>BLSH010464413.1:495043-520580 GCA_018402905.1 Glandirana rugosa
AAACTTGTGTCGCGGTTGGTGAACCACAGGAACTACTACGTGTCCGTAATGAAATAAGACTACAACCATGACTCCAACTCCTTCTACTTCGAATGTCTCACCCCTATTGTGTTCATTTGTTGTTTAACTTATGATAATATTTCTTCTTATAGAGAGTGTTTCTTTATTTAAAGAGATATGGGTCGCGATGACAAAAAAGAAAAATCTTTACACGACACCAGATTTTCCAATCACCCGACGGCGAAACAGATATTACGAATAGATACCATTTGAAATTGAGGTCATCACAGATTAACGAATATGGGAAATCAGTTTCAAAAACTTTGACTAAAGGGTATAAGCAATTAGACACTACTGGAGTTAAAGTTTACCATAGATAAGCATTATAGACAAAGCGGCAGCCCACTAACCTTTTAGACCACAGCACATTTCTAAAAAGAAAAAACAGTAGCGCTGGGTATAGAGAAATTTATTTCTTTGTGAGAGATATTCTTCTTTATAATAGTATTCAATTTGTTGTTTACTTGTGTTATCCCCACTCTGTAAGCTTCATCTTCCTCAACCTCAGTACCAACATCAGAATAAAGTAATGCCTGTGCATCATCAAGGACACCAAGTGGTTGGCGCTGTGTTCAAATACCTCAGCTAAGTCCTCCATGCCTAATGCTAGGGCTATGGTAGGAGTAGCTGTGGACAAGGAGGCAGAATAAGCCACTCTGGTAGCTGCAGTGGACTGAGCACTAATTTCTGCTTGGGTGACAGAGGATGAGGAGGATGAGGATGGTTCAGTAAGCCAGTCCACCACCATCTGCATGCTGTGGCTGGATAGCACGGGCAACATCACTAAACAGACAAAATGGTGCCCTACCTAAAGACACAGACACTGCTGGCCCCTGACAGTGCCATGGGAACATCTGCATCTCCTTGTTGGCCTCCCAGACATTTATGTAAATTGAAATACATTTTGTATTTTTATACATTTGTTGTACTATTTTACTGAGTACCACTCTCAAAAGTCTCTTGGGAAAATTGTCTTTTTTGGTTATACTGCAGTAAACATGCACTAATGCACCGCAATAAACGTGCACTAACTCAATTTAGTATACTGCTGTAAATGTGCACTAACACACGTCAATATGCTGCAGTAAACATGCACTAACACACCTCAATATACTGCAGTAAACGTGCACTAACTAAAAAGTAGAAAGGATCGTTGCACTACATTAAAACTGCACTATCACTATGTTCATACTACACTTACATGCTACACTCACAATACAATCACTCTAGCACACTAGCTTGCTAGTAGCAATGCACAGAGTCCTGTTCTATCTCTCTCCACTCCAATATTACGCTGCAAATGGCTGTGAGCAATCAACCATGATTGGGCACAGTCATCATTACTTTCTCCAATCATGGCTCTGCAAGTGTTCTGTGCCCTAAATTGGGCAAATCCTCTATTGTTTCAACCAATTAGGGCTGTTTGATGTGCAGTGCATTGTGGGGCACTCGGTGGGCCGAACAATTGGTCTAACGCTTTGACAATTCAGATGTTCACCGAACGGGCAAACAGCCAATGTTTAGCCAGAATTCATGCTCGGGCCGAACCATTCGCCCTACACTAATAATAGCAATAATAATACCAATAATGAATAATAATAATAATAATAATATTTTACTGAACAGAACATGTTAGAACATGTTACCTTTAATTATAATATACAATATTTTAGATGCTTATAACAATTACATTATTTTGCAATCTCTCATCTATATTTTAAATACAATATATACTGAATATCCAGCTAAAGAAACTACTGAACATTAGAAATTTTATTTCTCACATTGCAGCAGATTGTAGAGAATAGTAAAGCCGGTGACATCTTCATTATTAGAGGGATTGTAAACCTTCTGTGTGCCGTTCTCCCTGGACTACTGACACCTGAGCTGAGTGCCCCTTAGAGACACCACAAGACCCACACATGATTACAGTGGTGGGACCGCTCCATTCACAATAGAACAAAAGTCACCAAAGAACAGCAAACCTGATATTTTATTGGATGAAAGTTTCTGCCACATTCCCCCAGGAAATAGACGCTGAATTTACCAATCACCATCTGCTTTCCAATACAGACTGTCATCATACAAGTCTTACTATATTTCCTTTACTTTAACTAATTATTGATCAATTCAGTTTAGGTGAATAGTAATAAAATGTCAATGCACATTATTATTAGAATTATTATCATTTTATAACAAGCATTATATAAATGTTACACTGCTATTCAATGTGAACGATGCAGTCCTAGTTTGCTATGGGTGTTGAATATCCAATTATTGCTGCTTTTGGGCCTTCTGTTCACATACGGTGCATTACAGAAAGCGGAAAATAGATAAAAGGATGCAACCAGCTTTCTGTACAATAAAATGTGTTTGCACCAAGCTTAATGAGATGTACAAAAAACTGCACACTATGCTGTCATAGAAATAAGAAGCATAATATTAACGTGTTTATCATACACCAGCTAGAGCGTAGCACAGAGATGCACACATAAGAAACACAAAACCCTCCATTTAGGGCTTTTTACAAAGTAAGATTTTTGCATTTTTTTGACCACATGCTAAAATGAACATTTTTTTATGTCACATGGTATTATAGGAACTGTTTATCAAACCCATATTTTAAATAATAAAAAAAAAAAAAGTTAATCACTACAGATCCGCACTATAGCCAAAGATGGCTACAGCGCAGACCTGAATTGCTGGGCGTCCTTGGATGTCCTCCTGTGCACGAGCTACCTGCGCACCCCTGCGAGGCACACTCTGTGATCACCGAGCTGATGAGACTCGGCTGATCCCAGATCACTGTAAGGGGCTGGTTCCGGCCCCTTACCACGTGATCAGCTGTCAGCCAATGACAGCTGATCACGTGATGTAAACAAGAGATCGGTAATCGTCTTTTTTTTCCCCTCACGCTGTCAGCTGATCACCGGCTACAGCTGCCCTGCAGCTATTCAACAGACGGGATCAAATACCCGAACCCAAACTTTTTTTCAAATGTCCGGGTTCGGGTCCGGGTCATGGACACCCCAAAGTTCGGTACAGACCCAAACTTTACAGTTCGGGTTCGCTCAACTCTACCCATCAGTGCCACCTCATCAGTGCCCATCAGTGCTGCCTTATCAGTGCCACCTTATCAGTGCCGCCTATCAGTTCCCATCAGTGCTGCCTCATTAGCACACATCAATGAAGGAGAAAAATTACCTGTTTTCAAAATTTTATAACAAACTATGAAACTGTTTTTTGTTTTTTTTTTTAAACATTTCGGTCTTTTTTTTTTTCATTTTTTTTAGCAAAAAATAAAAAACCTACCAAAAGAAAACTCTATTTGTGTGAAAAAAATGATACAAATTTAATTTGGGTACAGTGTACCAAGACCACGCAATTGTCATTCAAAGCGCAGCAGCGCTGAAAGCTGAAAATTGGCCTGGGCAGGAGGGGGGTTTAAGTGCCCAGTAAGCTAGTGGTTCATTTTAGTGTACGCAATATATTACTATGTTTTTAAAAAAAAATGTAAAAATATTAAATATGTCAAATTTTTAAATTGCACGCCCCAGTGAAATGGAGAAAAATTAGTTTGGCGATAACCAAACCTTGAATTATCACTCCAGCATGGTTGGAAACACCTAATATATGTAGATCAATAGTCATTTTTGTACATAGGTTCACCTGAAGCATGTTTTTAGGTACATACTGTATGTACACATATGGGGCAGCGGGATCTATTTTTTATTTTTTTTATTTATTACCGTATATACTCGAGTATAAGCTGAGTTTTTCAGCACATTTTTTGTGCTGAAAAAGGCCCCCCTCGGCTTATATTCGAGTCAGTGTCTGTGAGTGGTCTGAAGAGATGAGTAGATTCACATTGCTCAGAACCCGCTGCTTCTAAGAGCTGCTCTGTGCATGAAGCTGTGAGCTAATTACATTGGAATGCAAAGAATGCAGAGAGAGAGCTGTCAGATTTTCAACTTGATGTCAGGAGGTGGGCGGGACACACGGGTGTTAGCTGTTCAGTCCCGCCCACCTCCATCTCAGTGAAGATATGCAGCTCTTTCTCTGCATTTCAATGTAATTAGCTCACAGTTTCATGCACAGAGCAGCTCTTAGAAGCAGCGCGCTTTGTACATTTTGAATCTACCTTACTCATCTCTTCTGTGTTCTATAGAAGTTAGTTCTTGTTCTTCATATTCTAGATATGATATCACTGTTCTGAAAACATCTGCAAACTGTGTGTGAAGAGCGCAACCATATGCATGCTCTTCTCTATGCTGTATTTTCAAACACACTATCCAGATGTTTGAAGAACAGGTGTATGGTTTCTCCCCGGTTTTAGGTAAAGTGTTCTAAACTATTTTCAGATGTGTGCAGAACAGATGTAATGTGTGAATAACATCTGTTCTGGTGCAGAACACATGTGTGTGAATAGCAGATGCGCAATGATTGACGGTTTTATTTAAAGTGACACAGACTTTAAAAAGAAGTGTGAATAAAAGATGTGCAATGATTGACGGTTTGATTTAAAGTGACACACAGACTTGAAATAATTGTGCAGAAGAGATGTGCACTGATTCCCGGTTTCATTTAAAGCGATACACACATTTTGCAGAACAGTGATATGGGTACTCCCGGCTTATTTATACTTTTTTGACACAGTTTGAAGATGATTTTAGAACAGTTCTATGGCCTCTAATGTTAATTAATACTTTTCAGACCCATTTTGAAGATGATCTCCATTTTTGCATTTTTTATGTTTTTATTTTTTTAAAAATATTTAAAGTTATTTCCCTGTCCCCATTTCTTTGTAGGGCACTTGTCCCACCCTTACCCACATTTTCCTTCCTTTTGCAGACCTCTAGGACCTTCCTGGGCTTTTTTACAGCATTTTTAGGATTTTTCATTAAAATTACCAGAACCCCGGACCCGAACCCGGACTTTTTTTGAAAAGTCCGGGTCCGGGTCCCGGACACCCCAAAGTTCGGTACGGACCCGAACTTTACAGTCCGGGTTCGCTCAACTCTACTTATAAGTCAAAAAAAGGTCAAAACACATATACAATAAAAATGTCACAAATACATTGCACCAGTATTGCCTTGGTAGAATAGTGCTCTGACGAGCATGACTGATGAGTCCGTTGTCCGAGATGGAATGCGGTTACCCAACATATATGTTTCAGAGCATTTACAAGCCCTTCATCAGGGGTAGCTGTACAATGAACTGTGGCATACAGATGTGCATTAAAAACAAAATTCTTCTCTAGTGTGGAGGAGACAGAAACAACACATTAAGTAAACTGTGGCCAAATACATAGAATTGTACAAAAAACTGCTCTATAGGTAAAATGTGTGTAGTGCCAAAGCCCCTATGAATAACCTGGATAAGAATGGTAACAAACAAACCCCACATCTGTGTGGGGAGATACAGTTTATAGTATCGCTGAAGGGTGGACAGATCAGTCCAAAAGGGACGGCATGATATGGTCAAAAGGTCTTGCATAGGGTCATCAAATATTTCTGGGAAGAAGAAAAAAAAAAAAAACAAGTGAGTAGAAAGCCAAAGAACGTTGAGAAGGCATACATCACCCCCCACCACTGCAAGCGGAACAAAACACATGTTGAAACTCACCATCAAGGAGTCTTTATTTAATAAGGGGTTCAAGAGGGGGAGTAAAATCAAGTGAGGAAATACACCAGACTTTATTCCTCAAATGGGCGTCTGTGAAGCTGGGGGAATGGGAAGGAGCCTTCCTGATGGACGATGCTCTCACTGACCTAACTAGCCATATATTAATATGATATAGATTCATAGATATATTTTTCATTTGGATGAATACAAGAGAAGCGTTGGATCAGTGCCTGGTGGCCATGAATCATAATACCTTTAACCTCAAATTCACCATGACGGCAGATCCTTTGTCACTGACTTTCCTTGATGTAACTATTCTAAAGGATGAGACAGGTAAACTTATGAGCACTCTCTATCGCAAGGATACTGCAGGGAACACTATCCTGCATGCGACTAGTTCGCATCCTAAGACCTTAATAAAAATCTATTCCCTATGGACAATACTTGCGTGTACGCAGAAATTGTACCACAGACGAAATGTTCGAAATAGAAGCAGCGAAACTAAGACATAGGCTCCAGTTGAGAGGATATTCCAATACCTGTCTCAAAAAAGCGTATAAATGTACAAAAAGTAAAACGAGAAAACAGCTGCTCTATGGTAAAATCAATAATCAGGAAAAGAGAGATGACTTCGACACATTTTCAAATCAAGCCAGGGTTATAGTGAAATACACCAAACATCATGGCAAAATTAGGCAAATTTTATCACAATTCTGGCCCATTCTAACCATGGATCCCACTCTAGCTCCCTTTCTTTCAAAAAAAACCCCTATCACTTTTCGACAATCCCGTTCATGAAGGGGCCATTTTGTACATAGTGAGTACACAGGGGAATTCAGAGGTGACCCATGCAAACGCAAGGGCACTTATAGATGCGGGGACTGTAAGATCTGTCGCTACATGAACATCAATGCCCACATCAAATTACCCAATGGACAGTGGTTTAGACCACGACACTTCGCCAATTGTACCACTACCGGAGTGGTCTACTTACTCACTTGTGCCTGTGGGGCCTTTTATGTGGGAAAAACCACACAGGAATTTTATAAGAGAGCCTCCAGACACGCAACAGCCATGAAAACATGTAACCCATATCTACCGTTGGGGAGACATGTAAGGGACAATCATAACAATTGCCTCCCCAAGATAGACTTCCTCATTTTGGACCGGGTCCATCCCAGCAATCGGGGAGGTGATTGGGACAAGATTTTACTACAGAGGGAGACCCGCTGGATAGTGGCCCTCAATGCCACTATGCCAACGGGTCTCAACAGTGTGGTTAGCTACCGTCCCTTTTTGGATGGTTTTGTTTCTGGGACATGGGAGGGACATGGTTGAGACCTCCCCTTTGATGTCAATCTTGAAGTCAAATGGATCGGATCCAGGTATATCCTTGGATCCAGCTCATTTTTTTTAAGTAATCATTATTTATTTTCAAAAATAAGGGAGATACAAAAGTACAATCACAACCCCTCATCTCTCCTCACAATCATACAGGTAATTGTACAGTAATCAAAGCTAATCACATACAAGTGAGCAGGTCTAAGCACATTCCTTCCACATTGGTTCATTAACCACTTTTAAGGTCTATCTCTCTGGATCCATGCATATTTATGCTGGAAGTATACATGGGGTACCAATGGGTCGGGGGGGTCTCACTGCCACTTTTAAGAGAAAAAGAAAAACTCGTGTTTGAGTGCCCTGCTTTCAGCTCCAGGCAAATAGCCATTTATCAAAGAGGGGCTGAGACGAGGGGGTGAGGAAATAGGGTGGGGGTTAAGGGAAAAAGGGAGGGGGGGAGAGGAGGAGGAGGGGAAGGGAGGGGAGGAAAAACCTCAAACTAGAAACGAAGAACCATGAACATTAAACATTAAACAACCAGTGTTCAGTGATTATTATTTGTGGAGTGGTCCACTTTTCAGTTGTGCAAGGGCTATGCCCCGTCGCTCCCCTAGCCGAACATCGCAACCCATATGACAGTGGTTTTATGAGAAAAAAGAAAAACTCACACACTGGTCTGAGGGGCACCCGGTGACCTCATCACCAAAGAAGACTTGTAGTGGAGCCATGTGGCCCAGATTCCGTGAAACCTCTTATATCGATCCCTGCACTTCGCTACCCATTCCTCTGATGCCATAATCAGATCAACCAGTCGGATCCAATCCGCCCGTGTGGGAATTCGAGTTGACTTCCAATGCATTGGAATCAGGCGCCGTGCCGCATTTAAAAGATGCGGCAGGACCGATTTTCGATAGTGGCTAAGAGGGATGGGTGAGACATCATCGGTGAGTCTTCCATGTCAATATCAAGTATCTGTTTTATCTGGGATCTAACGTCCAACCAGAAGGGTCGCAGGACCGGGCACTCCCACCAAATATGTAGGTAAGTGCCACGGTGTCCACAGCCCCTCCAACAAGCGTCAGAAGTCGCAAGGTTAATTCTTTTCAAGGTCTCCGGGACTCTATACCACCGGGATAACACTTTAAAACTATTTTCCTGCATTTTTGTGTCCACCGTACTTTTATGGATAAGACAGCACATTTGGTCTAGCTGAGCCGTAGTGAACTCGTGCCGTAAGTCCCTCTCCCACTCACGTATGAAGGTGGGTTTCCCTTCTGATTCTGCTGCCTGTAGTATTGCCTGGAGGATCGAAATAGAATGAGGCACAGGGCCATCAGATTTACACAGTTTCTCGAATGGAGTCAAGGAGGATGGAGGTCTAACCTCGTGGGGGAGGTTATGTATAAAATGGTGCAACTGTCTAAAGCGCCAGTCGTCCATCGGGAACCTGCCAAAATGAGTTCGGAGCCATTCCAGGGACACCAGGCCCTGTTCCTGTACGAATCTCCTGCATCGCGTCTCCCCATCCTCCGCCCATGTGCGGAAGAAGGAGAGGCACTCTCCAGGAATAAACCAAGGGAATCCACCTAGGGGTGCAAGCGGGGATCCTGGAGGAGAGAACCCACTGTGAGTGTTCAGTGCGTCCCACTGCTCCAACACCCGGATCGTAACAGGTGATGCGAATTCAGAAAGGCCTCTATGGGCCCGTGGAAGCCACGGGGCATGTGCCAGATTACGGCCTGCTAGGAGTTTCTAGAGAGGGACCCATAGTTTGGTAGCTGACGGATGATTCCAGTCTAGGATTCTCTACAGGGTAATTGCCTCATAATATGGGAACTCCCAGCCCCCCTCACTCCTTAGAGTGTTGCAAAACTCGGAGGGCAAGCCGGGAGCTCTGACCTTGCCAGATAAATTTCGTGAACATACTATTGAGGGTTGAGAAAAAGGATCTAGGCAGGGCAATTGGCACAATTTGCAGGATGAATAATATTCTAGGCAGAACAGTCATTTTCAGTATACTGACTCGACCCATCCACGAAAAAGAGGTGCGATCCCATCTCTTCAGATCAGCTCGAAGCGACAAGATCAGCGGGGTATAATTACAGGAATATAGCTGTGAATAGAGCGCAGGGAGGTGGGTGCCTAGATATTTTATGGAGGTGCCGCACCATTCAAAGGAGAAGGATGTCTGCAATTGTGCGCGTAGTGTAGCCGGGATCCTTAGAGGCAATATTTCAGATTTGCTGTAGTTGATTTTAAAATTGGATATAGATTGGAATCTCTTCAACTCCGACATTATCTTGGTCAGCGAGGTTAGCGGGTCTACCACATAAAACATGACGTCGTCTGCATACGCTGATAGCTTATGCTCCGTCTTACCCACTCGCAGCCCCTGAACGTCGGGGTTGAGGCGCACCTTATTAAGAAAGGGTTCCAGGGCCAAGGCGAAGAGGAGCGGAGACAGGGGACAACCCTGCCTTGTTCCATTCCCAATCGCAAAAGGCCTCGAGAGGACTCCATTGGTCCGGATCCTGGCCTCCGGTGTATCATAAAGAGAGTTTATTCAGCTCAGCATCTTCTGACCCAATCCCAGTCTAGCCAGCACCGCCCGGAGGTATGTCCAGTCTACCCTGTCAAACGCCTTTTTGGCGTCTGTTGAAAGCAACAGACAGGGGAGACTGGACTGGCCTAATTCAGCCCAGTGGATCAGCTGAATCGGGAGAGGTTCCTGTTTGTACTCTGAGGGAGAGTTTATCGTTCTAAAACCATCTCCTACTGCATTAGGTAGAGGTTCCTGTTGGTGCTCTGAGGGAGAGTTTATCTTTCTAAAACCATTTACTATTGCATAAGGGAGAGGTTCATGTTGGTGCTCTGAGGGAGAGTTTATCGTTATAAAACCATCTACTACTGCATTAGGGAGAGGTTCCTGTTGGTGCTATGAGGGAGAGTTTATCATTTTAAAACCATTTACTATTGCATTAGGGAGAGGTTCATGTTGGTGCTCTGAGTGAGAGTTTATTGTTATAAAACCATCTCCTACTGCATTAGGGAGAGGCTCCTGTTGGTGCTCTGAGGGAGAATTTATCGTTATAGAATCATCTCCTACTGCATTAGGGAGAATTTCCTGTTGGTGCTCTGAGGGAGAGTTTACCGTTCTAAAACCATCTACTACTGCATTAGGTACAGGTTCCTGTTGGTGCTATGAGGGAGAGTTTATCATTCTAAAACCATCTCCTACTGCATTAGGGAGATGTTTCTGTTGGTGCTCTGAGGGAGAGTTTATCGTTATAGAACCATCTCCTACTGCATTAGGGAGAGGTTCCTGTTGGTGCTCTGAGGGAGAGTTTATCGTTCTAAAACCATCTACTACTGCATTAGGGACAGGTTCTTGTTGGTGCTATGAGGGAGAGTTTATCATTCTAAAGCCATCTCCTACTGCATTAGGGAGAGGTTCCTGTTGGTGCTCTGATGGAGAGTTTATCGTTCTAAAACCATCTACTACTGCATTAGGGACAGGTTCTTGTTGGTGCTCTGAGGGAGAGTTTATCATTCTAAAACCATCTCCTACTGCATTAGGGAGATGTTCCTGTTGGTGCTCTGAGGAAGAGTTTATCGTTATAAAACCATCTACTACTGCATTAGGGAGAGTTTCCTCTTGGTGCTATGATTTAGAATTATTCATTCTAAAACCATCTACTACTGCATTAGGGACAGGTTCATGTTGAAGCTCTGAGGGAGAGTTTATTGTTCTAAAACCAACTCCTACTGCATTAAGGAGAGGTTCCTGTTGGTGCTCTGAGGGAGAGTTTAACGTTCTAAAACTATCTACTACTGCATTAGGGAGAGGTTCCTGTTAGTGCTCAGAGGGAGAGTTTATCATTATAAAACCACCTACTACTGCATCAGGGAGAGGTTCCTGTTGGTGCTATGAGGGAGAGTTTATCATTCTAAAACCATCTACTACTGCATTAGGGACAGGTTCCTGTTGAAGCTCTGAGGGAGAGTTTGTCATTCTAAAACTATCTCCTACTGCATTAAGGAGAGGTTCCTCAGGCCCCGGAACCCAGAGACGCCAGAGAAGCAGAAAAAGCAGATGAGTATGCAAAAATAGCGCAAGCAGTTGCCGCACTCTTACTCCCTAACATATCTAAAGCAGTGGACACCGCAGTCCAGGCGGGGATGACACAGCTAAGGAAGGACCTGGGTGAACAGGCCCACAGGCTCTCAGCAGTGGAAGCCAGGGTGTCAGATATTGATGATGATCTGTATCAGTTATCAGGCACAATAGAAACTCATGATAAAGCCTTCTCAGCGATACAGGAAAAGTTAGAAGATTTGGAAAATAGGTCTCGAAGGAGCAATCTCAGGATTATAGGCCTACCTGAGGACTGCCCCAACAACGCCCTGGCCCATATCTGCTCCTCCCGTATCCCTGAGGCGCTGGGCCTACCTGCACCCTGTACCGTTGAACGTGCTCACAGACTTGGGCCGCCTGATCCTAACCGCAAATCTCCCAGAGCAGTGATAGTTAAATATCTAAACTACGCGGACAAACTAGAAATTTTGCAAGCCTTCAGGAAAAAACGCAACCTTAAATTACAAGGGGCTGGCTTACTTATTTTTGCTGATTACTCAGCAGAAGTGTCCAAAAAACGAAAAGCCTTCCAAGCAGTCTGCTCAGATCTCTTCAAACAAAAAATACGCTTCACTTTGGCCTTCCCAGCGACACTGCGAATCCAAACGAACGAGGGCAAACAGCTCACTTTTCAAACCCCCAGAGAAGCTGAATCATTCTTAAGATCTCTAACATCTTCACGTTCTAACCCGGCCACAACACAGAGCCCGACCTCACCGGGATCTAGGGAAATTAGGAGCCCTAGAAAAGACCCACCTAAACGCCTCCGCCCAAACAACAACGGACGTGTCTCTTTGGTCCACACCTAGAACAACCATACCACCCTCAAGTTAGTACTGGGAGATTTGCTCCCCTCGTCTGACCTTATTTGATTCAGTGGGCCGGCTTTATTACCCCCACATTCTGGCATCTTACAACGCATTGCTTTGACACCTAGTTTTTGTTGCCGAGACTTCCCCCTCCCATCACTTCACTAGTGCCATTGCCTGTGGAGCGGCTCAGCCACGCACTTGTTTTGGGACTCATGAGGAAAAAAGCGAAGTTAAGAAAGGATGTTTTGTTGATTAATGTTCTAATGTTATGTTTTTCCTTTTTCAGTATAAACCTAAGTTCTTGCACACTTCCTAAGTGGAAGAAATCTGCCGATGTTCACCCTGGAGAGTTCACATTACTACTTCAACCAAAATGTAAGTCCCTCTTACCTATTACTCACTCACTATACAAACTCTGCAATAGACACACTGCTAACCCTACACATTCATATGGATAGTATCCTGGAATGTGAAAGGCCTACGTTCCCCATCTAAACGGACCAAAGTACTTCGACACCCCAAGAGCCTCCGTACCGACGTGGCTCTACTTCAAGAGACCCACCTTGGTACAGATGACTATCACCGCCTTCGGAAATTCTGGGTGGGGAGTGTACACGGGTCCCCGGCTATAGGAAGAAAAGCTGGTGTCATCATTCTTATACACAAAAAGTTGCAACCTGCCATCATAGAAGAGAGGAATGATACTGAGGGCCGCTTGGCGACCTTGCATCCCAGACTCCAGTCAAAAGAAATCCTGATAACAAACATATACGCCCCTAACGCCCCTACCCTACCATTCTTTCAGGCTACCACTCGATGGGTGATGCACAAACCGCATATACCCCATCTGGTTGGAGGTGATTTCAACACAGTAAATAACTCTGCAGAGGATAGATCCTCTCACAAACTCACCCAGCGAAACGCCAGCCCCCCACACACGCCCTCCTTACTGGAAAGGTTTACCTTAGACACCAATCTAATTGACATATGGCGTCTCTCTCATCCGACAGAAAGGGAATATTCATTCTATTTCCCATCTCATGGATCGTTCTCTACAATCGATTACTTACTTGCCTCACACTCAGCATTACATTATGTCAGGGAATCCCATATTCATGACATTGCCATCTCTGACCACAGTCCAGTGTCCATCACTCTAGCAGATCTCACAGCCCCTACCTCACCCAAGATTTGGAGGTTCCCCTCATACCTAGCAGGGGACACACACCTCCAAGAGACTTTGCGCACGTCCTGGGAAGAATACGCCGCACATAATAGATCCCAATGTTCGAACCTAAATTTATTCTGGGAAGCAGGGAAAGCTGTGCTCCGAGGCAAAATCATTGCCTATGCAGCTCATTACAAGAAAAATGCCAACAAAAAATATTTTGCAGCAAGCAAGCAACTCAGAGAGGCTCAAAGAGCTCTCCAACAAAACAATACCCAGGAAAATAGAGATAAGTGGCGGGTTGCCAGACAGCAATTCGAAACATGGGCGGATCACGTAGATCGAGTTCACACAGCACATTGGGACCTCACTCTACACAAGCATGGGAATAAGGCGGGGAAACTCCTGGCTAGACTAAGTAAAGGCCAACACCAACCTACCCATATCACTCACCTTAAAAATAAGGCAGGGGTTCTATCCACTACACCAGAGGAAATAAATGAGATCCTCCTTCAATATTATTCCTCTTTATATACACCAAACCTTCTGGATCCATCCAAAGCGGCCACCTTCTTAAGCAACCCATCGCTTCCACACCTAGACCCTGATCAATTAGAGGCTCTAAATGCACCCGTTAGCGAGAAGGAGATTGAACAGGCTATTAAAAACATTTCCAATCATAAATCCCCAGGCCCCGACGGCCTAACAGCCGAATTTTATAAACTCATGCTACCCTTTATACCCCAAGAATTAGCTCAGGTTTTTAATAACATCTGGACAGGAGGCCCCTACTTACCCACATGCCACCAGGCATATATCAAACTAATAGGAAAAAAGGGGAAAGACCCCCAGGATCCAGATTCATATCGTCCCATATCTTTACTAAATGTGGACTCAAAACTCCTCTCAAAGATAATAGCGACGCGCCTAGCAACAATTCTACCCTCACTGATACACCCGGCACAGGCAGGGTTCACCCAAGGTAGGACGGCCACATCCAACATACGTAAAGTTCTTGCAGCGCTAGACTATGCGAAATCACACCCATCCCAACAGCTAGCCATAATCACCCTGGATGCGGAAAAGGCTTTTGATAATGTAAGCTTTCCCTGGCTTTTCCAAACACTGGAGAAGTTTGGGTTCACAGGCCCGTTTATGTACTTTGTCAAAAGCCTTTACTCAGCCCCCCAGGCACAGGTGGTGGCAGCGGGCATCATTTCCAACCCTTTTCCTCTACATAAGGGAACCAGGCAAGGATGTCCCCTGTCCCCGCTCTTATTCAATATTGCCATGGAACCCTTATCAAGATATCTTATTTCTATTGCCCCCCTTCATGGCATTAACATAGGGAAAGAGGAAATTCGCACCACACTATTTGCGGATGACATATTGATATTCACCTCTGACCCACTTACAGACCTCCCTGTAATAATGGATACTTTCAGTCAATTCAGACAATGTTCGGGGCTAAAAATAAATTTTACAAAAAGTGAAATTCTCCCCCTCCAGCCCCACAACAAGGCTAAATGGACTACTACTTCCCCGCTTCCTATAGCTCAGCACCACATCACCTACCTAGGTGTTAACATCGGCAGAGACCCCTCCTCTATATATTCTCTGAACTACACTCCACTGATCTCCAAGGTATTGAGTCAAATGGAATCCTGGATGGACCTGCCCCTCTCGCTCACAGGCAGATGTTGCCTTTTCAAAATGGTCAGTTTTGCCAAATTATTATACCCCATGCAAACTATTCCTATCTTAATTAAACATTCAGACCTCCAAAAACTTGACCGAGGCATCACAGCCTTCCTCTGGCAACGCAAAAAGCCAAGAATTGCCTTGTCAAAACTGCATCTCGCAAGGAGCGAGGAAGGCCTGGGACTTCCACAGATTAGGCTATATAACCTATCTTGTGTATTACGTAGTGGCCTAGACTGGCTAACTAGGGAGTCCAAATATACTAACTTTGAAATTGAATCAGCAATGGTACAACCGTACGAGCTAGGATCAATCCTCCACTGCAATCCAAATAGTCTTCCACCACACCTCAAAAACAATCTACTGGTAAGAGACACTCTTGTAGCATGGAGGAACACAAGGAGGGCTCAGCATCTTCCCCCTAACATCTCAGAGTTCCTGCCCATTAGAGGGAACCCAATGTTCACCCCCTCCACGCATCACAAAGCCTTCCGCATTTGGGACAAACACAACCTTAAGAAACTGATCGACCTGTTCGACCCAAAAACCGGGATGCCATCACCAACCAAATGCACGCTAGAGCGCTACAATCTACCGGTCCATCACAACTTCCACATACATCAATTAACTACCTTCGTGCGTAAGATATGCCCGGACCCCCTTTCAAGGTTCCGCTCTTCTGCCTTGGATACCATTATCCACAACAGAAACCTCTCGGTCTCCCTCATATATGGGAACCTACTTACCTTCTTCTCCAAATCCATGGAGGCAACTTCTATAAAGACATGGTCGAAGGAACTGGGATTGGAACTATCCCAGGAAGCAATTTTAAGAGGCCATAACAAAATCTTGAAATCAATAACCAATGAGAACTGGAGAGAGACACAGCTCAGGATTTTGCACAGGACCTACATCCCTTACTACTTCCACCCGTCCCTCTCTGGATCCAGAATCTGCCCCTGGTGTAATCTTCATAACCCGTCTCTTGCCCATAGATTCTGGAACTGCCCTAAAGTCACAACCTTCTGGACACAAGTCCAGGCATTTATCAACAAAGTAACCAACCAGCATGTTCCATGCCACCCTACCATAATGCTCTTCAGCAGCTACCATACCTCTTCTCAAAGGCTCATCTCTTTGGAACTCCCAAAAGACACCTGGACCCATTTGTGCTTACTAGCAGCCCGCAAAGCGATTATGTCGCATTGGACACAAGTACATCCTCCTAAAATTTCAGAGGCACAGAAACAACTAAACACTCTGTTATATAGAGATGTACTAGACTACTGGGCCAATAAACAAGGTTCGCAACTACTACTCTACAGAAAATGGAACGCTTATATTACCAACACCTTCTCCAAACAAGCTCAAGAGGGACTTACACCCCCATATCTGTACTCTCATTATACCCCGCCCATAAACCTATCAGATGGAGATTAGTAACCACATTTGCTCTTTCTTAACTTTCATTACCCCCTCCTCGTCTCCAGTGACTTTTGATCCTCGGCAGACCAAATTACCAAACCACCAAACCAGTCAAACCAACATTATTTCAGGAAGACCACTATTGACTGCCACTATAAAACATTTGCTCTGGCCCAAGGCCAACATAAATAACCGTTCATGCAGGAACTATTTAATCGAACTGTGATTTTATGCCTTTCATCATTACCTTCTGTGATATAGTTGTTGGATCAGAGGTGCTTCTGCAACCCACCAGGTCAAGCATTATCTCGCAAAAATTGCAATTTCTCTCCTGAAATCGCCATCAACGCCCCTTCAGACCCTGGAAGCAGACTTGGCCGGCCCGCTTCCTTCCTCCTCCTTCTTCGTGGGGGGGGGGGTCGACGGGTAGGCACTAGGTCTCCCCTAGCCACCCAGGTATCACCATGGAACCCCCCTGGGATCTTCATGGAGAATGCTATTTACTCCTGCTGAGCCTGGCCTGCAGAATTCTCTCTGAAACGTTTCTGTTTTCCAACCGTATGCCCCCCCCCTCTATTACCCACTTCCAAGCCAAGCATCCTCTGTAACCCCTTATACAATACCCTCTAGCCGATCTCCATATATTATCTATATTCTGCTCAAACCCTCAGGTATTCTTCCCTACCCCTCTCCGCCAACTACCCATCCCCCCATCCCCCATGCATTAGGGAGAGGTTCCTATTGGTGCTCTGAGGGAGAGTTTATTGTTCTAAAACCATCTACTACTGCATTAGGGAGAGGTTCCTGTTGGTGCTCTGAGGGAGAGTTTATCATTATAAAACCATCTACTACTGCATTAGGGAGAGGTTCTTGTTGGTGCTATGAGGGAGAGTTTATCATTATAAAACCATTTACTACTGCATTAGGGAGAGGTTCCTGTTGGTGCTCTGAGGGAGTGTTTATCATTCTAAAACCATCTACTACTGCATTAGGGACAGGTTCCTGTTGGTGCTCTGAGGGAGAGTTTATCGTTCTATGTTCCAATATATTTTATTCGTTTTTTTAATAGACAGTGCAATAGCATTCATTTGTGGTCAATGTACTTTACTTATGGCTTACGCATATGATCATTGCGTCCATCTTGCAGATCCATTAAGAAATTCTGCGACTCATGGGGATTATATGTTTCTTGCTTTAAGATTGTTCATGTAATACAACCGGTGATGACCAATCACTTAATGCTATGTTACTATGTTGACACACAATTATCACCGAAAACCCCCTCCCTTGGAGCATGTTGTTCGTGCTCCATCGTTCCTGTCGCCTTGAATTGGTGTGATTATCTATAGTAGCTATAAATCTGTAACTTGTACCTTTATAAAGGTCAATTCGTAAAACTGTACCAACTCTCTCTCTGTTGTTGGTGACACCTTCCTCTTTAATTGTAAGTCTGCTCGCCTCTATTTCCTCCATGGTAGAGGGGATGGTGGGCGGCTCCCCCAGACACCCCCATTGGGATCACGTTTGTGTCCCGAGGAGTCGCCCCCCATTTTGGTTCCTTTGATTCCTCACTTGTCTACAAAGCTTTGTACGTTCTTGCATACCCATGATTGCCACAGATGCCAAGAAGTAATGGCCTTACCTATTTTGCCCTGGCTGGAAGCATGCATAATTTCGTAACTGCAGTGGGTATTTATTATGTCTATCATATCTGCTACTTTTGGAGTTTGGTTGGTTTTCCGCAGCCTCGTGATGTTGAGCCTTGCTGCTAGCAAGATGTGTGACACCACGTTTCTGTAATGGGGCGAGATTTTTTCTATTGTGAGGTTCAAGATACCCAGATCTGGTAAGACCTTTTGTGGTTCTCCTGTTATGTCCTGTAACATTTGGAAAATCGTTTTCCAGTAGTTGTGCAACTGAGTGCAATGCCAGAGTATATGAAAAATGTCCCCTTTTTCCCTGTTACACCGCCAACAAGAATTAATTGTGTTGGTGTCGAATCCTCGCTGGAGTGAGGTACCATCTAAGATGGATTTTATATGTCAATTCCCAAAGTGTCGAACATTGGGTGGCTTGGAAAATAGATTTCAATGCCTGTTTCCATTGTTGTTCTGAATAGGTTGTGCCCAGTTCCCTTTCCCAACATGTGTGTGCTTTTTGTTTTACAAATTTTCGTTTGTTTTGTATGCTCCCGTATAGTAATGAGATAGCTTTGTTCGTGTCTGATGTGGAGTGGAAGAATTTTTCCAGACCTCAGGTGGCATTGAATAGAGTTCGGGAGTTATCTTTTTGAGGCATTCGCGTATTCTCAGATATATGAATATCTCTGTATTAGGGAGCTTGAATTCTGATTTAATGGTTGGAAAGGATTTGATTTGTGTGCTGGATTTGAGGTTGTTCAAGTGCGTTATATCTCTGGATTTCCAATTTTTGAGGTTTAGGTCTGCGGTGACCATTTCTAGGGTCTCTATTGGAAGTGAGGGATGGATGTTCCCCTGTTGCATTTTCAGTTTCTCTATTAGGTTTTTCCACGCTAAGGCTGTTGCTTTGATGGTTGGAGGGGCCGCTGATGGGGTTTTAGCACCAAGCGGTGTGCTAATTAGCCATCCACTTAGTCGTGACTGTGGTATATATGTGGCCTCCATAAAGCTCCATAATTTAGCAGGTTTGTGTTGGAACCAGTCCCTAAGTGGTGCTAGTATGGACGCTATGTAATAGTCCTCAAAGTCAACTGTCCCCGTCCCTCCTGCATATTTATGTTTCACCAATGTCTCCTTTGCACATTTCGTTTTTTTCCCCTGCCATAAGCAGTAGTTAATGGCCTTCTGTAATGACTGGAAATACGTTTTGGGAATGGGGATTGTAAGGGTTCAGAATAGATACATTATTTGAGGTAGATGTATCATTTTAAAGGCAGCTAACCTTCCACTCCAGGATATTTCATGTCTGCATAGGGCACTAGAATACTTTTTCAACTTTTCTAAAGCAGGTATGTAGTTTGTGGTGAATAAGTTCTTCACCGATTTTGTTAATTGCACCCCCAGATAACTTATACTATCTTTAGCCTATATAAATGGGTTTTGGACTTGCAAATGATTACTCATTGTGGCATTAATTTTCATTTCTAACACATAGGACTTGGTTACATTCGCTTTATAATACGAGACCTTACTAAAATCTTCCAGTGCCCTCCGTACCTCTGCCAGGGAATGAGCTGGACTGGACAGCATTAATATGATGTCGTCCGCGAAAAGACTGATTTTGTGTGTTTGTTTGTCTATATCTTTTCCAGCTATTTGGTGATTGGTTCTAATATTTTCCGCTAGTGGTTCAAGTGATAAATTAAATATTAGCGGGGACAATGGGCAGCCTTGCCTTGTGCCATTGGTGATGTGGAAGGTTTTGGACAACGTTCCTGAAAGAAAAACTTGGGCTGAGGGTCTAGTATATAATGCAGATATGGCTGACAATATTTGTCCTGTGAAGCCAAATTTTTTAAGGACTTGTTGTAAATAAATCCAATTGACTCTGTCGAATGCCTTCTCTGCGTCCAGTGATAGGAGCAGAGAAGGCATCCCGCTGAGTTCTGCATAATGAATCACATTAATTAGCCTTCTAGTGGCGTCAGCTGCCTGGCGGCCTTTAGTGAACCCCGTCTGGTCTGGATGAATTAGTGTGGGCAATATGTGGTTTAGTCTAATGGCTAGTGCTTTGGCATATATTTTAGTATCCACGTTCAGTAAGGATATTGGTCTAAAGTTTTGCGTCTCATTCGGCTCCTTCCCTGGTTTTGGCAACGTGACAATTAGTGCCCTAAGATTTTCTTCTGGGAAATTTACAGAGGAGGCAGCCTCATTGAACAGCCCTGTCAGACATGTTATTATGTATGGTTGGAAATGTTTGTAATATTCCCCTGGAAGTCCGTCTGGTCCTGGCGCTTTATTGGGTGGAAGAGTGTTGATGGTGTTGCGTATCTCTAGTTCTGTGAAGGGTTTGCCAGCTGGTCTTGGTTTAGTACTGGTAGTTTGATCTTGTCTAGAAATGAATTTATGGTGCCTAGTGTTGGTTGTTGGGTTGTAGGGTCCCTATGTAGGTTGTACAGGTCAGCGTAATAGGTGCTGAACGCGTCAGCTATGTCTTGTGGGTTTGTAAGCCATTTTTTGGAATGTGGGTGGTGAATATAGGCTATGTTGGTTCTAAGCTTCTGTCCTTTTAGTTTGTTGGCCAATGTTTTCCCTGCTTTGTTGGCTGTGTGATAATATAGTGCGTTACGTGCCCTTTGTGATTTTTCGAAGGAGCGGAGTAAGAGAGTGTGTAAGTCTAGTCTGTGTTGTAGAAGTAGTGCCGAGGTTTGGGGGTTGGGGCTTCTTTTATTTATTTCCTCCAGTTTAGCTATTTTATCAGTCAGGCTATTCAGATGCTGCGTCCTCTGCTTTTTGTACCTAGAGGCTAATTGTATCAATTTCCCTCTTATCACCGCTTTATGTGCGTTCCACACCATGGAGCTGTCGACCACTGATTCCGCATTAGTGGAAAAGTAGGTTTCCAGGTAGTTGCCTATTTCTGAGGCATATTCCGGATTTTGTAAAATGTAGTTGTTAGCTCTCCAGGAGGTGTTCCTGGGGCTTTGGGATGAGTCTGAAATCGTGATAGAGATTGGGGCATGGTCAGACCACGTCATGGTGTGGATCGCAGAGGCCGATATTTTTTGTAGAAGCCATTGATCAGCAAGGAACATATCAATTCTAGAATACATCCTATGAGAGGAAGAGAAGTATGTGTAGTCTTTTTCAGACCCGTGGTGGCATCTCCAAACGTCATAAAGACCATGGGTCTGGAGGAGGTGTTTTAGAGGAGATCCCCCTCTTTGGCTGCACTGGTGGTATCTAATTCTGTGTCCAGGATGGAGTTGAAGTCTCCGCATATTAAGAGCTGTCCTTGCTGTATAGGTTTTGCTGTGCGTAAAACTTTGTTAAGAAATTTAGTTTGGTGGGTGTTCGGTGCATATATGTTGATGAGAGTATACTGTATTCTGTTGACTGTGCACACTAAAATTAGATATCTACCATTGGAGTCTTCAATTTTTTGGTGAAGGGAGAACAGGACGTTGTTCCGAAATGCCACGAGTACTCCTCTTTTTTTTCCAGAGTGGGAGGCTGTGTATACGTGGGGAAAGTTTTTGTTTGTACATTGGGGAGGAGAAGAACTTTTAAAGTGGGTTTCTTGTACACATAATACATCGCTGCCTTTTTCTCTCGCTATTTGCCAGAGTGATGGATAGAATGGATATAGGCATGTTGCGCAGTGGATATGAGTATAACAGGTAAAGGCACTTACAATGAGGCGTGTTGTGTTCTCCGGAGTTTGGGTCAAGGGCTCGGTGTGTTGTGGTGGCGCCCTCAGCAGAATATGGTATGAGTAAGGTTGGGATCTGTAGAGTCTTCAGACAGATCAAGAGGTCGGTTCTACTAGAACACTAAGAGAAAAAAGATGTTGAAGAGAGGGTGCGATCTGAACTTCAAGAAAACAAAATATAACTTTCTGTGGTGATATTTCTGCTATTCGCAGGATCACCTTTAGGGGTGGCAGTTTTTAGAGCGTTTAAGTGCAGCGCATGTAAGCTGCAGCGGAAGAGGGGGGAAATAGCCTTGGATTCAAATTGCCCAAGAGTGTAACTTTAGTGGTCCATGGAGGCGTGTCTTTCTCTTTCTCGTCGGGGTTTCAGTGCTTCAGAAGGAGAGTAGAGATGAGTGGTGTCCAAAGGTGGATCAGGAAGAATCCCCCATTGATGTAGGAGCTTTAAACCTTCTTTGACATGTTCAACTCTAAACGTGCTGTCTTGCTTTGATATTAGTAGTGTGGCCGGGTATTTCCATTTATACAAGATTTTGTGGTTGTGAAGACCTTTCGTGACTGGGTTCAGATCTCTTCTCAATTGAAGTGTGTATCTGGAGAAATCTGGGAAGATTTGTAGGTTTTCATACGGAGGGGGTAGGGCCTGCGTTCTCCTCATCCCGATCAGTAGCTTTTCTTTCGTCTGGAAAAAATGGACTCTCATTAGTACGTCCCGTGGCACCGAAGCGGCCAAATGGGATGGTTTCACTATTCTGTGAATGCGATCTATGATGATATCCCTAGGGAATGCCTCGGGGATGACAAGGCGTATAAGTTCTTTGGCATATCTTTGTAGATCTTGAGGTTGGACGTGTTCCGGTACTCCTCTTAGCTTGACATTGTTGCGTCTCGATCTGTCTTCCAGGTCTGCTATTTTTGCTCGCAACCATGATTGATCCTCCTTAACTTCATTCACCGTGTCAATGATGTCATTCACCGTGGATACACACGCTTCCACCCCTGATTCAACACAGGATACACGGTCTTGTATGTGGGTTATGTCTGTTGAAACTTTCGTGAAGAGAGAGGTTAGGTCTGACATAAGTGATGTTTGAAGGGAAACAAGCATTTGCTTAAGTGTAGTGTCTATGACCGGTTGACCTGTAGAAGGGAATGCAGCCATGGTAGAACTCATCATTATCTGTCCCCCTAGGGTTTTAGAAATCGGGTCTGAAATCTGATTATCTGGTGCCGATGCGTCAATACGCATTCTTGCTTTGGCTGGACTCCCTGTGATGGAATTTCCCCCTTCAAGACTTGTGGAAGGGGGAGGGTCGGTCTCCTGTGATAGGTCTTCCTCATAGTCCTCTGGGAGGTCTGTATATGTTTCGTCTTTTCTCGCCCCCTTTTTCATTGAATTAGTTAATGGGGCCGGTTTGAAAAATAGGGAGGTCAGTTTTTGTGTTTTGTGGTCTCCTGTTCGTTTCCTAGACATAATGTATGGTTGTGCGAGATTGTAGTTAGAAATGGGCCTTGTTGGTTTATCTTTCCCCCCTTGCTGCATGTAAGGGTTTAGCTGGACATCAGGGTTGGTGTATCAGCTTAAGGGAATCCTTTGTTGTTTCCTTATGTAATCCTTTTATCCATATAGAGGGGTAATTTGTGGGACCTGTATACTTTGCCCCTTTGTTATTTTTCGTCAGATGATACCGTAGAGCTGTCAGTGGGAGTCCTAATATGGCCGCCCCCTGTTTGACCCTTGCTATCTTTAGAACAACTATGATGGTAGTGTTACAACTGTGGGCAGTATTCTTATGTGTCTCCGTGTTGCTGTTGTACTACAGGCTTCCAGGGGTGATGCTATGCCCCTTTACATAGTTGTCTGTGGAGTCCCAATATGGCCGCCCGGCCTGTAGAGTTTAAGGCCTCGTTGAAGCCGCGGGCTTGCTTAGCCAATGTCTTCGGCGTCGATATTAGCGCGGGTCCCCGCGGGTTTGTAAAGATGCTGGTTTGTCACAGCGGTCTATGAGGACTAGATTTTTTGGGTCTTTTTTGTTTTAGGTGGAATTGAGGGTCTCCGTGTCGGCCGTAATGACCGGAGCAGAGTCTAGTGCCGGCGCAGCTCCCAGCCCATGGAGTGTTTAGCCGGGCAATGTAAGGATGCTGAGATTTGTCCTCGATTGCCCCCCTGAGTGGAGTAGTGAGTCTACCCTCGCTGGCTTGAGGGTTCCCCGTGTATGCCGGGCTGCACGGGCCTCGGCCTTTCAAGATGGCGTCTCGGCTCAGTCTGAGGCAGCGTCGCGCGGCCTGTCCCCGTTCAGCCGGTGTGTTATGCCCTCCGGATTTGGCTTTGACGGTTCCTCTATGTGCTGATGTGGTGTGGTGAGGATTGTGAGTGCTCACCCGGTCCTCGCTTTCAAGGATTATCCTATATGGAAGTCGGTCTCCTCGGAGCTCTTCCCTGAGACGTCCGTCTTCCCGCTCGGCTAGCCACGCCTCGAGTTTATTGTTCTAAAACCATCTACTACTGCATTAGGGTGAGGTTCCTCTTGGTGCTCTGAGGGAGAGTTTATCATTATAAAACCATCTACTTCTGCATTAGGGAGAGGTTCTTGTTGGTGCTCTGAGGGAGAGTTTATCATTATAAAACCATCTCCTACTGCATTAGGGAGAGGTTCTTGTTAGTGCTCTGAGGGAGAGTTTATCATTCTAAAACCATCTCCTACTGCATTAGGGAGAGGTTCCTGTTCGTGCTCTGAAGGAGAGTTTATCGTTCTAAAACCATCTACTACTGCATTAGGGAGAGGTTCCTGTTGGTGCTCTGAGGGAGTGATTATCATTCTAAAACCATCTACTAATGCATTAGGGACAGGTTAATGATGGTGCTCTGAGGGAGATATTATTATTCTTAAACCGTCTACTACTGCATTAGGGACAGGTTCCTATTCGTGCTCTGAGGGAGAGATTATCTTTTGAAAACTATCTACTACTGCATTAGGGAGAGGTTCCTGTTGGTGCTCTGAGGGAGAGTTTATCGTTCTAAAACCATCTACTACTGCATTAGGGAGAGGTTCCTGTTGGTGCTCTGAGGGAGGGATTATCATTCTAAAACCATCTACTAATGCATTAGGGACAGGTTCCTGATGGTGCTCTGGAGGAGAGATTATTATTCTTAAACCATCTACTACTGCATTAGGGACAGGTTCCTATTGGTGCTCTGAGGGAGAGTTTATCGTTCGAAAACCATCTACTACTGCATTAGGGAGAGGTTCCTGTTGGTGTTCTGAGGGAGAGTTTATCGTTCTTTTTTTTTTTTTCTTCTTTTTTTTTTTTCTCCCGGATCAGTTTTGCCTCTGGTCTGTACAGTACTGACCTCTTTCCTCCACTTATGATTTCACTCTTTACGTGTCATCGTGGGGTGACATCACATCATTTCCGGTCTCCCTTATGTCTACTTATTTTCTTCTTTTTTCCGTTTTTCCACCCCGTTCTTGCGGGAGACTAACTATACTTTCCTTTAATCTTTCTGTAACAGTTCCTGCTTTCTCAGTTTATCCCTCTGAGCGTCACCAGGCTCCCTTCCTCTCCCCCCCCTCCCCCCCCAGGCTCTGACTGGTGTTTCTCCCGTACTCATTATTTTTATAAATGTGTTGGAGGTTTTTGAAGAGTGTCCATCCCTTCCATTTCTCAGTTTCATCCTCCATTGACTCCTCTTCTCTGATTCTCAGGGACTCCATGTTTCTTATCTCTTCTATCCTTTGGCACCATTCCTTCATTGTTGGTATTTGGTTTTTTTGCCAGTATCTGGGGATCAGGCTTTTTTCTGCGTTAAGTAGGTGTGGTACTATCGTCCTTGTGTATTGTGTAATGGACCTGTCCGTCTGATGGAACAGGCAGGTCCATGGGTCCCTTGATATCTCATATCCCATTATTTCT
>BLSH010464413.1:521752-541831 GCA_018402905.1 Glandirana rugosa
CCTCATCTACCCCCATCGACCGATCTATATAACATAAACCCTCCCCAGACGCATAACTCCAGCTCGCACCCCTAACACACTCGACTCCCCGTCACACTATCCCCTCTTCCGCCTGCTCGGTTAAGGGATCCTAAATGAATACCACACCAGTAGGATCCCGTAACAGCCTCCGTACACGCGCTCCCCTATCATACTGTTCTCCAACACACCAACTCATTTGTCCCAAGAAGATCACAAAAACTCCATCCACGTTCAGAACATTTTTATGCGCTCTTGGGCGCCTCTGTTAAGATTGAACGGCCGATCACAATGCACATGACCCCAGAACCGGCAAGTTAGAATTGTCTCCGCGGGTTCTCGCGTATTTTTACAAGACTTGCACCTACCTCAAAAACACTAGAAGAACCCTGTTTACTCAACCACACAACCTCTTGTCATACTATCCCCTCGCGCACATGCCTCCGACAATGCCCTAGGATGACCACACCATAAGTAAATCCTAGGGAATTGGCTCGTCCGCCTTCTCCCCTATCACACTGCCCCTCAGCTCACACAATCCCCACGCTCGACCTCAATACGCAGACCCCTCCCAAATACAATATATCTAGCCAGCTACCCCCATCTACTCCCAAATTATAATATCCACCTTAGACAGAGATGGACCTAGATGGCGCAGTTCACATACCACGCCACTAATTCTAACGCTAATCATTGGAGCGCAAAGGGCGACACACTGTTGTCCTCCGTTCAGCCACTACCCCCACACAGTTGCGGCCAACACCGCAATTGACCACTCCGACAGAGACAGAATCTTACTGAGGAGCAGGTCTCCAGCAGTAGTCGGTATAGTCCCAGTCCCCAAGACAGGGACCTAACTACCTTTCCCTCCCCAACCCCTTCATACCTTACCCCTCTTTCCTTGAATTATTTCCTACCCTCTCTCCCTGCACTATCGTAAAATGGCACACGTCAAATTAATCTCTCTAAACATCAAAGGACTCAATGTCCCAGAAAAAAGAAGCAAACTACTAGCTCACATGAAACAGCTAAAAACTGACATCCTACTGCTCCAAGAAACTCACTTAATAATGAGATCGGCCTATAGCTTGAACATAGTGTTTTATCTTTCCCCTCTTTTGGAATAATTGAGATTCTTGCTAACAGTGCCTCCTCTCTTACCTCCCAGGAGTCGCCTATCCCATTCATATATACACTCATTTTGGGTATAAGGATCTCTTTAAATTTCTTATAATAGAACACGGGGAACCCATCGGGTCCCGGGCTTTTCCCTGGTGCGGTATTTTTTAATGCTGTATATATCTCCTCTGCTGTTATTGGTTCTTCTAGCCCTAGTGCCTGTTCTGTTGGTATTTTAGGTAGGTTTGCTTCTTTCAGGAATTCCTCAATTTCAACTCCCCTTTGTCTTTCTTCTTTCTTATTCTCCTTTGGTTTTATTGTATACAGCGCTTTATAATATTTTTGGAACGCTTCTGCTATTTCTGTTGTCTTATAAACCGTTCCTCCTGTTTTAGTCTGTATTTTTTCAATATAATTTGAAGCTTTCTTTTTCTCTAAAATCCTAGCTAGGTTCTTCCCGATTTTATTACCTCCTATATATCTTTCCTTCTTTATTATATTGAATGTTTTCCTTGTTTCTTGTTCTATCATTTCCCTAAGCTTCTCTCTTTTTATAACCAGGGCTTGTAATGTCCCTTGTAAGCAGTCTTTCTTATGTTTTTGTTCTAATTCGTATATTTGCCTTATTATTTCTTTTGTCTTTTTGTTCCTCTCTTGTTTTTCCCTCGCACCCATAGTGATCAAGATCCCCCGGATATAGGCCTTGTGTGCCTCCCACAGGGTTGGCATCGACTCCTCTCCTGTATTGTTCAGTTCAAAGAATTTACTTATCTCCCCTTCAAGTTTTTCTTCTCTGTCTTTCCCCCTCAATAGTTCTTCGTTTAACCTCCTGTCCTTCCTTTTGTCCCTTGTGATTATCATCGTCATAATAACCGGGGCATGATCCGACAGTGTAGTTATTTCTATTCTCGTTTTGACCACTTGTTCCAGTGTCCTATGTTCTACCATTATGTAATCTATTCTTGAATACGTCCCATGCACGGGGGAGTGAAATGTATAATCTTTCCCTTTTGGGTGACATGCCCTCCATACGTCTATTAGTTATTATTATTATTATTATACAGGATTTATATAGCGCCAACAGTTTGCGCAGCGCTTTACAATAAAGAAGGGACACAGTACAATTACAATACAGTTCAATACAGAAGGAATAGGAGGGCCCTGCTCGTAGAGCTTGACATTTAAACAATTTTTCCTTTAATCTTTTCAACTGCGCGTTCCGAATCCCCCACGCATGGGACGTACTATCCCAATCTGGGTCAAGTGGTAGATTAAGATCTCCTGCTATAATTACCTTCCCTCTTTTAAATTTCATTAGTCTATCTAGTACCCCTATCAGGAATTCTACCTGATTCCTATTCGGGGCCATACACATTTGCTAGGGTGATTTCTTCATTATCGATCTTCCCCCTGAGGAAGAGATATCTTCCCTCTTGGTCGGCCTCTCTCTCCTCTAGGGTGAACCTAACCCTCCTAGAGAATCCGGTAGCCACCCCCTTGGCCCTGCTTGTCGGTGAGTCCCCCTGATACCATACCGGAAAGTCCCGTGAGTATATCTTGGTCTTGGTGTTTTGGGAAATGTGTGTCTCTTGAAGAAAAGCTATTCCTATCCTGTATCTTTTTATCTCTTGAAGTATTTTATGCCTTTTCTTCGGTGTGTTCGTTCTCCGTGTATTATATGTCAAGAATTTGATTTCAGTCATTTTTTCCTCTCTTCCTCCTCCCTTTACCCCCTCTCACCTCCAATATTTCTCTTTTGTCAGAACCTACCCTCCCCCCTTCCCCCCTCTCCCTCCCCCCCTCTCTCCTTCGGGGTATTAGGGCTCTTCACGGCCCTTACCTGGCGGGCGAATCTTCTACATTCCGGAAGACTCGCTCCCATTTTACCCCCGGGGGTCGAGCTCCCCTTGTAACCCAGTCCGCTAAGATTCCCCTGGCTGATGCGTCTCGTGAGTCCCAGTTCGTCTCATGATCTTACTTTCCTCCTCCCTTCCCCCCCCCATTTCCCCCTCCTCACCCTCTATACTTTTTTCTTCTGTGAGTTCTTTTTTCCTACCCTCTGCCATTGTTGTTCTCCTTCGGCCCTTGTCTTTCCTTGTTCCCCTCCCATCCAACCCTCCATTTCCAGCATCTGCATGTCCAATTTCCTGCAAAAGTCTTCCGTTTCTTCTGGAAATCTCAATCTTGCAGATCTCCCATCTTTCTTTCCTATGACAGGCTGGGAACCCCCATGCATAATATATATCCTGCCTTCTCATCTGTTCTAATAACGGCTTCAGTTGTCTTCTACTCATTCTCGTCTCTTTAGCTAGGTCCGCAAACACTTTTACTTCCGTTTCTCCATACTTTACCGGAATACTTATTTTTTGCCATATTTGCTCTTTATCCTTATATTTATGAAATCGGACTATTACATCCCGGGTATATTCTTCCCCAGCGCTGGAGGTTTCCTAATCCTGTGCACTATCTCTATCTTTTCCCCTGCCGCCTTTCCCAAGACTGGCCCGAATATTTTGTCCATGACTTCCTGCAGGTCCTCTTCTTGGTGGGCTTCTGTTACACTCTCTGGGATATCTCAAATCCTCAGGTTTCTTCTCCTGCTTCGGTTCTCCTGATCTTCCATTTTGTATCTTATATTGCGTTGTTCTATCTGAAGGATATGCATCTGTTCCTTTAATATCCTTATTTCTTCCCCTTGTCTTTCCATTCTCTCCTCTGTTTCCTCAACCCTTTTAAGGATCTGTCCCAGATCTGTACGTAATCCCCCCAAGTCTCCTTTAAGAGAAACCTCAAGTTTCTGGAACATATCCACGATCTCCAACTTTGTTGGCATCAATGTACTTAAGTGCTGCTCTTCCTCTAGGTCCTGCCCCTTACTTAGTAGTCCCGGGCCCCCTGAGATTTCTGTTCTCGTCGACTGTCTTTTTTGGGCTCCTTTATTCATTCTCTCCTTTTGTTTACTTTTTGCTCCATATTGCTTTTCCGGGCTTTCCAGCCTACTCTCCTGCACCATGTATTTTTTAATGGTGCTTGGGATTGCGCTGATCTAGGGGGGATTTACCCCAGCCCCTCTTACCGGCTTCCCCCTCATCCTTTCTTCTTGTGGGGAGAACACTTTCCTCCTTCTAGTTTCCTTCTTGTATATGGGGGGCCACCTCCTATATCCTGTATCCCTCCACACCACTATCTCTCTAAGTTTCCTGGGGTCCCCTTTTGTTTCCAGGTAATTTTGGCTACCCTACTTAGGGTGGAGGGGTGTTAGTTCCTCCACTACCACCAGGGGAACCGAAATAACCAGGTGCCTAAAATGAGAGAGCTGGTTTCGGTGGGAGCGGGATACATTGAAAGGGGGGTATAAATAAATCGACAGTTACACTCCTGAGTCAATTAACAGGTTAATCACTTAGGTAGTAGTCTCTTGGTCACAGCGCACTCTGTGTGGTATTAATATTTTTTTTTTTTTTTGGGGATGTATCTTGCTTCTATGCATGAAGGGCCTTTTCCTTCTCTACCAGCGCTTTTGTATGTCCTGCTCCCCCTGCCGCCGCTGCCGCCCTTCCACTACTCCTTTGGGCGCGTTGGGGGTACTGAGTTGCTAGCGTCCGTTAGCTGCTTTAGCCGGCTGTATTTCTGTTTTCTCCTCTCCCCCTCCTGCCACTCCACTACCTCTCTTTCCCCGGAGATGTGGGGACGTGGGGCCATTACCTCCCCGCTCTCTCCCCGCCGGGCAGTCTTTCCGTTTTGTGCTAGGAACTCAACAATGTAGAGACAACTATTGAAACAGATATATATACAGATATAGAGGTACTTATCTCCGGCCGCTCGTCTTCACCGTCTTACTCCTGTGCCATTGACGGACTCTGTCGAGCGCTTCTCTTCTGATAGGGATTCAAGATCTCCCCCGTGATTACTCTCCGAGGGGTGAGAGGGATGAGGAGGGAGGGATGAGGGACGAGGACAGTGGTGCACCGTCTTAGGTGCTCTCCGTGGTGGGCTACTTCCCTCGCTACCTCCTCTTCTTCCCCTCCAATCGCGCCCCTGGACGGACCTCCTTCCACAGACGCATCAGCTGGCGGCTTGCGTTACGTCCGAGCTACTCCCCCCATCAGCTGCATTAAGGAGAGGTTCCTGTTGGTGCTCTGAGGGAGAGATTATCATTCTAAAACGATCTACTACTGCATTAGGGAGATGTTCCTGTTGGTGCTCTGAGGGAGAGTTTATCCTTCTAAAACCATCTACTACTGCATTAGGGAGAGGTTCCTTTGGTGCTCTGAGGGAGAGTTTATTGTTATAAAACCATCTACTACTGCATTAGGGAGAGGTTCCTGTTGGTGCTCTGAGGGAGAGTTTATCCTTCTAAAACCATCTACTACTGCATTAGGGAGAGGTTCCTTTGGTGCTCTGAGGGAGAGTTTATCGTTCTAAAACCATCTACTACTGCATTAGGGAGAGGTTCCTGTTGGTGCTCTGAGGGAGAGTTTATCGTTCTAAAACCATCTCTTACTGCATTAGGGAGAAGTTCCTCTTGGTGCTCTGAGGGAGAGTTTATCGTTCTAAAACCATCTACTACTGCATTAGGGAGAGGTTCCTTTTGGTGCTCTGAGGGAGACTTTATCATTATAAAACCATCTACTACTGCATTAGGGAGAGGTTCCTGTTGGTGCTCTGAGGGAGAGTTTACCGTTATAAAACCATATACTACAGCATTAGGGAGAGGTTCCTGTCGGTGCTGTGAAAGACAGATTATTGTCTCAAAATCATCTCATACTTTTGTAGAGAGAGGTTCCTGCTGCTGGTGTGAGCAGTGAAGAGGTTCCTGCTGCTGGTGTGAGCGGTGCATTTCTTGCACAAAAATAAAAAGTGCATCTACAATTTTCCTATTTAGAAAAAAAAAAGAATAATTTATTATTCCCTTTTTTAGTATTAATAAATAGTGTCCAGAATGAGGAGAGCGTCAAATAAAGTACGTGGTCGCGGTGCTGCTGGCGCTGCAGTTGCAGCTGGTGTTGGTGGTGTTGCTGAAGCTCCTGTTGCAAGGATAGGACGTGGTCGATCTATGCCAGCTACACGCACAAGTGAAACAACTTCCTCAGGTAGCCGACAGAACCTTCACCGGTATATTGTAGGCCCAAATGGCGCCCAACAAATGGTGAGGCCAGAACAAGTATAGGCGATAGTAGATTGGGTGGCTGACAAATCCTCCAGTTCCTTCACAGTGTCTCCCACCCGGTCCCTTGATGAAAGCTCAGAGTTGGTACCTGAACCCCATGGCCATCTGTCTTTAACCTCAGTCCCTTGTAAATCATTAAAGCAGTCTGAGCCCCAAGTCATGCAGCAGTCTCTTATGCTTTTTGATGACTCTGCTAGTGTGCTTTCCATGGGCCATCCACTTAGCCCTGCCCTTATAAGTGGAAGACATTGAGTGCACCGATGCCCAACCACTTCTGTTGCAGGATGAGGACATGGAAACACCACCGCAGCACATCTCTGATGATGACGAAACACAGGTGCCAACTGCTGCGGCTTTCCTCAGTGTGCAGACTGACAAGGAGGGCAGTGGTGAAGGATGGGTGGAAGATGATGAGGTCCTAGACTCCACATGGAATGAAGGTCATGCGAGTGACGTGTGCAGTTTGGAGGAAGAGGTGGTGGTTGCACAGAGGCACCAGCACTGCAAAAGAGGAAGCAGATTGCAAAAGTGGAGCGAGAGTCCCCTAGACAGTACGCCTGCTACTACCCTCCTCACCCAGGTCCTAGCACACCAAAGGCAGCTCAAAGGCGATCCCCGGCGTGGCAGTTCTTCAGACAATGTGCTGAATACAAGACACAAGTGGTTTGCACCCTGTGCAATGAGAGGCTGAAGCGAGACACAAATGTTCTAAACCTGAGCGCAACCTCCATGACCAGGCATCTAAATTCAAAGCACTTGCTGCAGTGGAATAAGTACCTCAAAATCCAATAAAGGTCTCGGCCTCCTCTTGCTTCCTCTTCTGCTGTTGCCTCGGCCTCTTCCTCAATCTACAGTGCCACTGTCACCTGCCACCCAGCAAACAGATGATGTGACAGCAACGCCACCACGTCCGCCACCGTCCCTAAGCATTTCCACATTGTCCCATGGAAGCTTACAGCTCTCCATCTCCCAAACACTGGGAGAGAAAGAGCACGTACCCCCCTACCCAACCATGATCCCTGGCCTGGAATGCCAGCATTTCAAAATTCCTGGCCTTTGAAATGCTGTCATTCCGTCTGGTGTACACGAACAGTTTTAAAAACCTAAACCATAAAGTGTAGCGCTAAAGAAAGAAAACACACACATCCTTCAGTATTATCAAAACACCCGATACTGTAATAATAAATCTTCAACAACTGCGTCATGCACTGTGCACTTCCACTAGGTGAGTAAAGGGTACTCTTACCAACGATAAGAGGAATGTGCGCATAACGTTGATCTTAGAACGACATCCAACATGGTGGAAGTGCACAGTGCATGACGCAGTTTTTCACAGTTGTTGAAGATTTATTATCACAGTATCGGGTGTTTTGATAATACTGAAGGATACTATATACATATATTTGGACTCTGAACTTTTCCTTTATTTTCACTTATTTCATTTTTGTATTTTCACCACTATATTTGGCTTCAGCATTGTGAACATAACATTGCAATATATGCTGTGTTTTCTTTCTTTAGCGCTACACTTTATGGTTTATGTACACATGCACAAGTTGGAAGTTTTGTTGTGTCAGCTGCTTTAGTTTTTATTTATGTTAAGCACCTTTGGGTTAGCGCAATATTTTCTTTTAAGTTTTAAAAACCTGATGGCGGTGGCTGTCCCACAATACGTGGTTCCCAGCCGCCACTACTTTTCCAGGCGAGCCATCCCTTCCCTGCACAAACAAGTCGTGGATGAGATCAAGTGTGCACTGCGCAATGCCATCTGTGGCAAGGTCCACATAACCACTGATACATGGACCAGTAAGTAAGGGCAGGGATGCTATATCTCGCTAACTGCACAGTGGGCAAATGTAGTGGCGGGTGGGCCTGAGGCGGCTAACCATTTGGCGCATGTCCTTCTGCCACCGAGGATTGCAGGGCATTTCTCTTTGCCTCCTGTTGCCTCCTCCTCCTACTGCACTTCCTCCTCCTCCTCTTCTACCACCTCCTCCTCCGCTCAGCATAACACCTTCACCACCAACTTCAGCACATCCAGGTGGAAACGACAGCAGGCTGTTTTAAAACTGATATGTTTGGGGGATAAACCCCACACTGCGCAGCAGCTGTGGACAGGCATTGAACAACAGACCGATGAGTGGTTGTTGCCACTGAGCCTCAAGCCCAACCTGGTGGTGTGCGATAATGGGCGAAATCTCGTAGCAGCTCTGGGCCTAGCCAGTTTGACGCACATCCCTTGCCTGGCGCATGTGCTGAATTTGGTGGTGCAGAAATTTCTAAAAAACTACCCGGATATGTCAGAGCTGCTGTAGAAAGTGTGGGCCGTCTGTGCGCGCTTTCGGCGTTCTCACCCTGCTGCTGCTCGCCTGTCTGCGCTGCAGCGGAACATCGGCCTTCCCGCTCACTGCCTCATATGCGACGTGCCCACAAGGTGGAACTCCACCTTGCACATGCTGGAGAGACTGTGCGAGCAGCAGCAGGCAATAGTGGAGTTTCAGCCGCAGCACGCACATATCAGTCACTCTGCGGAACAGCACCACTTCACCACCAATGAGTGGGCCTCCATGTGAGACCTGTGTATCATATTGCGGTGTTTCAAGTACTCCACCAACATGGCCAGTGCCGATGACGCTGTTCTCACCGTTACTATCCCACTTCTAAGTCTCCTTGAAAAAACACTTCGGGCGATGATGGAAGAGGATGTGGCACAGGAGGAAGAGGAGGAGGAAGAGAGGTCATTTCCATGGTTATCAGGCCAGTCATTCACAAGTGGCTCGGGTTCCTGCAGCAGCATAGGCCAGGTAAAACATTTTCAAGCCAGGGCACAGTTCTGGAGGATGAGGAGGACGAGGAAGATGATGATGAGGAGGAGTAACCGTGTTCACAGCAGGGTGGCACCCAACGCAGCTCATGGGCATCACTGGAGCGTGGCTGGAGGGATACAGAGGACACAGATGATACACCTCCCACAGAGGACAGCTTGTCTTTGCCTCTGGGCAGCCTGGCACACATGAGTGACTACATGCTGCAGTGCCTGCTCAACGACAGCCGAGTTGCCCACATTTTAACTTGTGCCGATTACTGGGTAGCCCTGCTGGATCCTCTTTTACAAGGACAACGTGCCATCCTTAATTCCCTCACTGGAGCATGATCAGAAGATGTGCGACTACAAGTGCACGCTGGTAGACATGCTGCTGAGGGCATTCCCAAATGACACAGGGGGCTCTGTGGAAGCACACGGCAAAGGTAGAGGAGGAGGAAGAGGTCGCCAACGCAGCTGTGGCACCGCCAGCACCTCAGAAGGCAGGGTTAGCATGGCTGAAATGTGGAAAAGCACCACCAGCTGATAGGGAACGTCTTAGCAGGAGGCATTTCAGCAACATGGTGAAACAGTATGTGTGCACACACCTACACGTACTGACTGATGGGTCTTCCCCATTCAACTTCTGGGTCTCCAAATTGGGCACATGGCCTGAGCTTGCCCTTTATGCCTTGGAGGGGCTTGACTGCCCTGCAGCCAGTGTATTGTCTGAACATGTGTTTAGCACGCAGGGGGCTTTATCACAGACAAGCGCAGCCGCCTGTCCACAGCCAACGTGGACAAGCTAACGTTTATTAAAATGAACAAGGCATGGATGCTACAAGACTTGTCTGTACCCTGTGCAGAATAGACATTTAGACTGGCCTCACACAGCCATTGGTATACTTTTTTTTTAATATGTCTCAATATTTTGGGGGCTACCCCAATTGGAAAAACAAACAAACAAATAACAGTGTTGGCTTCCTCCTCCACTACTGCCACTTCCACCTACACTGCCACGGTCACAGCCTAGTCAACCTCTAGGCTCCTACTCCACATCCACCTCCTCCTCCCATTTTTTTTTTTTTGTGATTTTAAGTTATTTCCCTATCCACATTTGTTTGTAAAACACTTGTCCTACTCCTTACCCCCATTTTGCTTCCTTTTGCAGACCTCTAGCCCTTTCCAGGACTTTTTTACAGCCACTTTTGTGCCCAAAAGTTTGGTTCAACATTGACTTCAATGGGGTTCGGGGTCAAGTTCGGGTCAAGTTCGGTACCGAACACAAACTTTTCCGCGAAGTTCGGCCGAACCAGACGAACCCGAACATCCAGGTGTCCACTCAACTCTATTAAACAGCATTGGTCAATATTAAAACAGGACCGTGTCTTAGGACTGGCTCTACCTGCACAGCCACAATTTATTTACCGAAAATCCCCTAGCCTAAAGGACAGTATTGCCCCAGGAGTGATTGATCTTCCAAGTATGGCAGAGAACCACCTTTTCTCCTTTCCATCAGGTTTTTACGCATGTGGCAAGTGTTCAGCCAGTAGAAGTGTAAAATTTAACAATAAGAAGCGTAAAGAATTTGTGTCCTCTGTAACAAGTAAAAAGTACAAGATTAAAAATTTGATCACATGCACCACCCAAGTAATTGTTTATATGCTGGAATGCCAGTTCGGGTTCCAGTACATAGGCAGGACCTTGAGACCTTTACATGTTAGGGTGGGAGAGCATGTGAACAATATTCGAAAGGGATTACGGACACATAGTGTGTCCAAACATTTTAGGGACCATCATAACAGGGATACCCGTGACCTCCAATTTTGGGGGATTGAAAAAGTCTCCCGTCATTGGAGGGGAGGTAATTTCATTCGACGTTTAAGCCGCAGGGAGCCATTCTGGATTTTTGAAACTGGAGTAATGGCACCTGCTGGCTTAAACGTCAAATTTGATTTAACTTGTTTTATTTCTGACAGAAAGTTTTTATTATTGTGTGTTTATTATTGTGTATGTTTTTAGTTTTTTATTCACCAAGGATGGCCGTGGCATGGTGCTATACATGTTTATTATATGTTGGGTGGTTTATTGCCCATCTATTTGAATATGTAAATTATTTTTTACCTTTATTGTGATTTTGAAGGGATTGAAAGAGAATTGAGGAAAATAGGTCATTCCACCATGAAACCATAAGGGGGCAACGTTGAGCTATCAGTGGATCGGTCTTGTATATTCCCTTCTAGCACTTTCCACCCTGGTTCACTTGATTCACTCATCTCCCTCAGCTGTTTCAGGTTTCCATGGCGCTGGTAGTACATAAATATGCGGGTGCAGTACGTGGCCACGTTCCCACACTGAAGAAGTCCCACTCAGGACGTAACGCATACCGGGGAAGAGCGGCATATTGACGTCACCCGCAGCCATCTTTGGTGTCTTCAATGTGTGTCATTAATAGCGTTGATTCATGCACTCGGTTTGAGTGCTTCATTTGTGAGTGCACTTTTTTATCTATTTAAATAAATCTGGTGTTATACAGAGAGCATTAGATGTAGCGTTCTGTTTTATCTGCATGTAGTTTGGATGTTATTGGAGTGGACCAGGAACACATAGGAGCCCTGCCCTATAGTCCCCAGTGGGGAAGGTGTTTGACAGACCTCTTGGTTTTACAAATGAGGTGAGCAGCAGTGTATCTCTGTGGTGGAGGGTCCGTACACAACAATGTCTGTCTCCTGAAACACGTGGATGTCCTATCTGTTCTCTATTGTGATTCAGTTGATGTATAAGATTTATGCATTAGTCTTTGCGGAGAGCAATATATGTTTTCTCATCTCTTTCTATATATATCTTGGATTGAATGGTAACTAAGCCGATTATTATCCCAAGGATTCCTTCAGGACATACACTTTAGTTCCCCAGTGGGGAAGGTGCATTGTAGGCCATTAGGCCTTACAAATAAGGTGAGGGGCTGTGTGTGTCTGTGGAGGAGGGCTTGTGCACCCGTTTGTCCATCATCTGATTTATGAAGTTTCTTCAAAGTTTATTATTACTTGTGGACTCAAAAGGACATTTGTAGTTAAGCATAGCGCTTCACTTTGTTTTATGCATCTGTGCTCACCCACCCATTCATGCTCAGCCATCCATCTGTGCTCAGCCATGCATCTATGGTCAACCATGCATCCGTGCTCAGCCATGCATCCGTGCTCAGCCATCCATCCATGCTCAGCCATCCATCCATGCTCACCCACCCATTCATGCTCAGCCATCCATCTGCGCTCAGCCATGCATCCATGCTCAGCCATGCATCCATGGTCAGCCATCCATCTGTGCTCAGTCATCTCTATCTATGCTTAGTCATCCCCATACATGCTCAGCCATGCATCCATGCTCACCCATCCACCCGTACTCAGTCATCCATCTGTGCTCATTCATCCCCATCCATGCTCAGTCACCCCTATCCGTGCTCTGTTATCCCATCCAGGCTCAGCCATCCACATCCATGTTCAGTCATCCCCATCTGTGCTCAGCCATTCCCATCCATGTTCAGTCATCCCCATCCATGACTCACCCACCCCATTCGTGCTGATGTATGCCTCATTCATGCTCATCCATATCACATCAGTTCTCATCCATGACACATCCATGCCACTACACTGCCCATAAGTGCCACTATAGTGCCCATCAGTGCCACTACAGTGCCCATCCGTGCCACTACAGTGCCTCACAATAGTGTAATAGGTAGTCAAATTAGATTTGAAATGTATGCCCCTAGAACACCTGATGGTGCTCCCTGCGTGTTGGGCCTCTGTATGTGGCCAGGCTGTGGAAAAATGATACACGTGTGGTATTGCCATACTCAGGAGGGGTAACAGAAATAATTTTGCTATGTACATGCTGTGTGTTAGAAATATCTTATAAATTGACAACTTTGTGTAAATAAAGTGTTTTCATTTTCTTTCCACATTTTCCAAAAAACTTGTGGAAAAAATGACATGTTCAAAAGACTCATTATGCCTCACAGAATATACATTGGGGAGTTTACTTTTCAAAATGGGGTAATTTTGTGGACATTTCTATTGTATTGGTGCTCCAGGACCTTCAAAAGTTTAATAGGTAGTCAGGAAATTAGATGTGTAATTTATGTCCCTAGAATACCTGATGGTGCTCCCTGCATGTTGGGCCTCTGTATGTGGCCTCACACATGTGGTATCGCCATACTCAGGAGTAGTAGAATGTCTTTTGGAGTGAAATATGTGGTATGCATATGCTGGGTGTGGCAGATAACCTGTTAATATGACAATTTAGTGATTAAAAAAAAACGGCTTAAACTTGGATATAGGTTTTCTCACTCATTATTCTAAAGTTTTACAACCCCCTCTGTGACTGTCACCCCCCTCCCATCCCCAGTCTATAACTCTGCCTGTCTTATCTCATTATCTCTGCAGCTAGTTTCATTACCATTGCCTTATACATTGATTTGTATTTATTTGTTTTTCCTCTTTCTCCTTTCCCTCAGAGGTTTTTTTCTTTTTTTTTTCTTAACATTTGGCTAAAACTGTTTTTATTCAGTACTGCTTGGACCTTGAAGAAGGGGAGATACCCCGAAAGCTTGTCCTGAAAAATGTTATGTTAGTGCAAATAAAAAAACGGACAGTACTCAATTTTCTCTGTGATAAAAAAATATCTTCATTATGCAAAGAATTGTGGGAAAAAATTACAACTTTAAAAAACGTACCATGCCTCTTACTAAATACCTTGGAATGTCTATTTTCTAAAATGGGGTCATGTGGGGGTTATTTGTACTTTCCTGGCTTGTAAGAGCTCTTTCACACGGGCAGATCGTTTGGGTCCACCTGTCAGTTTTTCAGGCGGACCCAAATGGATGCTCCATTGTCCTCTATGGAGCGACGGATGTCAGCAGTGACATGTCCGCTGACACCCGATCTGCCAAAAACAGACGGATGGAAACCCTAATTTCCATCCACCTGGCGGAACAGATGAACATGGACAGACGGTCAGTGTTCATCCGATCCTCCATAGAGAATGGAGCTGTGACATGTCAGTCTCTGCACTTAGTGCAGAGACTGACCTGTCATCCGCCGGCTCAGCAGGGATAAACGGATGGATCCCAGCTGAGCAGCGGAACCCGTCAAAATGGGCTCCTCTCGTGTGAAAGGGGCCTTAGGCTGGGTTCACACTATCCGACAAAAAAAGGTCCGACTTTGATCCTACTTTGCAGTGCGATTTGCGGTCCTACATAGGGTCAAGGTTGGACCATTTGTCTGTAAACAGGGATCCGCCACGTGCCCTCAACATGGGGAGTATGGTTGCTTTGAGGCAGGGGGGCTCTGCGCCCCCCACCCCAAAGCACCTTGTCCCCATGTTGATGACAACAAGGGCCTCTTCCCGACAACCCTTGCCGGTGGTTGTCGGGGTCTGCGGGCAGGGACTTATCGGAATCTGGAAGCCCCCTTTAACAAGGGGGCCCCCAGATGCCGGCCCCTCACCCTATGTAAATGAGTATGGGGTACATCGTACCCCTACCCATTTACCTGGAAAAAAAGTGTACAAAAAAACACACTACACAGCTTTTTCAAGTATTTTATTAAATCAGCTCCGGCGTCTTCTCCCCTCTCTGGCTCTTCTTTCTTTGGCTCTTTTGTGGGGTCTTCTATCTTCTGAGGGGTCTTCTTTCTTCTCCTTCTCTGCGGCATCTTCTGCTCTTTTGCCGGTCTCCTCCGCTGTCCTCTTCCCTCTGTTCTTCCTCTCTTCTTCTTCCCATGTTGACACAAAGCGATGTCCTTCACAAATGCCCTTCCGCTGTGTGCTGTGCTTTATATTGGCATGGGGCGGGACCACCCGCTGACATCACTCGGAGGCTCCACCCCCTGGGTTGTCACAGTGATGTCACATCCTGGGGCATAGCTGTGACATCACAGGGGGTGGAGCCTCCGGGTGATGTCAGCGGGTAGCCCCACCCCATGCCAATATAAGGCACAGCACACAGCGGAGAGGGCATTTGTGAAGGACATCGCTTCGTGTCAACATGGGAAGAAGAAGAGAGGAAGAACAGAGGGAAGAGGATAGCGGAGAAGACCGGCAAAAGAGCAGAAGATGCCACAGAGAAGGAGAAGAAAGAAGACCCCTCAGAAGATAGAAGACCCCGCAAAAGAGCCGAAGAAAGAAAAGCCAGAGAAGGGAGAAGACGCCGGAGCTGATTTAATAAAAATATTTAAAAAAGCTGTGCAGTGTGTTTTTTTGTACACTTTTTTCCAGGTAAATGGGTAGGGGTACAATGTACCCCATACTCATTTACATAGGGTGGGGGGCTGGCATCTGGGGGCCTCCTTGTTAAAGGGGGCTTCCAGATTCTGATAAGTCCCTGCCCACTGACCCCGACAACCACCGGCAAGGGTTGTCGGGAAGAGGCCCTTGTCGTCATCAACATGGGGACAAGGTGCTTTGGGGTGGGAGGCACAGAGCCCCCCCTGCCCCAAAGCACCCATACTCCCCATGTTGAGGGCACGCGGCCTGGTATGGTACAGGAGGGGGGGTGCTAGCTTGTCCCCACCCCCTCTACTGGCCTGCCGGGCTGTGTGCTCGGATAAGGGTCTGGTGTGGATTTTGGGACTGGTATGCTTCTGGAGGGGGACCCCATGCCATTTTTTTTTAAAAAATTGGCGTGGAGTTCCCCTTCAAGATCCCCAGAGCATAAGTCGCATGCCAAAGTCGGATCAGTGAAGACACTAATCCGACTTTAATGCCTTTCAATGGGCTAAAGTACGATCAAAGTCGGACAAAAGTAGTACAGGAACCTTTTTCAAAGTCGGTCCGACTGAAAAACACAAGTCGGACCAGTTAAGACGGCTCTCATAAGGGAATCATTGTTTTTGTGACGTAATGCGACTTGTGCTCCTAATGTCGGTCCGAGAATTGGACTAGTGTGAACCCAGCCTTAGTGTCTCAAGAAATGAGATAGGCAGTCAGTACATCAGGTGTGATCAGTTTTCAGTGATTGGCACCATAGCGTGTAGACTCTATAACTTTCACAAAGACCAAAAAATATACACTTATTTGGGTTATTTTTAACACAGATATGTAGCAGTATACATTTTGGCCAAAATTTATGATGAAAAATTACTAATTTGCAAAATTTTAAAACAGAAACAAAGTTTTCGGTCTTTTTTCATTTTCAAAAAATTAAAAAACCCAGTGGTGATTAAATGCCACCAAAAGAGAGTTCTATTTGCCTGAAAAAAAGTACAAAGTTTTCATATGAGTACAGTGTTGCATGACTGAGTAATTGTCATTCAAATTGTGAGAGCACTGAAAGCTGAAAATTGATCTGCTTAGGGAGGGGGTTTAAGTGCCCAGTAGTCAAGTGGTTAAAAATTATTTTAGAAATGTAGAAGCAAAATGTATTTATTGATATAATCGGATATATCTACATAAAATATCATTATAGTGACACTAAAAATACATTTCAAGCAGCTTATAAAAGAACATGTTTAATATTTGTATTTCTGGAAGGTGGTGAGTGAAATCTTCCCTCTCTTGATGTAATGATGTAATGTCTGGTGGGAGGAACCACTACACCCAGCAGGGGACAAGGTTTTCAACAAACCCAAAGTGTCCGATACCAGTGGTGTCCAGAGCAAAAATTAAACTCACCATCCATCGGAGAGGTAATTATTAAATTTTCATATTTAACAGCGTTTATTCTCAATACACTAGCATAATACTAAAATGAACAATAATATAGATAATGCTATAACTACTGGTAACCCAGTGTTGCTCCATACATATTAGTGGATAACTGTCTTTGTATTAAGGTCAGGTCTGAATAGAATTATGTAACATTTTGGGAAAAATATACAACCAAGAAGTCCAGAACTTGATGCCAATATAGCAAAAACCTCCACAGCCACCATGTATTTCCCTTTGGCGCTCAGATAGGCCGGGATCATGGCAATCCAGACACTGCAGAACACCAGCATGCTGAAGGTGATGTGCTTGGCCTCATTAAAATTGTCCGGTAATGTCCTGGCTAAAAAAGCTATAATGAAACTCACAGCTGCCAGAAGTCCCATATATCCGAGGACAGAGTAGAAGCCGATAACTGAACCCTCATTACACTGAATGATGATCTTCCCCTGATAAGAGTGAGTGTCCCGATCCTGAAAGGGGGAAGAAATAGACAACCAAGTGACACAGATTATGACTTGAACCAGTGAGAAGACACAAATGATAACATTGGACAGTTTGGTTCCCATCCATTTCCTCCAGAGACTCCCAGGTTTGGTGGCTTTAAAAGCAATACACACCATGATACTTTTGGCAAGTAGAGAAGAGACAGCGACTGAGAAGATGACACCAAAAGAGGTTACCCGCAGCATGCAGGTCACATCTACTGGATGGCCGAGGAACAAAAAGACACAGAGGAAGCTCAGCATGATGGAGACCAGGAGAAGATAGCTCAGGTTCCGGTTATTAGCTTTAACAATGGGGGTGTCCTGGTAATGTATAAATATCCTCAATATTAACCCAGTCAGAAGACAAGAGAGGATGGAGGAAGCTGAAAATACTGCAACAATGGGATCATCAGTGTAGGAGAGAAATTCCACCACTCTTGGAACACACCGATCCTTTTTCTTATTTGGCCACTTGTCATCAGGACATTTCATGCAGTTTTCACTGTCTGCAGGAAGAAAAATACAAACACAATGAGCATCAGGATCAGAGTGTCTGAGAAAATGAAATGTCTTGTGTTGTCTCACAGCTAGCAAATGGGATTTCACACTGATAGTTTTGTTTTCAGTCAAGCCAGTGTCTGAAAAAAAAAAAAAAACAGAGAGCTCTAGTGGAGCCGCTGTACTAACAATGCGATATAGTACAGTGATCTCCCCTGCTGAGCTTTTGTGCTCTAATAGGGGGAAGCTCCCTAGAACATTCCAGTCAGCGCATTCAGCCATTGGCTTGGAGCACTGATTGGGACGCGATCTGCATACCTTTTTTCAGTCAAGCCTGTTCTTCTGTCAGACTGGCTGCCTTGCCCCCACCCGAATGCCCAACATTCGGCCCGTGTTTACTAGGCTTAAAGGAAAATATAATAAATTATAGTAATCTATCACACAGTTTAACTTCTATATGTAGAAACTGTCTATTGGCAAGTGCAATTTTTTTTAAAAAAATGTTGGCACCATGAGGACACAATAAAGAGTGAAAAGAAAAGCACAGGAAATGTGTTATAGGCAGAAATGGTGAGTTTTAGTTTAATTTGTCTGAAAACCCTGATAATGCTTTGCTACCTTTTGGTCTGTTTAATATACCACTAGAAACATTATGTTATATCTGTTCTATAAGTGAAAAAAAAAAAAAAACTGTAGATCATGATCCTGTGTTTTATCAGCACAGTCTAATCAGCCAAAAAGGGGAAAGAAAAAGGTGAAGAAAAACAACAACAAAAAAACTATTTAAAAAAAGGTACAAAACTAAGACTACCATTCAGTCCTGGTAGTTTGGTGGCCTCCAATTCCCCTATTCATCAGGTTTCATGTTGGAGGGCCACCTGATCAAAGTAGCTCCCTCCGGTGTCCTGGGGGACAACCCCAAGGACCCAACACCTCAAACATTGAGGGTCTCTATTGTGTTCTAGGCAAACATATCTAGCTATAGGGGCATGTAAGTGATATGTGGATATATCATATATATGATCATGAAAACATTTGCAGATAGTTCTAATAGTTTTTTCAATATAAAAAGAGTGACAGGAGCATAATATGACATATAGCCCCCAAGGTAACACAGTTGTCTCTCTGTCTGCATCTAAGGACCCTACCCATTGGCAATTCCAAACTGCCACCCTCTATTATATATGGGCAGATATCACAATGTCCATATTTGGTCATACCCACATTGGTAGATTGACCCATTGGTTTCCATGAGGTATCACTAACCACAAGATCATTTAAAGAACGGGTCCTCCTGTACACCATCTGTGGGTATCCCAAGATGAATCTACCAACAGAGTGGTCCTCCTTCAAAAGATGCCAATGCGTGGAATGAATCATTGTGACTTTGTCTGCTACCTGGGTGTATTGGAGACTAAGTCTAGTTGTATTTGGTTGATCCTTCACTCCTACCTTCTTCCTAAAGATCAATGATTCCTGTGAACTGTCTTTAGCTCTGTTGTAGGCCTCTGTAAACCATTTCTTATGGTAACCTGATGTCAGAAAAAGGGACTGAAGATAGTCCCTTTCTCTGTAGCACATTACATGAATGAATAATGAGTCTGTATAGAGACTCATTATTCATTCATAAACGAACACATAGTAAACTCAGTTTACTATGCTCAGTTATCAATGGATACAGGAGCGATCTGTGGTGATCGCTGCCTGTGTCCATTGTAGTAAAGGGAGGGGGCTGGTAAACACATGTTTACCAAGCCTCCCCAGCCCCAACCTCACCCACCAATGACAGCCCCCCTCAGCTCTCCAGCCTGTTAGCTTGCCTGAACTGAGTGTTGATCAGCAGCTGCAGGCAGTGGGAGGGGAAGGAGGGAATGCTATCCAGACAGAGGGGGATTGGAGAGGCCATTGGGAGGGGGTGGGAGATCAGAGTGAAGGGGGCGATCCCCTCTAAGCCCCTGCAGCAACTGAAGCCGGCAGGAGTGGCAGAGGAAAGCCAGCTTCTTGAGGGTAGCTGCAGGGGATCGGGTTTGAGGGGGGGGGTTAGATCGGTGTGCTGGGAGGAAATTAGTGCAAGGGGAGAGGAAGGGGAAGAAATAACATAGAAAAGAAGGGGGAGCCTTTTAGAGGAAGAGGAGCAGCAGGAGGTGGAGAGGCTTTAGAAAGAGAAACTACAGCATGGGGATCATATTTGACGTTAATACCTCGGCTCAACAGGTTGCAATCCACTGATTAGAGCTTTAGGATTGTTTAGCAGAGTTTGCTGAACAATTCTGCTATATGTT
>BLSH010464413.1:590323-601783 GCA_018402905.1 Glandirana rugosa
ACATAAATAAATCTTGGTAGGGTTATCATGACGGGAGAGTGAAGAAGGTATTCTAGTTGGTCAATGAGTCTTCAATGTAGACCCTCCCCTTTTCCCGCTCTTAAAGGAAGAGTTGGAACTGGTCCGTGTTTTCTCATCCTCCATATCCCCAGGGATCTTAATTTCTGATGATATTGCGGTGCGATGAATTGTTGCACTCTTACACCCAGGTTGTTGGTGGATGTTGAGTCACCCACTCACAACTTGCTGTGTACTAAGTTCCGTCCTTTAACTCCTCAGATGATGTATACCTCCTACTCTTTTGTGCCTGGTCAAGGTTGAGAAGGAAATTCTCGCCCTTTTCCCCTCCCAGATGTAACTTCTGAGTAACTGGTTGATCTTATGGAAGAAGTGAGAGGGCAGTACTATTGGGATGGTTCTAAATAAATACAAAATTTTTGGCAATGTGACCATCCTGAATGCCGCTATCCTGCCCATCCAAGACAGTTCTCTTTTCCCCATATGGATCAAGTCAGTTTTAACCGTATTTAGCAATTTTTTGAAGTTAGCTTCATAGAGTTTGCTGGACTTTGCTGTTAGTGATATTCCCAGGTATTGTATGGAATCGTTTTCCCAGTTGCATGGCATTATTTTGGCAAAGTCTTTTTTTCCTTTTTGGGTTAATATTACTCGTAAGTATTTGGCACTTGTTGACATTTATTTTATAGTATGAAACTTTGCCAAAGTTCGATATGATATTATTGATTTCGGGTAAGGACGTTCCTACTTCTGTGACTGTCAGGATGACATCATCCGCGAACAATCCTATTTTATTGTTTTTATCGGACGTCTGAATCCCTTTTATGTAGGGGGAGTTGCGGATGGCTTCTGCAAATGGTTCCAAAATTAAAGTAAAAATTAACGGGGAAAGGGGGCATCCCTGGCGCATGCCATTTGAAATCTCGAACGTGTCCGAGAGTGCACTGGAGGTGTATACCTGTGCTGAAGGTTTGGAATATAAAGCCAGGATGGCTGTAGAAATAAATCCGCTAAAGCCAAACTTTGATAGGACCGGACTCAGGTACCCCCAGTGCACTCTGTCAAAAGCCTTCTCGGCGTCTAATGCAATGAAGGCGGACGGTATACTATGGGTTTCTGCTAGCCTCAGGAGGTTGAGTATTCTTCGGGTTCCATCGGATGATTGTCTGTTGGTCACAAAGCCAACTTGATCCGAATTTATTAAGGATGGTGTGATTTCTGCTACTCTGTTTGCGATGACCTTTGCATAAATTTTGAGATCTGTGTTTAACAGCGAGAACGGTCTAAAATTCGGTGGAGTACTCGGTTCCTTTCCTGGCTTGGGTAACGTAACTATGTATGCTCTCAGCATCTCTTCCGGGAGAGTACCGGTTTGTGCTGTTGCATTAAGAATTTGGGATAAGCGAGGGGCTAATAGGTCCACAAAAGTTTTATAATATTCTGCGGATAGACCGTCGGGGCCTGGTGATTTATTCATTGGCAATTTGAGTATGACTGACTTTACCTCTTCTTCAGTGATGGGCCGATTGAGGGTATCTAACGTCTCTTTTGTTAGTGAGGGCAGATGGATCTTGTCCAGGAAGGACTTAATACCTTCTGGGGAGGGTTGGGATGTGTCTCGGTCTAATCTCAAGTTGTATAAATTATTGTAATAGTCCCTGAATCTGTTGGCAATCTCTTTGGGGTGCGTCAGTTTGGCTCCTGATTTTGGGTCTATTAGATAATTTATTCTGGATTTGGCCTGTTTTGATTTAATTTGCTGAGCTAATTTTTTCCCCGCCTTATTGCTAGTAGAGTAATAATTTGCTTTGAGGTACTTAACGCTTTTTTCGTATCTGTCCAATAAAAGGGTCTTAAGTTCTCTCCTACATTCTTGAAGGGCTTCCGCGACCTGGGGGGTGCCTCCTACCTTATTAGTTTGTTCAAGTGTTTGGATTTTTTGTATGAGGTTATTAATAGCTAGCGATTTGGACTTTTTATCTCTGGCGGCTATTTGCAATAGGATACCTCTGATGTAAGCTTTGTGCGCACACCAGATAGTTGTTTTGGAAACACTGTCGGTATCATTAAGTTGGAAGAACTCCCTCAGGTGGTTTTGGACTCTCCCCCGGTGGCTGACTCTGCCGAAAATTTGGGTATTATTCCTCCATATGTAAATCGGGTTAATGTTGTCTGCTTCTTCCACCTCTATAGAAATAGGGGCGTGGTCAGACCACGTTATGGTCCCTATTTCTGCGCTTTTAATTTTGTTTAGTAAAGTCAGATTCACTAATATCATATCTATCCTAGAGTAGGATCTGTGGGGATTTGAAAAGAACGTATAGTCCTTTTCCCCAGGGTGTAGACACCTCCACGCATCAAATAATTGTTCCGCGTGGAGAGTGTGTTGTAGGGTATTGGCGGGTTGTCTTTTGGGGGGGTTGCAATCTTCCATGTTGTCAGCCACCATGTTAAAGTCACCCACCAGAAGGAGTTCCCCTTTGCAAACAATTTTAACTTTGCGTAATAGTTTCTTAATAAATTTACATTGTCCCTGGTTAGGGCCATAAACCGTAACCAGGGTATACTGTACATTATTCAACAGGCATACAAGTATGATATACCTTCCATTTGGGTCACATATCACCTCTTGTTGCACAAAGGCAATGGAGCTTCTAATAGCAACCATCACTCCGTTATGTTTGGAGCTTGCGTTAGCAAAAAAAATGTTGGGATACTGGGCGTGTGTACATTTGGGGGCTTTGTTAACCGCAAAATGAGTTTCTTGTGCGCAGACTATGTCCCCATTTAGTCTCCGCGCTTCTTGCCAGAGTAGTTGGCGTTTAAAGGGGCTATTGAGTCCTTTTACATTGATGGATATTATCTTAATAGTCATTTCTGTCTTGTGATGCTTGGGTGTTGTATATGGGATAACTCACCGGGGAGCAGATCTCAGAGGGAGCAGCTTTAAGTGGATGAAGTTGGTTGATGTATGAGTACTTGGAGTCATGGGTCATCTTCCGCGAATCATCTAGCGGGTCTGCGTTGAACAGTGGCCAGTTCTTGGTGAGCACAAGATGTACGTCAAAGTAGTTGAACAGGAACATGAACTGTAAGGTAACAATAGGTGAAAAAACAAGTAAAAATGAGAACAGAGCCTGCCCTGATTCTCTAGGGCAAACACTAATGCACATCACTGGGGGTTAACTTGCCCCGATAACAAGAAAGAAATGAGCCTGTTATCCGGGCAGGGAGGTCAGTCCACGGGCGCTGTGACCAGTCTTTCTTCAATTTAGAAGGTTCAGTGGATGACTCTTCATTGTTGTCTTGAGGGAGGATTCCCCATTCTTTCAAGTAGCGTAGGCCTGCTTCCAAGGAGTGTATGTTCACTGAGAGGTCCTTGTAGGTCACAATCAACTTGGACGGGGTCCCCCACTTGTACCCGATGTTGTGGTTCCGCAGGGTTTTGGTGATTGTGGTCAGTTTCTTGCGGTGTTGTACAGTCGCCTGGGATAGGTCTGTGTACAGGGAGATCCCCGCGAATTTACCTGTTGTTGTTTATGTCTCATGGCTTTCATAGCTGCATCTTTCACATGGTAAAAGTGAATCTTAGCCAGAACGTCTCTAGGGATGGTGTCTGGGAGGAAAGATGGTTTTGGTAGCCTGTGAGCCCTGTCGATTAGCAGCTCCATGTCACTTGCCTCTGGAACCAGCTCATGCAGGAGTTGTCTAATGAAGTCATTCAGTTCTGCATTGGATATTTTCTCCGATATGCCGCGGAACTTTATGTTGGATCTGCGGATTCGGTCTTCCATGTCCGCCAGTTTGGCTGAGATCCTCTGCAGTTCACGTTGCTGATCGTGATACGCGTCTATTAGGCTGTTATGTGCAGAGTAGGCATCTTCCAATTTGTATTCAACATGATCCATCCTGTCTTGCAAGTCAGAAACTGAGACATTAATGGGCTGCAGCATCTTCATCATGTCAATATGTAGAGTGTCCCTTAAGGAGATCAGCATCTCTTTCATGCTAGACATGGTGACTGGCTGAGATGAAGAGGGGAAATTTTCTAGAGGAGTCTGTGTGGGTAGCTCTGGTGCTGATTCATCCATGTTATCCTCAGCATCCTGGGAATCCCCTTTAGCTTTTTTACTTTTCGCGGGACTGCGAGTAGTAGGGCTGTCAGGGGGTGAGGGATCACTTACACTTGTGTTCCTTCTGTGTATTACTGAGCTGATTGACGCCGCTGAGCTCCCGGAATCCGAGGCGCTGTCTCCTTCCTCTGTAGGCCGCAGCGGCGCGCCCGCGCCATCTTGGTACACCCTCCCTCCGGAGGGGCTGAAGAAATCGGTCAATTTCTGCGGGAAGGAGCGCTGGGAGCCCCTTTTTCTGACCGCCCCCGCCACCGCTGCCTCTATAGAAGCCATCCCTGTTGTCTGTACCTCGCTGCTGTCGCTTCGGAATTCGCTATGCGGATCGCAGGAGCCGGAGCTCTCTCACAGTGCTGCCGTCCTTCACGCCGGCCGGACACGCCCCCCGAATTAGGCATAAGTATTGTTTTCAATGTGTAATATGATGTTGGTTGGTCTGTGGCAGGAAAGGTGTCCTAAGTTTCCTGTTCTGTATCAATGATCTCAGTAAAGGAGCTACATTTTTTACTCACGTGCCCTTTAGACTAAGGGGAGGCAAATGGGGAAGATGCAGGTCTTTTCTGGGTTTGTTTCTCTCCCTGTTCCATGACCTGTAGTTCTGTGTTTGATGGACTGGAGAGCGCCTCTGTGTCTGTGTGAGGGAGCGTTGGGAGAAGCCCCCTCTTGTCATCCTGGTTCTGTGCTAATCAGGTAATGTCCGGTGATTGTTTGTGCTGGCTAACTCTGCTGTGTAGACGCTGAAGGAGCTTACTTCAGCCGGAGCTCTGCAATCAACCGGCCATTTTCCTTTGTTGCTGTTAGGACCAGCATCTTCTGGCTGTTTTGGCCGCCTGTGCGCGTGCGCGCGCCCGTGTGCGCCGATGGCGCCAAACGGCCCCATTTAAGCACACTGCTCCCTGTAGCAGGTGCTGTATGTTCTACAGTGTTCCTGTGACCCCGTGCCTTGTTCTGAGAGACTTTTCCTGTACCTGTGACCCCGGCTTTCCTTGGACCTTGCTGATTTCTGCCTGCCCTGACTCCCGGCCTGTCTACGACTATTCTCTTGCCTGATCCACCTGTACCTCGCTGCCAGCACATTGCCGACCCTGCCTGCACCTGACCACCCGCCTGCCTGGTTCATTTGCAACTCCTAGCCAGCCAGTTGCCGGCCCGGACCGAACGACTACTCTTCTGCTCAGGATGAGCTCTAGTGGACCATCACGCACCATCAAGTGATCCAGTCCAGCCCTCGTGCCCCCTGTGCTCCTGAACTCACTGTCTACACTATTAGGGATTCTCGAACCAGGGCCACAAGAGAAGTGAACCCCTGCATAAGTCAGACTCGTCCGCCAGGTATGTGACAGCAACAGACAGCCATGCCCGAGTCTGTGCAGGGGACCTCTCCCATGGACGAGCTGTGCGTGTACCTTGCAGGGCTCACCCGAGCCATCCAGACCCTTCAGGATGACTACATCCATCTGGAAGAAAGAGTACAGGGACTTGCTACCTCAGTATCCACTGGGTAGGGCTCTCCGGATACCCGCACCATGGTCACATTGCTGGATGAACCCAAGGTGCCCATACCTGAACGCTTTTCAGGAGACCGCGGGAAGTTCCAGGCTTTCCGCACCTCTTGTGACTTGTACTTCGCACTTCAGCCCTGGACTTTCTCGCTGGAAGCCACTAAAGTGGGGTTTGTGGTCTCTCTCCTTCGGGAAGGGCCTCAAGCCTGGGCCCACCACCTCCTGGAGCGGAAAGCCCCGGAGACCACTAGATTGGACCAGTTCTTCCAAGCAATTGCCCAACTGTATGAAGACCCCAATCAGGCTTCCACAGCGGAGGCAGCCCTCCATGCCCTGCAGCCGGGCCGTCGCCCAGCAGAGGAATATGTGTCAGAGTTCCGGCAATGGAGTGCGGACACTGCCTGGGACGATGCGGCCCTCGGTTATCAATTCCGGCTGGGTTTCTTCGAGTCGCTCAAGGATGAGCTGGCTCGCATCGGGGTCCCGCACACCCTTGATGCCTTGGTCAGTCTGGCCATTCAGATTGATTGCCATTTGCAGGAATGTGCGGTCGAGAGATCCGCCGGACCAGGCCGCCCGACCAGGACACCGCCTGTATTGCCTGGCTACCCGGTCCTAAGCCCAGCTGCCTCCTCTCCGGACCAACCAGAACCCATGCAAACCGGGCTTCCACGCCCGCCTCTCACTCCTGACAAACATCTGATATGCATGTCCCTGAACTTGTGCCTCTATTGTGGGGGGCCCCGGACATCTGATAAGGAACTGCCCCACTAAGGCAGATAAAGGCACCACCAACTCCGCAGATGGCCTGATGTACTTGCCTAGCGACAAGGCTCACCTGGTGCTTCCATTCTCCTTCCAGCTCCCCAATGGGACCATCTTGGTGCTGGCTATCCTCGATTCAGGTGCATGTAGCTGCTCTGTGGATCTTGCCTTTGCAGCACATCACCAGATCCCACTCTGACCTAAGGAACATCCCATGGTCATCCGGCTAGCCGATGGGTCGAACATCAAGTCAGGCATGGTCACCCAGGAGACCACCCCTGTATACACCATTACATGAGGGGGACACGCTGACTTTCTGCTGTTGGACGCAATTGCATCTCCTCTATACCCAATTATTCTGGGCCTCCCCTAGCTCCGGACTCACAACCCCCATATTGACTGGGCAACGGGAAAAGTAGCATTCTCCTCCTCCTATTGCTCCCAGCGCTGCCTGCCTCAGCAGCCGGAGAACCCCTCAGCCATGCTCAGCCTGGATTTAGACGTCAATCCAGAATCCCGTGCGGTAGTTCCCACACCCTACCATGAGTACCTGGACTTCTTCAGGAAGAAGGGGGCTGACGTCCTCCCTCCACATCGGTCCTACGACTGTCCGATCGACCTTCTCCCGGGAGCAGAGGTCCCGTTCGGTCGGATATTTCCCCTGTCTGAAGTGGAATTAGCCACCCTTAAAACTTACTTGGACAAAAACTTGAAGAAGGGCTTCATCCGTCCATCCACTTCTCCAGCCGGAGCCACAATCTTCTTCGTGGAGAAGGACCATTCCCTCCGGCCTTGTATTGATTATTGTGAGCTTAATTGGGTCACTATCAAAAACCGGTACCCGTTGCCCCTGGTCCCAGAGCTCTTCCAGAGGCTAGGTACTGCAACTGTCTTCACCAAGCTGGACTTACGCGGGGCTTACAACCTCATCCGCATCCGTGAAGGGAATGAGTGGAAGACCGCCTTCCGGACGCGGTTTGGACACTATGAGTACCTGGTCATGCCCTTCGGGTTGTGCAATGCCCCAGCGACCTTCCAGCACCTAGTGAACAACATCTTCCGGGACTTTCTGGACCAGTTCCTAGTCATATATCTGGACGACATCTTAATTTTTTATCCTTCTCTGGAAGAGCATCGGAGGCATGTCAAGAGTGTGCTCATCCGTCTCCGGCTGCATGGCCTTTATGCCAAGGTGTAAAAAGGTGCCCTTGAATGTGCCAGTATCTCCTTCCTGGGGTTTCATCTTTCTACGGCTGGAATTACCATGGATCCCCAAAAGGTCTCGGCCATCCTGGAGTGGCCCGTCCCAGTAGATAGGAAGGGAGTCCAGTGATTTGTTGGGTTCGCAAACTTTTACCAGAAATTTATTAAGGGGTTTTCTGCAGTCATCGCCCCAATAACCCAATTCACAAAGAAGGACTCACGATTCCGCTGGACTCCTGAGGCTCAAGGATGCCTTCTCCCAGCTCAAGGAGCTGTTTACATCTGCTCCCATCCTCAAACACCCCAATCCCGCTCTACCATACATCTTGGAGGTAGACGCCTTTGAAACAGCAGTGGGAGCTGTTCTCTCACATAGACGAGGCCCCAAGGCCTCACTCCATCCCATTGCCTTCTTTTCCAAGAAGCTATCTCTGCCGGAAATAAATTATGATGTCAGTGACAGGGAATTGCATGCCATCAAGTCGGTTTTGGAGGAATGGCGGTACCTCCTGGAAGGAGCAGCTCACCCGGTATTGGTTTTTACTGACCATAAAAACCTTGAATACCTGCGGATGGCTAACAGGTTGAAACCCCGACAGGCAAGGTGGGCACTGTTCTTCAGTCGTTTTCAGCTTCACATCACCTACAGGCCCTGGGCAAAGAATGTCAAGCCGGATGCTCTGTCAAGAATGTTCCATGTCCCAGAGGACATTTCCCCGCCAGATACCATCCTTCCCGCTCACAGTTTCTTGCTTACCCAGGAAGACCTTTTGACCCGAATCCAGAAATCCTGCACTGGCCCTAGTGAACCACCGGACCCTCGATGTGCACTAAGAGAGGGATTGTGGTGGTGGAAAAACAGGCTGAACATCCCCCAGGAACTCCGCCCCGTAGCCCTCGGACTCTGCCATGACGCCAAGATGGCTTGGCACTTCGGTGGTCATAAAACAACAGAGTTACTTTCCCGGTCATTCTGGTGGCCTCGGCTGAAAGAGGATTGCCAGAGTTACGTGGCCGCCTGTCCTATTTGCAATAGGAATAAGACGGAGAAATCCAAGGCCTGGGGACTACTTAACCCGCTACCCTTCCCGGAACGACCATGGTCCCAGATTGCTATGGATTTCATAGTGGAATTACCACTATCCTCAGGATGCAATACAATTATGGTGGTTGTGGACCGGCTCACAAAAATGGCCCATTTTGTCTTAATGGAGGTGTCACGTACCTGGAGGACGAGTCTGACTTCTGCAGGGGTAACCTCTCTTGCGGCCCTGGTTCGAGAACCCCTAATAGAGCAAACAGGGAGTTCAGGAACGCAGAGGGGCACAAGGGTTGGACAGGAACACTTGGTGGTGCGTGTAGGTCCACTGGGACTCGTGCAAGACAGAAGAGTGGTCGTACAGTCCAGGTCGGCAACAGGCAGGCTAGGAAGGACAAAAGGAGCAGGCAGGCGGATGGTCGGGTACAGGCAGAGTTTGTTAACAGGCTGACAGCAGAAGTGCAGAAGGATCAGGCAATCGGATGGTTGTAGGCAAGCCGAGGGTCGGTTCAGGTGAAGTTCAGACAAGGTCGGGCAAGCCGGGTCACAGGAACAGGAGACAGGAACAGATGACAGGCACAAGTTGCTCAGGAAAGACAGGTACACGCTGTAGAATGAACAGCACTTGCTACAGGAAGCAGGAAGTTCAAATAGATCTGCTTCTCCATGACTTAGAGGAGACAACAATCAAGTGCTATTAATCCTCAGCAGTCTTCTAACAGAAGGGCACCCTTCAGCTACAGGAACTGCAGAAGCTTTCATAAAGGAGGTGGTCCGCTTACATTAAATTCCGACCAACATCGTGTCGGACCGGGGAGTGCAGTTCCCTTCCTGCTTCTGGAGGTCTCTGTGCACTTCCTTGGTTATCGAGTTGGCCTTCTCCTTGGCCTACCACCCCCAGTCCAATGGGCAGACAGAGAGGACCAACCAGACCCTGGAACAATACTTGCGGTGCCACTCCTCCTATGCTCAGGATGACTGGGTCTCCCTCCAACCTGTAGCCGAGTTTGCCTACAATAATTCTGTCCATTCTGCTACCAAGCAGTCCCCTTTCTGGGCAAATCTCGGCTACCACCCTATCTTTCTGCCCTACTTGGCCTCAGAGAGCCCCGTACCTGCTGTGCAGGACATGACTCAGTTTCTGGAAAGGAACAGCAAGCTCCTGCAGGAGACACTCACCCAAACCCAGGCCACCTGTAAAAGGAACTTCGACAGAGGGAGAAGGGGGGAACTGGAGTTGCAGGTTGATCAACGGGTCTGGCTGTCCACCAAGAACTTGAGACTCTCCTGCCCCTCTAAAAAGATGGGCCCCAGGTATATAGGACCATTTCCTATCAAAAGGAAAATGAACCGAGTAGCTTAAGAGCTAAATCTCCCAGCATCTATGCATATTCACCCAGTCTTCCATGTTAATCTGCTGAAACCAACAGTTCCGGACACCTTCCCATGGCATAGCACAGCGCCCCCAGAGCCGGTCATGGTGGATGGAGAGGAAGAATTTGAGGTGGAGACTATCCTCAATTTTAGGAAAAGATTAGGCAGCACTCAAGTCCTGGTCAAGTGGAAGGGCTATGGACCCGAATAGAACTCTTGGGAGCCAGAGGAACACCTTCATGCAAATGAACTGATCAGTGCTTTCTGGAGGAGACTCCCGACTAGGAGAACCCGTTTGGGCATACGGAGGCTGCCCCTTGGGGAGGGCAATGTTAGGACCAGCATCTTCTGGCCGTTTTGGCTGCCTGTGCGCGTTCGCGCACCCGTACGTGCCGATGGCGCCAAACTGCCCCATTTAAGCACACTGCTCCCTGTAGCAGGTGCTGTCTGTTCTACAGCGTTCCTGTGACCCCGTGTCTTGTTCTGAGAGACTTTTCCTGTACCAGTGACCCTGGCTTTCCTTGGACCTTGCTGATTTCTACCTGCCCTGACTCCCGGCCTGTCTACGACTATTCTCTTGCCTGATCCACCTGTACCTCGCTGCCGCACGTTTCCGACCCTGCTTGCACCTGACCACCCACCTGCCTGCTCCATTTGCACCTTCTAGCCAGCCAGTTGTTGACCCGGACCGAACGACTACTCTTCTGCTCAGCACGAGCTCTAGTGGACCATCATGCACCATCAAGTGATCCAGTCCAGCCCTCGTGCCCCCCTGCGCTCCTGAACTCCCTGTCTACACTATTAGGGATTCTCGAACCAGGGCCGCAAGAGAGGTGAACCCCTGCATAAGTCAGACTCGTCTGCTAGGTGCGTGACAGTTGTCCTTCTCTGGACCCTGGCCAGTTCCAGCACATCCCTCCTTAGTAGTGTTGAGCGAACCCGGACTGTAACGTTCGGGTCCGTACCGAACTTTCGGTGTACGGGGCACGGACCCGGACATTTCAAAAATCGTTCGGGTTCGGTCCGGGGTTCTGCTATTTTACTCCACGTGTTGAGAAGCTGCAGGGCAGCCAATCAACAAGCGTTTCACTGGTTTGCCCTTAGAAGCCATCACAGCCATGCCTACTAATGGCATGGCTGTGATTGGCCAGTGCATCATGTGACCCAGCCTCTTTATAAGCTGGAGTCACAGTGCTGCAGTCACATGCTCCTTGGGTTAGTGTAGGGAAAGGAAGCTGAAAGCGTGAGGGAGAGATTAGAGACATTTTAAGACCTGATCCTGCATCCTGAGATAGATTACTTTACTACTGCTATCTGTGCTGTTGCTCTGAGGACAGATAGCAGAAATTAGAGATTTCACATACCGCTGCTTTGAGTTGCAGATCAAACTCTGCATAAAACAACGATCGCTACGATCGTGCTCAACGAT
>BLSH010464413.1:629731-651848 GCA_018402905.1 Glandirana rugosa
GTTTTTTTTCGCATTTTTACAGACTGTACAGTTAAAAAAAAAATTAACCCCGAGCCTCAAGGGGATTTTTAGATATGGTCTGGACTTCCCGGACCATACCTGAGCCCCCCTGGGATGTGGAAAAGAAGTAACTAAAAAATAAATTCTCTAAAAATAACTCAAAGGTTTCTATGTTTTCTGTGCGATATGTCACTCATTCCCCTCCGGAATGGTTCTCGTGTATTTCATATCGTTTGGTATGTGTTTATGTATCAGTCTCTACTTGGACTTGGTTTTGATTGGGGTATTGTACCTCCCAACTCCCCGGTCGGGGTTCTGGAGGTGGGTTGTGGGGTAGACCCTAGTTCGACACAGGCCTCGGGGGATTTATGACCCTCCCCCTCCTCCGGACACAGCTTGATCCCAGATGGGGTGTTGGGTGGAGGTCTTGGGGCTGGCCCCTCAACCCTCCATGTTATGGGGTTAGTTTTGGTTCAGGTTCATCTCTGACTATGTATTTGTGTATGGTTTGCTATACTTTATGTGCTCTTGGTAAGGCCTCCCCTTACTCACTGTATAGCGTGTCTTTTGTATCTTTGGAAACTCAATAAAAATCTCTTAAATAAAAAATCAATGAAGAAAAGGTGTAGGGTCCCCCCGAGTCCATACCAGGCCCTTCAGGTCTGGTATAGATTTTTAGGGGAACTCCGAGCCCCAATTAAAAAAAAAATTGACATGTCAGACATTTTTACGCTTTTTTTTGGGACCAATGACATTTATAGAGATATGAGCTAAAAATAGCCACTGAATAATGTTTAAATGCCATTGGCAGGGAAAGGGTTAACATGTACTGGGCGATCTAGTAGTTAACTGTGCTCCCAATTTGCGTTCTAACTGTATTAGGGCTGAGCTGGCAGGGGCATGGCAGATCTAACTGATCCCGAATACAGAGATCAGTACATCCGTGTCATGCCGCCTGACAGAACGGGGAAATGCCATGTTTACATGGGCAGCTCCCCGTTCTTCCACTCTAACAGGCGATCGCGGGTAACCGGCGGATAAGTGACCACACTTAGAGAGCACACCGTGGCACGCAAGAGTGCACCGCGGGTCGCGTGCTCCTGCCCTCTACTCGTGCCTGTGCGAATTGCCATTTATAAACAGCAATTCGTGCTATCGTGCCACACTTCACCTCACCTCACACCAAATACATGACAGAAGACATGCAGCCAACACCTAGCACCTTGTTCACAGTTACGGCCACTCCACACCTCCTGTATGCAATGCAGCAAGCTATCCAATTCCCTGCTTTGGCTGGTATGTGGATTCCCTCATACTGGCCACAGACTTCCTTCCCCCAGGCACCAGGATCTAGCAGGCATGGCACATTCCTCTGTATTCACATGAATACGATATACCAAAATAACAAAAAAGAGCCATATAGACACCCAATAGCTAACTCCTTATAATGAATTAGATAAATCAAAAATTGTAAACAGCAACTGCAGCTCCAGTGTCCCTCCTTGATAAAACAATTCCCCAATCCCTATGGATGGGTTTGTCACTGGGTGGAGGTGCAGTGTCCCCGGCCATGCAACAGTATAATTTGGGCAGCTGCGAGTCTGTTCACTTTAAGAGTAGAAGCTGTGGGGTGGGAGTGAAACCGGTATTTAAAAAGATTGTAAAAGTTGATTTTTTAAAAAATAACAAACATGTCATACTTACCTGCTCTGTGCAAAGGTTTTGTACAGAGTGGCCCGATCCTCCTTTTCTGGGGACCCCCGATGGTGATACTCCTTTTCATGGAGTGCCCCCACGAAGAGCCCCTTTCCATGGGGGCACTAGTGCGGGCGCGCTCCCGAGTCCTGCTGCTGTGTCCATTGACAGACAGCAGGACTCAGCCCTGCCCCCTGGCTCCCGTGTCACTGGATTTGATTGACAGCAGTGGGAGCCAATGGCTGCTGCTGCTTCAATCTATCCAACGAGGACCCGAGACAGTGGCTGGAGCTGAAAAGCTCATTCTCATCACCGGAAAGATCAGGTTCAGGTAAGGAAAAGGGGGGCTCAGGGGGCAGCTGCAGTACAGAAGGTTTTTCACCTTAATGGATAGAATGCATTAAGGTGAAAAACCTTGAAACTTTACAACTCTTTTAACTCAGCAGCAGCTTAATGCTCTATATGTTCCGACAACGTTACCAGGGGTGAAGCGATACATGTAGATATGGTGACTGATCCCCCATTCCATGCTGCACCGCATGGTTCGATTATCAAACAGGACCATATACAGCACTTGCTTGAACCCTGAGACGCATGAAACTATGGAGCCACCACATGTATTGCAGACTGATATTACATCTGCCATTGCCAGCAAGACAACCACATACTGCAATTGAGAAACCATGATCCACATGGATGGGACTTTAAATGAGGTCTGAATCCCGTACGGAACAGCACCTCCATCCCTATTTGCCTATAAAAAGGAAAGGAGATTGGGACTTTAAATGAGGCTGGACGGTGAAAGTTGCATTGAACCAAAGATCACTTTATTACAACATTCAAAGCGATACATATTCAACAACATTGCACATAAGTAGTTATGACAGGTACAAATAATTTTTGAGTAGTTACAATGGACAATAGAAACAATGTAGTCATCATTTGAAGGGCTCTACGCGTTTTGTGACCCGTGTCACTCGTCAGGAGCCAAAAAGACATATATCAAGTTGTATCTGTAGGAGCAAAAATTGTATAACTATAAAGATTTGGTCAACCGTAAAAAATTAGTTGATACTGTAGTAACCACAACAACAAAGGCACCTACCCTGACAGTCACGCTAGCCCGGACGCCCACCCGCACACTCTGATGCGGAGACCAGGGGCCCGGGGCCCGGCATACACACCAGGGGGGCTCAGGGGGCAGCTGCAGCACAGAAGGTTTTTCACCTTAATGGATAGAATGCATTAAGGTGAAAAACCTTGAAACTTTACAACTCTTTTAACTCAGCAGCAGCTTAATGCTCTATATGTTCCGACAACGTTACCAGGGGTGAAGCGATACATGTAGATATGGTGACTGATCCCCCATTCCATGCTGCACCGCATGGTTTGATTATCAAACAGGACCATATACAGCACTTGCTTGAACCCTGAGACGCATGAAACTATGGAGCCACCACATGTATTGCAGACTGATATTACATCTGCCATTGCCAGCAAGACAACCACATACTCTCTCCATTTTTGAAGGCTCTATTTGGATGCCAGATGACTCAGAATCTGATCCAGCATGGTGGGACAGTGAGTAATTGACCCCATTGCACCTCCATACTGGTCATACTCAGCCGTGCTAGGAAATTACCCACATACTGGAATTTACCCGGCAGCACTAATTGCAGTATATACACTATGTACTTACCATGATAATTTTGTATGCCATTTGTGCACTACAATTCCAGGCATCTGATGATCAATCAATGCATGTGCTGTCATTTTAGCAGCTTGGATGGTTATGCTTTGTCATATAACATGATTTGAATAGATGGACTACCTAATATCTACATTCACACACACATGTGATCTTTATGAACTTTCGTTTAGCTAACAATTGTACTTTGATTTCCGCTTTTATGCCATATTGTCAGCCTGCTGTTTTCCTGGGATTTATCATATACATTACGATTCCACTGACCCAGGATTTAGATGATCAGCCGTCAGCCTGTATTCATTGAATGGATCTAGTCAGCCTTTATTGTCTCAGTGCTGTCACCAGCGGTGGTATACTGAGTCAGTTTTCCATCAGGGACTCCTGGCATCAGGGTTTTGTTCTGTACAGGCCCATAAAGGTTTTTAAGGTGCAGTGTGGACCAGATGCACGATCCCCTGGGAGGTTATGCAGCACTGTGACTCACATGGGATTCATGCCCTATGATGCTTTAGTTAGGGTCCATATAGAGGGATCTTGTTAGGGTCGTCTGTCCCAGATCCAGGTGGGAGGGTCACTTTCCTTTATGGGGGACATTGAGTGATCTGGATATGGGGATTTCATTGTGGAGTGGGTCAGTGAGTATTGGGGAGTGGTTTTATAAGGGAGGGACATGGGAGCTTCAAGTGATACTAAAGTCTCTTTTTTTTCTCTAAAATTAAACACGTCATACTTACCTGCTCTGTGCAGTGGTTTTGCACAGAACAGCCCTGATCCTACTCTTCTTGGGTCCCTCTTCACTGCTCTGGCCCCTCCCTCCTGTCAAGCAGCTTGCTATGGGGGCACCCAAGCAGCTCTGTGTGTCCATTTTGGTCCCACCTCCTCTCTCTCTCTCCTCATTGGCTAACTGACCTTGACAGCAGCGGGATCCAAAGCACTGCAGCTGTGTCTCAGCCAAACAGGAGGCAGAGTCATGCACTTATGTATATCACTGGATAGAGAAGGGGTTCAGGTAACTGTTAGGGGGGCTGCTACACACAGAAGGTTTTTTATCTTAATGCATAGAATGCAGATAAAAAAACCTTCTGCCTTTACAACCCCTTTCATGTGCTGTTTCCAATTTTGTATTTGTCTAATAAATTATAAGGAGTTAGCTATTGGTTGTCCATACAGCTTGTATTTTGTTATTTTTGGTATACAGTATATAGTAATATAAACACTTATTAGCCAACTTACTCTGTGCTGGAATCCATTTTTTTCAGATTTATTTTTCTTCATGAACATTCTATGTAGAGCATGGGCCAGAACATATACAGCCGTGTATATAAAGGAGGGATGAGTTGTATGAGAAGACAATAAGGTTACAACATCTTTTACACCTGTACAATGTTTTCCATTAATATTATACATTTCTTGAAAATAGAGATTTTTGTGTGGGTTTGGAGAAAGGCAGAAAAACCATAAAACCCAAATATCTTGCAGTATGGGGTCATTTAAGCAGCTGGAGAAGGTGACACCATTTGTATAAATATCCAGATTTTTTCTTTTTTCTCGTGGCCACATAAATATGAAGCTGTAGTTAAGTGATGTATACTTCAAATAAGATAAATCAGTTAACTTAATCCATGATGGTGGGAAAATAAATGTGATATTTTCTGCACCAGAGAATAAACGGTAAACAAAATTATAAAAGTTCTTTATGGAAGTTCCGCACACAATGACAACCTTAGCTTTTGATTCACTCATAAATTCTGATGTGCGAAAATCATTAACTGTATTTGGATTGAGTTGAATGATATAATCTGTGCAGATCCCATGTTCTCTCATCATCTTACTCAGTTCGTGGGACTCCTCATCTCCGCTGCCATCCGCTGATGTTACTATTCCAACCCAGTTCCACCCAAAATGCTGCAGCAATTTTATAATAGCTGCAAAACGGACTTGATCGTTTGGTGTCATATAGAATAAAGTTGGATACATTTTTCCATCCTTCAGGAGAGGGTCAGTGACTCGATAAGTGATCTAGATAATATATTGGGAAATATTTTAATGCAATGTTATTTATTATTGGTACTTCTATAGCGCCATCAATTTACGCATCGCTTTACATATATACTGTACATTCACATGAGTTCCTTACAATCTAAAGTCACTAACTAACATCTGTACATACATATGCTAGGGCCAATTTAGACAGGAGTCAATGAGCCTCCCAGCATGCCTTTGGCACGTGAGAGGAAACTGGCGTACCCAGAGGAAGCCCACCCAGGCACAAACTCCAAGCGGGTAGTGCCATGGTTGCAATTCGTAATGATGGCCCCTATAGTTGCTAGGTGAGAGTTCTAACCACTAAGCCACTATGCTGCCCCGTTTTTCATGAAATATGAAAAATGTAATTTATAAATGAAACACAAAGATCTCTTTACCATATTTATTTTTACTGTTCTAATAAAAATAAGTAATTGTCAGAATTGTTATCATAGAGATCTAAGTTTAAGTTTATGAGATGCCTTCCATATACACAGTGAAGTCGCTGGCCTCAGGTTATACACGGAGATTAAACAAATCCTTCTACATAAGTTTTACCAGTTTACCCACAGTCTTCTCTTCTCTACATCATTTCAAAGTGCTGACTTTACTGTATAAGCTTGTCTAAGAGTTCATAAAAAAAAGGGTCTGGAGCTGAAGTTACACTCTGCAGAGCTCAGTGAGGAGAGCTCGGACAGCTTACTGGAGGGAAGGGACACCCCCCTTCACATAGCACACAGGAACAGAGCTGAGGCTGGTAGAGGCCCCTCCTCTGTCACCATTTTTCTCTTGGGGTCAGGAAAACGTGTCAGACGTTACTCATACAGATAGCAGAGGAAGGAGGCAGCAGACAGAAATGACACTTGGTGCTCTGGATTGAGACAGGTGCACACTTTAGAGGGATATGCTTCTTCCCAGTAAAGAGCTGTGCAGGGGGGGTGGCGTGTCAGCACAAGTCTTGGCCATTGGCAGGCTGTTATTCCAGGACAACCAGAAAACTGACTACACTGGGATGGGTGTGCTCTCACGCCTAGTGCATATTTTTTTTGCAATAGGAAACTATTTTGCACAAAGAAAGCAATACAAAGATACATTTTAACACACAGACATGGTACAACAAACACATATCAGGATTATGAAATGTTGGGGGTAACATAATAAATCAATATAGTGAAGGTATTTTTCAAATAAAGTTACTGATTCTAAGACTACCACAAAATTAACATAATCTATGAAACATGATAATAGTTCACATCATCCCAAATAACTACAGAAATATGTTCCGGGAGGGCGTGGCGACTGCTCAGTAAGATGGCATCTTGATTCTGCAGCTCTGTTCTGCTCTCAGACATTCCTACATCTACGGCTGCCTCTAGCCCATTGTCAGCTAACTCCTGGGCTCCTCTTGACAGCTGAGTACTTGTTGCCTCCATCGCTATGCAGCAGCGCTGACAGGATGCGATGTCGGTTACAAAACTCCCCAGCTTCTTCCCTTCTACATGTGTCAGACCGAGCCGAAATGGTGGCAGAGACCAAAGCTCCAGTGCTGGTCCCAGACCTCTAGCATCAGCAGTTCAGGACAAAAGGAGGAAGAACCACTAATGGAAGTGAGTAACTGACATCCCACGGCCTGACCCCATTTCAGCCTTTCCTACACCAGGACAGCCAGTGCCCAACACTACCTTGAAAAAAATGCTACCCTTCCTCCAAGCCTGACTGCAACCTGATATTTTCTCCTCTCATGTGTGAAGTCACTACTTTTTTAATGCCCTAGTAGACTTGCACGCAATTCACCAGGACAAACTGACCTCTTTGAAAGCAAGAGTGGCTGACCTTGAGGATAGATCATGCCGCAACAATCTAAAACTCAGGGGTATTCCTGAATCAGTACAGACCCCTCAATTACCTCATTTTGTTCACAATCTATTCAAAGAGGTGATGCCTAATCTTACATCCATGGATGTAACTATTGATAGAATACACTGTATTCCAAAACCATCATTCCTCCCTTCAGAAGTGCCATGCAACATTCTACTATGGATATATTTTTTTCAAGCGAAAGAAAAAATACTAAAGGACTTCTGCCGTGTTGATCAGTTACTGGCACCAGCTGTGAACCTTCAGGTCCTTTCGAACTTCTCCCAATACATCCTGAAACTTTGTCACAACCTGAAATCCATAACCAAAACCCTGCAAAATAAACTAATATACAAATGGAAGTTCCCTGCAAAACTGAGTGTGACTTACAACAGGAAATCATACATGATCAGCCCACTGGACGAAGGTCTCAAATTCCTTAAGAACTGGGGAATAATACTAGAAACACAACTGAGGAGTATGTCCACTGTATAAGTTTCCTTGCCTGGTACCAGCATGATCCAAGGTCCCTTAGCCCACCCAGTCAGTTGTCGAGGCACAGGGTGACTTACACATAAGACGGGCCGGGGGAGTTGGTCAAGGAGTTTCCAGAGCACTCTAAAGTAAGCGGAGTTCCACAAGCCCCCCTCCCAAAGTGACTCCCGTCACAATGTGCATTCTGAATGGCAAGTTGTATCCAGGAAATCATCTTCCCCGCAAATTACCTAGAAGCCTCTTCTACGAAACCTAACTGGTTCCTAGAGGGGAACTCTCGAGTCAGAAGGAGTACCTTCCACCTACCCTATACAGGTACCTCATGAATTTCTGCAGTAACCACTGCAATTGTGGGCCTAGGTGGACGTATTTGTTTTTTACCTCCCTTTACCTGTTAGTAGTTTTTTTCTCATTCTCTTTTGGCAGTATCTGACTGTGTTATTGGAGTTCTGCTCAGTTTCCTGCCTACTATGATCCAGGTATGTTCCTGGTAGTTGCATACCTACATCTGTTTACTTCATTCAATTCTACACTTCATATTGGCTGTACATAATGGGCAGTTCCCATCACAGTATCAAAAACAGTCTATATGGAGCATATTGCCGCATCCCTGTTCCTGGAAACACCCATCCTACCATCCATGGTCCTTCATTTTCTTGTCAACTCTTCCCTTTCAATTTGAATCATCACCAGCGGCAGCTCCTCCATAGAGGATGCCAGTGTGCCACCCCCTGCTGATTTTTAAAAAAAAACAAAACAAAAAAAACAAAACCATAGGCCATCGGTACATGCTGTATTGGCTTTTTTTGGAAACTTGTGGTCTTTTGACAGCAAGTCACAAAGCCCATTGGTCAACCTTTAAAGTGCATATATGTGCAACACCAAAGTGCACATATATACACTGATTGGCTATGGCCTCAGTCACTGGCCTCCAACCAGTGACTGATTGGTCAGGTCGCGGGGCGGGGTGGGACTGGTGGATGTGCTGGTGCTTGGAGTAGAAGTTTCCAGCACAGCACGTCTGTTATTCCTGACATCCGGCTGTGTGGGAGAGAGTGGCCTGACTCCCCTGAGGTACCGTTCCCTACTGCTGTGCTGTGTACTGGCTCCCTGTGTACTGGCTACAATACCTGTGTACTGGCTCCCTGTGTACTGCCTACCTGTGTACTGGCTCCCGGTGTACTGGCTACCATACCTTTGTACTGGCTCCCTGTGTACTGGCTACAATACCTGTGTACTGGCTCCCCGTGTGCAGACTGCAATACCTGGGTACTGGCTACCTGTGTACTGACTCCCTGTGTACTGGCTACAATACCTGTGTACTGGTTCCCTGTGTACTGGCTACAATACCTGTGTACTGGCTCCCTGTGTACTGGCTCCCTGTGTACTGGTTGAATATACCTCTGTGCTGGCTACCTGTGTACTGGCTGAATATACCTGTGTACTGGCTGTAATACCTGTGTACTGGCTGTATACTGTGATACTGGCTTGCAATACAGTGTACTGGCTGTATACTGTGATACTGGCTTGCAATACCTGTGTACTGGCTGCAATACATGTGTACTGGCTGCAATACCTGTGTACTGGCTGAATACTGTGATACTGGCTGCAGTAAACGCTACTGTTAGACAGGTGAATTTGTTTGGTGACAGACTGGTCGGTAAGTTGAGCTTGGAATTCTTTGTTTTTGTCTGTAGATTCCCCTCCATAGCTCCTTGCTGTAGTGGCCAGTTATAGGTGGTGGACAGTGACCTTTTTGTATCGCAACTTTGGGCGCACACCAGGTGCACACCAGCCATTAGGCCACGGCTGGGTGTCTGGTCCTGTACCTTTAAGGAGGGATGGGCCCCTCCAGTCACCTGTCCTCCATCTATCCATTAAATTGCATGTGCTTCCATTGTGAAGCCTCATATATAGAGTTAGGACTGCAGTATACAGGGAGCCTTGACGAGGCCTGCAGCTTGCAAATGTGTGTAACCAATCCCCTGCCTTTTAAACGCTACTGTTAGGTGAATTTGTTTGGTGACAGACTGGTCGGTAAGTTGAGCTTGGAATTCTTTGTTTTTGTCTGAATACTGTGATACTGGCTGCAATACCTGCCCTGTCCACCCCCTGAAACTTGAAAATGACTGTTGCCATGGGGTTGATGGGGGCAGGGCACTGTGCAGCCACACTGACTCTGCATTGCCGAGATTGAGGTGCCCCCAGGACCTCCATGCTGTCCAGGGCTATCATAAGAAACCATGGGGTCCCATGAAGCCTAACTGACAGGACTCCCCAGTGTCTTCTGTAGGTATCAGCATGCCTTTCTATGCCTATGTGCAGAATGCCCAGCCAGTCAAACTTGCTACTCCCTTGATCTACCTCCCCACCTCCGCAGGAGCACCTCACACCCTCAGATCATCACATAATCAAAACTAAATGGAATGATAGCATTTCATTCTGATCGAGTCATACGCACTACAACAACCAGCTGTACATACACTGCTATATAGTTAAGACCAATTGCTGTGTTCAGACATTGGCTGACTGGCATTGGAGGGGTGTCTGGGCATCTGTACCCCTTTTCTTACACCTCATCTACAAAACGTACAATGAAACTACAAGTGACCATTCATCATGCAAGTCATTCAGTTACAGGATCAACATTTGATGAATGCAATGAAATGTTTTTTTTGGCATCAGAAGCCAGTATTTAAAACTTGTGGGGGACTAGAAGTCCAATTTATGATGACATAATGAGACAGGTAGCAGGCATTGATTGTACAAATCATCCATTTGCATAGATGGTACTTCGTGATTGCAACCAGTAGTAGATATTCATAGTACAAGCAACAGATTGATTTCAATTTTGAGAAAACCAACCTATCAGAATCAAGCTACATATACAGTCAGGTCCATAAATATTGGGACATTGACACAATTCTAATTTTTTTAGCTCTACACCACCACAATGGATTTGAAATTAAATGAACAAGATGTGCTTTAACTGCATACTTTTAGCTTTAATTTGAGGGTATTTACATCCAAATCAGGTGAACGGTGTAGGGATTACAACAGTTTGTATATGTGCCTCCCACTTTTTAAAGGGACCAAAAGTAATGGGACAGATTAACAAACATAAATCAAACTTTCACTTTTTAATACTTGGTTGCAAATCCTTTGCAGTCAATTACAGCCTGAAGTCTGGAATGCATAGACATCACCAGACTCCAAATGCAAATAGCACACTTGAAATGAACTCTGGACCTTTTATCTGCTCCTTGTTAATGGGATAATGAGGGAATAACATACTGTAGAGGTGTCCATAAAACCCTCCAAGGCTCCTCCAACAGGAACATCGAGTTCTAACAAAAGTCACCTTATAAGTTGTAATTGATGATCAGACAAGTATGGCAGCTAACTACAATCATGAGCAACCTTCCAAACAGAACCAGCTTGCAGATATTGGCACATGCCTTTTCCAACACAATAGTGTATTATTTATTTATTTATTTATTTTTTTCAAAAGTTTATTGGAAAATTACGTCAGTAACAAACAGAATGTGCCAACTATGTGGCACCAACCAATAATAAGTGTATCTTATAAGTTGAGAGCTTACCATCATAAGTACCGTTCTTAACAGTGAGCTATCATATAAAGGTATAAGGCAGTTAGATGTAAAGGGTGAGATGTGTGAGATAGGCTGTAGTAGGATAAAGAAGGGGGAAGAGGAAGGGAGTAGGGGGATGACAGAAAGGTATTTCAAGGTGTCCTACTTATTTAAATCTCAGATACCAATACTTCTGGAGGGTTTAGCTATTTGTCCCTGATTGCGCCCTTCAGCCTCGGAGAGGAGCTAGTCTGCGGGGATACTCCCTAATTGGTTCAGTTGTTTTACGAGGTATGAGGTCTAGGGGTCAATTTTAAGCGAGTTTTTGGGGTTTGCCAACCATGCCTGCCACTGATTGTAAAATTTGTTGTATTATTTATTTTTAAAGTTGCAATCCTTGAAAATAAAAAGTTGTATGTGCTGAGCACTGCTCAAGGCTTCCCTATGTGAATGCACCCCAACCCCTATCATAGATAATTGATGGGCAGAAGGTATTGCCTACCTGAGAAGGAGCAAATTGCATGGATTACAGCATTGGACATACTGGGATTCTTGCTGTGGATCATACAGTTGTAAAAGGCACAACACTATCTAGCAGCTGGAGGACATATTATCATCTGTAGGGTAGCAAGGGGTGCCAGGTTCTGTGTACTGTGTGAGGAAATCACATGGAGCAGAACAGCACCCAGAAGGCTGAGGAGGAAGATAAATCATTAGAGATCCGGAGTGGGAATTAGCAGATTCAGTGGGAGATGCTTTCATTTCATATACAGCCCCACTGTCTCCCTCAATTCTTAACCTGCATATAATAATGGGCAGCGTAACAGCACCAGCTTTGTACCCAGAACTCTGCCTTCATAGTGCCCTCTCTCCCTGATAGCTGTACATGGTCCTTCCTCCTCATTTTCAAACAGGATGGAGTCACAGTCCTCTCTATTAGTGGCCCTGTCCTGGGGGGGGGGACCCTCCCATTTCAGCAGCAACTTGGATCTGGCCTTGGCAGGAAGGAAGAGGGTGAGAGAGAACAAAACCCACACCTCCTGTCGGTTCTCTCCACCTTGCTGTCATCACTGTGCTGAGGCTGACAGGAGCAGCACCTCTCTCAGGGCAGCATCTGAGATCCCCCTAGTTTCAGCCCTCAGTTTACCAGTCCAATGCAATGTCCATATAAATCTTCTCACTTGTACAGTACAAAATGATCCTGCAGCTCTCTTAGATAATGCACGGGCAATGCATATAGACCATAAAACAAAAGCGGAAGAGATTAAGTTCATAGATCTAGTGCAATAAAGGAGTTTATTAGTAACTAAATCATAAGCTCAGTATACACTCAGATGTGACCAGGTAGAGTGGGGTTTTGTACCCGGCCTATACAACTAGGAGTGGAGACAAAGGTCGGGGTCAATAATGTTGCTAGATCTATGCATAGCCCTCCTCCTCCTTCTGCTGTCAGACCAGACAAAATATGCAGCAAATCAATGTCTTGTTTGTCAGGGATCCCACCACACATTACCTATAATCCCAGCTAGTGTACTACCCAATTCTTGGTTTCCTAGACAACATGTTTTGGGTGGATCCCCATTTTTAAAGCCTGACTGTATCAAGAGCGTGCTTAAAAGTTAAGTTAACTTTTTTTAGAAAAATATTCAGACAGTCTCCTGTAGGTTAAAACACATTGTGCAACTTTCGGTTCCGGCGCCTGATGTGAACAGTGCGAGGAACGGCGGCTCCGACACCTCTGCTTAAAAAACTGGCCCAGACCGCCTGCTGACGTTGAGACTACCCTCCCCGCTAGCCACGATCTCTCCCCCCCCCCCCCCCAGCCTGCCCATAGACAAATTTGTGGTCCCCCATCAACGGCCCCACAACAAAGCGCCGAAGGCCTCACTAACGGCCAGCTTGCAGCCAATATGGCCGACGAAGCTCCTCTGCCAGAAGCCGCTCCAGCCACCCACGCCATCCATCCACCACCTAGCATCCTGCTTGCTCAGCCAGATGACCAATATGCAGGGCTGGCCCAGGCTGCCGCTGCCTTGATGTCCCCTATGATCACAACGGCGGTTGATAGGGCAATAGCAGCAGGCATGGCACAACTCAGCAGGGAACTGGGAGAACTCACAAAACGGCTCTCTGAGCTGGAAAGCCGAGTCTCAGAGCTGGAGTATGAGGTTCAAGCCTCGTTCGCACAGGAGAAGGAGCACAAACAGGCACAGCAGTTTATTTTTGAAAAACTTGACAATTTGGTCTCGAAGGAACAATTTAAGGGTCATAGGTCTGCCCATATCCTTCAACACTGACTCTCTTATGGAGGTCTGCGCCTCACGCATCCTGCAGGCCCTGGGCCTACCTGGTCCATGTGTAGTGGAAAGGGCCCACCACCTGGGGGAGCCCTCTAACGACAGAAGAACACCTAGACCGGTGATAGCCCGATACCTCAACTATGCTGACAGAGTTAATGTGCTCAAATCTTTTCACAACTCTAAAGCCCTGCAACTGGATGGGAAGAAACTCCTCCTCTTTGCGGACTATTCGCAAGAAGTTGCCAGGAGACACAAGGCTTTTCAACACATCTGCTCCAAGCTCTTTAAAAAAGGAATAAAATTTTCGCTGGCATACCCCGCGGTCCTCCGCTTCTCCACCCCTGCAGGGGAATCCGAATCCTTCGACTCACCAGACGAAGCTCATCGCTATCTGCAATCCTGCCTCCACCTCCCGATGGACACATTAGAGGGACCTCACTCAGGCCCTTCCCGAAAACAACGAAGCCCTAGGAAAGAAACGGCAAAGAAACTGAGGCTCAACGACCCCACTAACAACAGGTGGTACTAAGCAAAGGCTGGCTCTATCCATCGATGACTCCTCATAAGGTCTAGGTGATGTACTCCCACTACACGAATCCACATGTGTTTCTTTCCTGTTAATATCACAGAAGATGACTGACTTGTTGTTACAGCTCCTGAGCCTTTATTACTCTGTTATTTACGTTATGACTCTCCTCCTCTAATTTCTTAGGTTCAAAGTAGCATATTCTTCCCAGCAGTGGCTTCTCACAACCTTACTGAGATGATACCCGGTACTAGCTTCTGTACTCAAGCAAGGGGATTACACAGCCCTTACTCGATCAACACTCACACCTAGCCCAGACCTGGGGGCATGCTCTCCGTTCGCCGGTGGCCAAGCCTGCATCTCTCGGTAATACTGTTCGAGGTAGTAGATGCACATGAGGAAAAAAGCTGAAGTCCAGACTTCATTTGGTATGTGTTTTGTTAATGTTTTATCTCTACTGTGCAGTTCAAGGTGGTTCAGGTTTAGCCCACCCTCTCCCCCCTGTTTCTCTCCTTCCTCTTCCATAAACCCCACTCCTCATTTAACCACATATACAATCACTCACTTCAGGCTCCCATGCCCATACCTTAAACACCCCCCTTCATCATACAATATCTCCTCATGCCAGCACCTTCCTGAACATTGTGTCATGGAATGTGAAGGGACTCAGATCCCCCAGCAAAAGAATGTCTATCCTTCGCCACCTAAAAAGACTCCAAACAGACGTAGCAGTGCTACAAGAGTCGCATCTGAGCAGCGATGATTTCTCCCGTATGTGCAAACTTTTGGTAGGCCAGGTACATGGCTCCTCAGCCCCAAAAGGCAGAGCAGGGGTCCTCCTCCTTATCAACAAAAACACCCCATGCAAAGACCTGTCAGCCCACTCTGACGATGGAGGGCGTCTCTTCACTGCCAGGCTCAAAACACTTAATAGAGCATGGGCAATCATAACAGCGTATGCCCCAACCCCCCTTCCCAACAGTTCTTTGACACCCTAACTAAACACGTAGCCCCCCCACATACACCTCCCCCACATCATCGTGGGGGATTTCAATGCAGTGATGTCCACCATTGAGGACAGAACACCCAAGTCGCCCTCTACCTCTCTGAAACCACCTAGAACGTCTTCCATACTGGCGTAATGGGTGGACAATTTGTCGCTCATGGACATTTGGAGATTAGCCCACCCAGAAGGCAGAGACTTTTCTTTCTTCTCACACCCCCACAACTCGCCGTCTAGAATAGACGATTTCTTCTTAAATTCCCTCATGACAGCATCGGCCCAAGACCCAAACATTCATGACATCGTCATATCTGACCACGTCCCAATCTCCCTACATCTGTTTTTTTTTATCCCACAACACCCTTAGAATATGGAGATTCCCCTCCTATCTCTCTAAGGATGATACTCTCAAAAAAATCTTAGCTGACACCTGGGAGGACTTCTCCACCAACGCTTCCCACCTCGATAACCCCAACCTATTTTGGGAAACTGGTAAAATGGTTCTGAGGGGCAAAATCATCTCCTACGCCACGGCCTATTAAAAAAAGTATCCGTCGACTACCAAAAAACAAGCCGTTTACTCTGAACTGCCCATACCAACAACACACCTCTCAATAGGGAAAGTTGGCATGCAGCCAAAGACAAATTCAATCTCTGGGCCAACACACAAGACAGAATCTATCAATCACACCATGAGCTGAAACTCCACAAATATGGCAATAAACCAGGCAAATTATTATTCAAACTGTGCAAAGGTTCCCACGCTTTGACACATATAGCCTCTCTCAGGTATCAAACGGGGACGACATCCTCCAACCCCAAACACATAAATGTCATCCTTAAAAACTTCTATGCCTCCTTATACAGCCATGAACCCATAGATGAGGCCAAGGCTGCAAACTTCCTGCAGCAAGTGGTCCTCCCCAAGGTCCAGCAATCCCACCTGGCGACCCTCAATGCCCCAATAACCACAGAGGAAATCAATCCACTCTCCCCAGGCAAGGCCCCTGGCCCAGGCGGCTTTACCTCTACAAGCTGACTGCCTCACCCCTCACTCCTACTCTCCAATAAGTATACCAAAATATTCTAGAGGGTAAACTCTACCTACCCACAGGTCATAAAGCCCACATTAAACTAAAGACCCTCTAGACCCCGGCTCTTATCTGCCCATTTCCCTTCTAAATCTAGATTCAAAAATCCTATCCAAAATTCTAGCTAACAGACTTGCCCCGATCATGCCTTCCCTCCTCCACCCAGCACAAGCCAGATTCACCCAGGGTAGATCCGCAACGTCCAACATCAGGAAAGTCCTTATGGCTCTCGAGGCAGGGGGACTGGACCCATCGAGACTCAGCAATCATATCATTTAACACTGAAAAAGCCTTTGATAATGTGAGCTTGCAATGGCTGAAAATGGTCCTAACTCGTTTTTCCGACCCAATATGTCATCTCATGGATGCCATGTATAAAGCTCCCCTGGCATTCATTGTTGGGGCAGGGCATATCTCTGATGGGTCCCGCCTCCACAATGGAACCAGACAGGGCTGCCCCCTTTCCCCCCCTACTTTTTAACATAGCATTAGACCCGCTATCTAGATACCTAAACATGAACCCCAATCTTAGTGGAATACCAATTGGCTCACTATCACTAAAATCCTCACTCTTCGCGGATGACATTCTGATATTCTACTCAAACCCTATTAACGATATGCATTTCATTCAAGAAACATTCACCTGGTTCTGCTCCTGTTCGGGACTATGCATAAACTTCTCTAAGAGCGAAATCTTGCCACTCACCCACTCTCCCAATCCCCCATGCATCCTTGTCAATATTTACCATAGCCAAGACCCACATAACCTACCTAGATATTAAAGTAGAAAAATCCTCTTCCTCATTATACCACCTAAATATCTCCCAAACAATCCAAAAAATTATTCAGGATCTCAACCTTCCCCTATCACTTCTAGGCAGATGTCATCTACATAAAAAGGTCAGCTTCCCAAAACTCCTCTACCCCCTCCAAACAATCCCTATTCTACTCAAAACACAGAGACAGAGTGCCTCCACTCTGCCCTGTCAGGCTTCTTATGGAAAGGCCGCAAAACCCGTATAGCCTTGCACAAACTGTGCGCCCCCAAAAGTGACGGAGGTTCCTACCTCCCCGACACAAGACTTTACAATATGGCATGCCTCCTCAGAGTGGGTTTAGATTGGACCACAAACTCCTCAAAATACTCCAATCATAGGTTAGAATCTGAAATGTCAAAACCTTATGATCTATCCACTTTACTGCACTGTGGTATCATCAACATCCCAACCCACCCGAAAAACTACATTCTTATACGAGATACGGCGGTAGCATAGTGAGAAATAAGGAAAAAACTCCAATTAATGCCTAGAATATCAAACCACACGAACATTTGTGGGCACCCTTTTTTCCCACAAGCCCACCAATTTTCAGCCTTCCACATTTGGGCAAAAGCCCGCCTCAGCAAATTCAGTCAGCTTTTCGACAAGTCCTCGGGAAAACCTATACCCCCCTCTCAGATACTGGACAACTTTAATATGCCAGCATTCCACCACCTACAAGTGTTGCAAGCCTCCAGCTTCGTTTCTAACACCTACCCGAGGAAAACACATTGCTTCCAAACGCCTCTCTTGGATCTCCTAATTTTTTGAAACATTCTTTTTTATTTAATTTCACAAAGAGAAAACTTTAGGGTACAAAAGGAAAGAAAGGGGTAAGGCAGTACAAATATGATCATGAACAATAGTCATCTCTGTTGCACTTGCACTTTTTACAGGTTCCACTTAAACAAGTCTCATTACAGTTTGGTTCGAGTTAGACCGTTATTCATCCAGATACTCCATGCTTCCTGATGTTTCTTGTAGGACATGGAGTTGAATGCCAAAAGGCTTTCATATGTTTTGTTGGTTTCTACTAGCTCTTTTACTTCTAGGAAGTTTGGAGATAGAGTAGAGTTCCATCTTCTCAGAATTAACAACCTTGCTGCTAGTAGGATGTGCGTGACAACCGGTCTGTGATTTGGGGGGTATGTGTCAATTCCTATGTTGAGAAGAGCTAGCTTGGGGCACGGTTGTTTTAATATGCCCGTGCAGGAGGCCAACTTCTGGAATACCTTATTCCAGTAGCTTGTTAATGCTGGACAGTCCCATAAAATGTGTAGGAGGTTCCCTATTTGGTTGCATTCTCGCCAGCATAGGAGGGAGTTTTTGGGGAGAATTTAGACAGTTTGTAAGGAGTATAGTGCCATCTGTTAATTAGTTTCAGTGTGAAAGCCTTTATGGATATTATCCATTGTTCTTGTGTGATTGTGCATTCTAGATCTTTTTCCCACTTGAGCATGGGAACGGTTTTGTTAAATTCATTTTTATGTTATAGTGCATTGTAAAACAAAGAAATTCCCTTGGTTGTATAAGTGTGCGGGTTAAAAAACTTCCAGGCTGTTTGGTTTACCTGAATTTCTCCAGGGGGGGCGGGAGTTCCCTAGAAAGTGGGTTATGCAAGTCGTGTTGAATTTCTGTCTGTTGGGTATACTAAATTCTTCTATTATTTGCGTGCATGCTTTGAGTCGGTTATTGATGTATAAGTGTTGTATGGTGGTTATGCCACATCTTTCCAGGGTTTTTGTGTGTAGCAATGGCATAAGAGTATTCAGCACGCTCAGTGGTATTGGAGGGGAGATTTGTTTCTGTGTCTGTGTCTGTTGTGCGGAGATATGTCTCTAGGCTTTGAGTGAGGTATGACTGGGAAGGGTAAATTGGGTGTCCCAGGGGATTCATCAGTCCCTCAGTAAGACGGAGGGAAGATCTCCGGTGTTAGCTATCTGTGCTTCTATTTCTACCCATAGTGATGGTTCTTTTTGCGGGAACCAATGTTTCAGTTGCTCAAGGCGAACCACCCAGTAGTAATCCATTATGTCTGGTAGTCCTGCGCCCCCCAGATCTGTGTCTAACTAACGTGGATTCTACGCATCTCGCCCTTTTTCCTTGCCATATGAAGTTATTGAGGAAGTGCATGAGGGATCTTTGGTATTTAACCGGAAATGGGATTGGAAGGGCTCTGAACATGTACTGTATTTGGGGCAGGAGAAAGCTGCCACTCTGCCATACCAGGAGAGTTCGCATTTGGATACGCGTTCTAGCTCCTTGGATATTTTGGTCATTAGCGGGGTGATGTTAGATTAGCGAGGTAGGGTTGTTGGTCAAGGTTATACCCAGGTATTTTATACCATCTGTACTCCAGGTGAATGGAAATTTGGCTTTGATGTTTTCAGCTATTGGAGAGGGGATTCCCTGTTTAAGAATTCGCGATTTAGAGGTATTTACTTTGTAATATGAGAGGTTGCTAAACTGGTGTAGTGTTTGGTGTGTTGCTTGCAGGTAGAGTTGAGCGAACCTCTGGAAGTTCGGGTTCTGCTGGTTCGGCCGAACTTCGGGACAAAGTCCGGGTTCGGGTCCGTACGGAACCCGAACGTTCGCACGGACCCGTAACCCCATTGAAATCAATGGGGACCCGAACTTTTAGGCACAAAAATGGCTGTAACAATGTCCTGGCAAGTGCTAGAGGGCTGCAAAAGGAAGTAAAATGGGGGTAAGAGTAGGGCAAGTGCCCTACAAAAAAAATGGGGATAAGGAAAATAAATTAAAATCAAATTAAAAAATGGGAAGGGGGGTGGATGTGGAGTAGGAGCCTAGAGGTTGACTAGGCCGTGACCATGGCAGTGTAGGTGGAAGTGGCGGTGGTCGAGGAGGAGAAGGAGGTAGCCAACATGGTATTTTTTTTTTTTGTTTATAATTGGGGTAGCCCCCAAAATATTGAGGCCTATTCAAAAAAACAAGTATATGAATGGCTGTGTGAGTCCGGTCTAAATGTTTATTCTGCACAAGGTACAGACAAGACTTGTGGGATCCATGCCTGATTCATTTTAATAAAGGTTAGCTTGTTCACGTTGGATGTGGACAAACGGCTCCGCTTGTCTGTGATAACGCCCCCTGCCGTGCTAAACACACGTTCCGACAATACACTGGCTGCAGGGCAGGCCAGCACCTCCAAGGCATAAAACGGCAAGCTCAGGCCATGTGGCCAATTTGGAGACCCAGAAGTTGAATGTGGCAGACCCATCAGTCAGTACGTGTAGGCGTGTGCCCACGTACTCTTGCACCATGTTGCTGAAATGCTGCCTCCTGCTAAGACGTTGTCTATCGGCTGGTGGGGCTGTTTGTTGTGGCAGGCTGCTGACAAAGCTTTGCCACATTTCAGCCATGCTAACCCTGCCTTCTGAGGTGCTGGCGGCGGCAAAGCTGCGTTGGTGGCCTCTTCCTACTCCTCCTCCTCCTCTGCCTTCGCCTTGTGCTTCCGCTGAAACCCCGGTGTCATTTAGGAATGCCCTCAGCAGCGCCTCTACCAGTGTGCGCTTGTAGTCGCACATCTTCCTCTCACGCTCCAGTGAGGGAATTAAGGACTGCACGTTGTCCTTGTAATGGGGATCCAGCAGGGTGGCCACCCAGTAATCAGAAGAAGTTACAATGTGGGCAACTTGGCTGTCGTTGCACAGGCACTGCAAAATGTAGTCGGCCATGTGTGCCAGGCTGCCCAGAGGCAAAGACAAGCTGTCCTCTGTGGGAGGTATATCATCTGTGTCCTCTGTATCCCCCCAGCCATGCTCCAGTGATGCCCACAAACTGCGTTGGGTGCCACCCTGCTGCAATTCCTCCTCCTCCTCCTCCTCCTCATCTTCCTCGTCCTCCTCGTCCTCCAGAACTGTGCCCTGGCTTGAATATTTTTGACCTGGCCTATGTATATAGTAACGCTGAGAACAGCATCATCGGCACTGGCCATGTTGGTGGAGTACTCAAAACACCGCAATACGCTACACAGGTCTCGCATGGAGGCCCACTCGTTGGTGGTGAAGTGTTGCTGTTCCGCAGAGCGACTGACCCATGCGTGCTGCAGCTGAAACTCCACTATTGCCTGCTGCTGCTCGCACAGTTACTCCAGCATGTGCAAGGTGGAGTTCCACCTTGTGGGCACGTTGCATATGAGGCAGTGAGCTGGAAGGCCGAAGTTCTGCTGCAGCGCAGACAGGCGAGCAGCAGCAGGGTGAGAATGCCGAAAGTGTGCACAGACGGCCCACACTTTATGCAGCAGCTCTGACATATCCGGGTAGTTTTTTAGAAAATTCTGTACCACCAAATTTAGCACATGCGCCAGGCAAGGGATGTGCCTCAAACCGGCTCGGCCCAGAGCCGCTACGAGATTTCGGCCATTGTCGCACACCACCAGGCCGGGCTTGAGACTCAGTGGCAACAACCACTCATTGGTCTGTTGTTCAATGCCCGTCCACAGCTCCTGCGCAGTGTGGGGTTTATCCCCCAAACATATCAGTTTTAAAGCAGCCTGCTGTCGTTTCCCCCTGGATGTGCTGATGTTGGTGGTGAAGGTGTTACGCTGAGCAGATGAGTGGGTGGTCAAGGAGGAGGAAGCGCAGTAGGAGGAGGAGGCAACAGGAGGCAAAGAGAAATGCCCTGCAATCCTTGGTGGTGGAAGGACATGCGCCAAATGGCTAGCCGGCTCAGGCCCACCTGCCACTACATTTTCCCAGTGTGCAGTTAGCGAGATATAGCGTCCCTGCCCATGCTTACTGGTCCATGTATCAGTGGTTATGTGGACCTTGCCACTGATGGCGTTGCGCAGTGCACACTTGATCTTGTCCCCGACTTGTTTGTGCAGGGAAGGTATGGCTCGCCTGGAAAAGTAGTGGCGGCTGGGTACCACGTACTGTGGGACAGCCACCGCCATCAGGTTTTTGAAACTGTCCGTGTCCACCAGACGGAATGACAGCATTTCAAAGGCCAGGAATTTTGAAATGCTGGCATTCAGGGCCAAGGAT
>BLSH010464413.1:652933-666894 GCA_018402905.1 Glandirana rugosa
ACCTATAGACATGGTAATTGGTTACACAAAAAGTTATTTCAACCAAAAAACTAATTTTATTTTGTTTATGTGTAGACCATGTCCAGAAGTGATACCGGAGCCTGTTTTGGAGGGATGGGTCTTTCTACGAATTTCGTATCCAGTAGTGGGATGGCTTTGGTCCCTTCCTAGGGTGTAGTGACCGGTTAAAGTCCGGGTAAAGTAATAATTTGAGTCTACACTTTTATGATCGTTTTAATCACCGGTTCTCCCAATACCTTCAAGAGGGTGTCAATCATGCATCTCTCGTTTGTCCTAATCATGGGCCTGCAGTTTGCTGTCTACGCTGTTCTTCCTATGATCAAAGCAGCAGTATTTGAAATCTCAAATTACTCCAACAATCTGATCATTGTGCACGATTGTAGCGATCGTTGTTTTATGCAGAGTTTGATCTGCAATCTGCAACTCAAAGGATTTGATTTGTAAAACCAAATTTTCGCAGTGTTTGAGACATATACAGTATTGCCAATGCATCCTGTCAAACGCCTTTTCTGCATCCAATGCCAGGAGCAGAGAAGGCGTTTGTGTTTTTTCAGCATGGTGGATTATGTTAAGTATCCTTCTTGTCGCATCTGTCGTTTGACGTCCGGGTACTAATCCTGTTTGCTCTCTACGTACTAACTGTGGGAGAACTTCCATAACCCTCTTGGCCACTAATTTTGCTAGTATTTTCACATCTGAGTTTAATAATGAAATGGGCCTGAAATTGGCCAGTGATGTGGGATCCTTCCCTGGTTTCGGTAGGGTGATGACCTATGCTTTAAGCATCTTTCTGGGTAGGGAGGTTTTGTCCGAGGCCATAGTGAAGACCTGTACCAGATGTGTATTTGTTTTATTTTAATCAAAAAACCAACTTTATTGAAAAACACATTGGTTAATGGTACAGATATCCAAGAATAGTTATTCAATATACATTGCTTAAGTAGACTACAATTCCAACTTTGACAATCAGCCGTAAATTAAGAACATGGTGCGGTACATCCATCCATCATTATCTAGCCTTTCGGCTAGGGTGAGCACTCGTAATATCTTTTATCGGTTGCTCTCAACATTGGCCAGTTTATGCTATTCTCCCGGGCAGGACAGTGTGCTTTATTACTCCAAGATTTGTAACCCTCCCACATATCTGATTAGGGAGGGCAGGTTTCAGGATTGGAGAGCCATCTATAGCATATCTTATTGTATTTGTGAAGGCATCCCCTATGTGTATAGATCAATTTTTTATAGGGTAGCACCCTATTAATCTCCCCGACCCAGTCTTGAAGGGTTGGTGTAGTCGCCCGCATCCATTGTTTGGCTATGACCTTTCTGGCCGCAAATAATGTCTCCCTAACAAATGTTTTGGTATATTTGTCCATGCTGCCATCTGGCAGCTGTCCTAGTAGACATAATTTTGGGTCAAGGGCCACTGGAGTGCCCATATAGTCATGCAAACATTTGACTATCTGGAGCCAAAAGGTTTGCATTTGGGGGCACGACCAGATAAGATGGTAGAAGGTGCCAGGGGCTGTCTGACACATCGGGCTTCTGTTTGATTGATATTTGGCCATCCGTATGGGTGTGAGATATGCCTTGTGTAAGACGTATAATTGTGTCAACCTATCTGACACCCTAGGGGATACTTGTTTAGTCCCCTCCAGAGCGCCATCCCAGTCCTCATCTGTCAATTGTACCACGTCTCCCTCCCATTTGGTTTTTGCAGCACCTGTTATCCGCGCGACTCCCTTTACCCGAATAGCCTGATATAATACGGAGATTAGTTTGGAGGGGTCATCCCCCAGGACTATTAAAAGTAGGTCCAGTTCCTCCAGTTCAGGGTATCCAGCCGCAAACCGCGTCGCCAGAGCATGCCTCAACTGGAGGAACCTAAAGAGCATAAAGTTAGGCAGGTTCAATTCCTCTTTCAGCCTTTGAAATGGTTTGGGCCCTTGTGGGGTCAAGACCTGGGACAGGTAGATAACTCCCCTATCTATCCACAGTTTAAGATCTGGGACAATTAGGAGTTCCGCCATGTCGTTATTAAACCATAGGGGCGTGTGTTTATGATAGGGTGGGGCACCTAATTTTTTCATAACATGGCTCCACACATAAGGATGATGTGAGGCCATATCCTTCGGGTGTCTGAAACGGGGAGGGTGGGAGGCGTTTCACAGTATAACTTGTAGGGGAGTACATGCCGGGTTATCCGGTGTCTGGCATAGTAGGGCCTGGTATCTGGGTAGGTCTGTATGCAGGTAGTGGTAAAAATGGGAAACCTGGGAAGCTAGATAGTACTCTCGAAAATCCGGCAAGCCCAGTCTGTGGGGTTCTTCAGTGTCCACGGTTTTAAAGAATTTCATTGGAATGGGGAGTGGTGCCTGCCACATTGCATATAGCAGTTTTGGTAACAGTATCATTTTGATAATGTTAACTCGCCCGGTTATTCCCAGGGGCAGTTTTGCCCATGACTGTGTTTTCATTTTTATTAATGGATACATTGATTCAACGTTATAAAGGTTATGATCATCCAGTTGTCTAGTGACCAATACTCCTAGGTATTTTACCGATGAAACTCTGGCCAGTGGTAGAGGGGGGGTTGGTCCTGGGTTGAGGGAAGAGGTCAATGGGTAGGAATTGAGATTTGTCCCAGTTTATCTTCAACCCCGAATACTTTCCCATATTCTCGCTGGTTGTGAGTGCCTCAACTAGAGAGCCTTGAGAGTCTGCCAGGTATAAGAGCATGTCGTCTGCATACAACCCCACCTTTTCCACCATGTCCCTGACCCGCATTCCTATGATTTGGTCATTTGCTCTTATGGCAAGTGCCAGTGGTTCCACCGCTAGAGCATATAGTAGGGGAGACAGTGGGCATCCCTGCCGGGTACCCCTGCCCAGAGAAAAGCTGTCCGACAGCCACCCGTTTACCATTACTCTGGTTCTTGGTGTTTGGTATAATAATAGTTGCACCCATTTAATAAAATTCGGGCCAAGCCCAAACCGCCCCAGGCACTCCCACAGGAATACCCACTCCACGGAGTCGAAGGCTTTGGCGGCATCTAACAACACCACTACTCTGGAGCCTATATTGTCATGCCTGGCCTGTATATTCATAAATAGCCGCCTAATGTTGATCGCCGATCGTCTTGCCAGGCATGAGCCCAGTTTGATCGGAATGTATGAAGGTCAGTATAACCTGGTTCAGGTGAGACGCCAGGATTTTGGCAAGTATTTTTATATCGACCTGAAGCAGCGAGATTGGCCTATACGACTCCGGGGAGCGGGGATCCTTTCCCGGCTTAGGAAAAACTACTATCTTTGCCTCCTACATGGAAGCGGGTACGATTTCTGCGTCAACTATATGCTGATATAGGGCTGTCAGCCTATCTACCAGCACATCGGAATAGGCGGCGTAGAATTCTAGGGGTAGGCCATCCATACCCAGGGCCTTGGAGGTGGCCAGCTGAGATATCGCATTGGAAACATCCTCCGAAGTTATTTGGGCATCTAGTAGTGCTACTTGGTCCCTGTCCAGCTGGGGGATGTGTATACCCTGGAGAAATTCTGCTACCAGGGACGGGGTATATGTACTGTGAGATTTATAAAGGGTGGCATAATATTATCTAAATTCTTCCACTACGAGCTGAGGATCCGTAATTGTGTCCCCATTTAGATTAGTTAAAAAGACCACTACAGGTTGTCAAGATGTGCCAGATACACAAGCAACTTCCCTGCCCTCTCGCCATGCTCGAACACCCGCTGTTTTGTAAAGAACAGGTGCTGCTTGGCCTTGTCCATGTGCAGCTGAGCCACCGTGCGCGCATGCATTCCAATAGGGGGCATGAACCGATAGATGTCTAGCCGCAAAGACCGCTGCCACGAGCTTGGGTAGTAGCGTTCGGGTTAGGAAAATCATATCTATCCTGGACATAGTGTGGTGTGTTGTCGAGTGACATGAATACATCCTGGAGTCAGGATATCTATAGCACCAGGAGTCCACAAGGGCGAAGTCTGTCATCAGTCTACCAAACCTTGTGAAGGTGGGTGCAAAGTCGCCCCCCCCCCCCCCGATGCATTCACCCTATCCTGCCCCGGTATCATGACCATGTTGAAGTCCCCCATCCACACTGTGGGTGTCTGGATACTGCGCTATAAAAGCCAGCCCTTCCCGGATCACAGTTGAGCAGTATGGAGGGGGGATGTAGCATGCCATTATCAATAAAGGTCTACCTCTAATAGATGCATCTATGAACACATATTGACCCTGCGGATCCGTTTTAAGCATAAGTAGCTCAAATGGGACTCTCTTGCTGATTAAGAAAGATACCGCCCTGGAATATTGGGAGTGTGTTGAGTGGAATGCCCACCCCACCCATGGACGTTTCAATGACATTTGCAGGCGGCCCGTTATGTGCGTTTCCACCAATGCTGTAATATCTGCTTCCTGAGCCTTGATATAAGAAAGGATTGCAGTTCTTTTAATTTGGTTTCTCAAGCCCCTGACATTCCAGGTGAGGAATTTTACAGTGGACATCTTGAGATCTTGGGGTGTTCTAACCGCCCATCTACCATCTCCAAACGGATCCGCAGGGTTTCGTGAATAGTACTTATCCAGAAGAATTGCACTGTAACATACAATATACTTCTTGGTCTGCAGATATATCTATGTCTCAAGCAAAGTTGGATTCTATACATCTGTCCATTTACAACGATCAGCATATTAAAACTGCAAATTTTGTTGAACAATTTCCCCCCTCCCTGCTCTGCATCGCCCCAACTTGATGCGAGCTTAAAACCCATAACCTACAACCAAATAACAGTCTTCCATCTCGATCCATGAGATGGAGGTGCAAAACTTGAGTGCGTACCAGTTACTCTGTACAGCTTGATTTGTGCCAAGCCGATAAGCTGACATAAAAACAGGAGAGGGGTGAGTACTGTAACAATGGTACTTGGGAAAAAATTTCCCCCACCTAGGGGAGCGATCATTTCTCTGGGGCGGTTGTTGCGCACGTGAGCTTTCCTTGAGAGGTCCCTTTATATGTCCTGTCAGGACTGTGTTGCCATGAGGACAAGTCTCCAGGGTACATGCTGATATACCCATGTCCAGGCCGGTTATCTGAGACGTCCGGTTTCTCGGATGTAATGGAGGAAGTGCGCAGCTTATATTAAAACCCAGGGATAGCGCGCCAGAGTAGGCCTAGTCAGTGGGCATGTGTCCAGCGGGACACTATTGTGTATGTGCCTTGGCCAATGCACAGGGCAAAGAGGGGAAAAAGGGAACTAAGAGGGGGGGAGGGATATATGATGTGGGAAAGATGGAGACGGAACTGTACAGTCACACATTTTAGCTGGTAATATGAAGGAGGTTACTCACAGGATGTGTCCCAGCACATTGTCCAGTAGTCATCCATCGCATTAACAGGGTACTCTGGCCCGGTCCCCCCTCCGATCCAGCCAGTCTGTTGCAGCTGCTTGAGTATCAAAGAATTGAGCCCAGCCATCCACCTCCACTCTCAGCTGCGCTGGATAGAGCATTGCATATTTTAGGTGTAAAGCCCTTAGTCTCCTCTTCACTTCCTGGAATCTCGAGCGCTGTTTCTGAACTTCGTTCAAGAAGTCCAGGAACACTGCGACTTGCACGTTGTGATATTGGATGTTACCCTTTTCTCTCATCAGCCTCAGAATCTTGTTCCTGTCCTTAAAGTTTAGGAACTTAGCTATATGGGCCCCCTGCGGTGGTGGTCTGGACGGGAGGCGGTGTTCTCTTTCAAACGCAAACATAGCTGAAAAGGCATCTCTTCCATACATTGCAATAAGGAGATCCTCTAGAAACCCAGCAGGATCCGTGCCCTCCGCTGCCTCTGGTAGCCCAATGAAGCAAAGGTTACACCTTCGCAGACGATTCTCCATGTCATCCTGCTTGGCCGACTTGACTTGTCTTGTATCTGGCGCTGGATGTCATCTGTGGTGTGCTGCAGCAGGTGTATGGCATCCTCAGCGGCCAAAATTCTGTTTTCCGCCTCCTTGACCCTGTCCCTGAGAGCAGACAAGTCTTGCCGAATTAAGAAAATGTTGATTTTGACTTCGTCCACCTTGTTTGTGAGGGTGCCTTGACATTATGCGATTGCCTCCAGAACTCTAAGCTCCGAGGCCGTCTGTTCCGCTGCAGAAGCGGCGACGGCGCCATTTTCAGCCGGCGGGTCTTTGTCCGGCGCCTGGAATTTAGCCAGTTTGCTGGCCGTGTCCTAGGCCGTTTTCGGCGGAGACATTTCCCCCGGTGTCCCAGACAGGTCTCTTAACAAAGTTGCCGAGGTTGGGGCCAGATATTCTGCAGGATAAGCAATACAGGAGAGTGCAGGGACCGGAGCTCACTCCACACACATCCGCTCCCATCGCTGCCCAGGCCACGCCCCGGGGGCAAGGTCTTGTTTAAAGAGTTTGAAATACTCATTAGGGAACCCATCTGGGCCTGGCGATTTACCGTTTGGGAGGGACGCTATGGTTTGTACCACTTCCCTTTCTGTTATGGGGGCATTGAGTTTATTTAACTGGGCTTGTGAAAGGGTAGGCAATTTAAGCTTATCAAGAAAGTCTTGAATTTCATATTCAGGGGGTTGGTGGGTGTAGGGTCCTCCCTTAAGGTGTATAGGGTTCTGTAATATTCTGCGAGTTTGTTTGCTATGTCTTGTGGATGTGATATTTTATGTTTATCGATGGGGTGTATTAGGTATGATATTCTATCTTTCGCTTGTTTGATCTTAAGTTTGTTGTCTAGGTACTTCCCAGTTTTGTTGGATTGTGCATAGTGGTTGAGTTTGAGCCTTTTCAGGTGTTTGTTGTGTTGTTCAGACAGGAGGGCCCTGAGTTCATGTCTCAACTGGTATAGGGATTCTGTGGAGGCTGTAGTTGGTTTTTGTTTATTCAGGGTTTCTAGATCATGGATTTTTTTTTCATTTTTTTGTCATTGTAATGTTGTATTGTTTCCTAAGTCTGGAACCTTGTTGAATTCACACCCCCCCTCATGAAGGCCTTGTGTGCATTCCACAAGGTCCATGGGTCTGACACTGAGTTGGTGTTATTCTGGAAGAATTCTTTGAGTTGTTTGGCTATGTATTGGGTGCATTGTGGGTGCTGGAGAGTTTTCACGTTACATCTCCAAACTGGAGCTCAATCCATAGGGTTCTGCTCCTCCACCACCAGTTCGACCGCAGCATGGTCTGGCCATGTGATGTCTTCGATGGAGGATGAGGAGGACCCCTGGAGTACTTTCAGATCCACCACAAAGAGGTCAATCCGTGAGTAGGTACGGTGTCTGGAGGAGTAAAATGTGTAGTTTCTCTCCGTGGAGTGTTGACACCTCCAGACGTCGTATACCTGTTCCTCATGGTGTACATTCCTAAGAGATGGCAGTCGGCCCCTGGCTGAAGCGGTAGTATCCAGCCCTGGGTCGACTGTAGCATTAAAATCACCACATACAAGTAGGTTGCCATACTTAACTGATGCAATCTTTTTGAACAGTCTATGTACAAAACGGATCTGGTGCGAGTTGGAGCCATATACCATGACAATCGTGTAGGGGCTGTTGTTGAGGTCTCCAGTCAGTATGATGTAGTGTCCTTCTTTATCTATGTTGGAGTCTTTCAACTTAAATGTAACCAAGCTTCTAATTGCCAGTAGTACTCCTCTTTTCTTCTCTGGTGCATTGGCAAAAAAGATGGTCGGGTAGTCTCTGTGTGAGAATTTATGAGGACTTAGCGCTGAGAAATGGGTCTCTTGGACTGCTAAGATGTCTGCTTTGCTTTCTGATGCTTCCTTCCATAATGAAAACCTTTTAGCCAGATGATTTAGTCCATTTGCGTTAATGAATAGGCACTTAAGAGGCATCTGGAATCAATGGTATTGCTGATGGTGGACGTGTATTCTCAGGTAGCATGTGCGATGGTCTAGTCGAGGCGAAGATGGTCTCAATAAGTTGTGTTCAGCAAGGTAGGAGACAGTCTAAGTGTGGGTTCCTGTGCCAGTAGTAGATGACTTGAAGGGAATAAGAACTAAAACTGGGGAAAACATAGGTGAGAAGTATAGTAACCGTAAAAAGAGAATCTTGAGTAAGATTTGTGTCGGTAAATAACCGTCCTTTTATTTCTATAGGGGGCCATTCGGATTTTGCTTCATCCCAAGGCCTGGGACTGTTCAGGTGTAGTCGATTGTTATGGTGGTTGGGTACCTCCAATCGGGGCTTTTTTCTTGACTGATCTTTTCCTGGACACCACATGCCATTCTTCTTGGATTGCCGTGGAAGCCGAGGCTGTTGAAGCTGGGAGTATTCCCCATTTCTGTAGAAGCTGAATGCCACTTTCCAGCGAGGGAATCTGGGTCGTTGTACCGTTGTACGTGACGTTGCGCTGGGTATCTCCACTTATGAGGGATGTTATGGTTGCTCAATGCTTTTGTTATGGTAGCCAAGTTTCTGCGTTTTTGCAGGGTGTGCCTTGACAAGTCTGGTAGCAGTTGGAGATTTCTGTATTCTTCTGGGAGGGTTTTGCATTGTTTAAAGGAAGACATGATTGCTTTCTTAGACTGAGGTGTATCCTCATCAGTGTGTCTCTAAGCAGGTCAGAGGCAATAATTGTGAGTTTTGGCAGTCTGTGGATTCTATCAATGGATAGCTCTGTTACTGAGAGTGTTGGGGCCAGGAGTGAGAATAGGGCTTTAACAAATTGCTGTAGCTGGTCTGTTTGTACCGATTCTGGAATCCCTCTTATTTTTAGGTTGGTTCTTCTGCTACGGTCTTCCAGGTGGATGTAGTGTCCCTCGATCGGAGATGCGGCCGGAGCACCATCTCGCCGCTGTGCTGGAGGCTCTCCGCCATGTTTGTGAGGCCTCGCGCTGGCCTTCTGGAAGAAGCTCGCCAGCTTCTTTACCTGGTGCAGGTCTTTCCTCCGGCGGGTCATACCGTTGTGTAGAGGAAGTTGTTCCGGGTGTCCTGCTGCTGGTTGAGGCAGCTGTGGATCGCGGAGGTGCCCGCTAATGTCGGAAGTCCTGGGTGGCCATGCGGAGCTGCAGTATTATGCTGCCACCTTCCGCGCTGGATGCCACGCCCCCCCCCCTGGATCTCCTAATTGAACGCGATCTCCACAAAATCTCGGACCGCTACAAAATGCTGAAATCCCAAATCCAAGTCACAGCAAAAAATCCGGGCAATTCTAACTGGAACAAAGACCTTGACTCCCCAGATGCCTACAACACCATACTACTAGGTTACAAAACCACCTGTAAATACATAGTCAATGAATTTTGGAGGGAGCAACAGCTCAAGATTGTCCACAGGGCCTACACCCCGTTCTCACCCCTTAGGGGTCAACCCAAAGCCTAACTATGCCATCTGTGCAAAACCCAGAGACCAAACATCCTACACAAACTTTGCCTTTGCCCGGTAATCGCAGTCTTCTGGAAAGAGGTTGAACTGTTTACAGCCTCTATAACTAACCTCAAACCTCATGGACTTATATATCCACTACTATTCGGCAATTTGGAGACCCTCACCCCTTTTGCCTAAATCCCAGCTAAACATCTTAGAAGACAACAAAGCTTGGATTTCATAGTGCTACATGACAGCTCGCAGAGCCATTCTAAAAAACTGGATATCTGCCATCCCTCCTTCTGTTTTAGAAGTAAAAGCAGAACTTATCAGACTACTCAAACTGGAGAAACTAGACACTCTAGCCTCCAACCCCAATGCTCTGGAACGCTTCTCCAGGAAATGGTCACTCTATATGGCTAAAGGTATTCCCCCCTCCACCAGACCCTCTTTATCAAGTGTCTCCACCCCCCTACAATCTCTTTAAAAGGCTGCACCAAATATTCGTCGCCCCGTTGTCACCCATTTACCATCCCTGGGGCCCAACATGCCCTGAGAGGTGGCCTCCCACCCCCTAAAACTGCTACCCGCCTACCACAGGCTGAGTCCCAAAAACGAAACCCCTATTTGTAGAGCAACATAGAAAAGGATTTGGGACTTTAAATGAAGCAAGCACCCTGGAGGCATGTAATGCAGCAAATGTAATAAGATGGATTTATTATGGAAAAACATGTCACATCTAGTTAAGTCACAGTAGCATGGTACATGATTGCACATAATAGGTCAATAAATTCATGGATATCTTAGCAATATAAATAAATCACAATGACATGACATTTTTATTAGCACCTCTTTATCCTCTTATATCACTTTAATTCCCAATCCCAAAACCCAATTTTTCTATATTTTTACCTTCATCTGTGTAGGACTATTCCATCACTCCCACGTTTTGTCATCAACATCTTCACATTAACTGCACTCTAGCTATGCACCTGGTATTTATCATGCCCCGAATACACTGTATATTATTATACACATACTTGTATATGTTTTCATAGACCCTGGAGACGACAATGGATACACACATTCTGTATGGATACTTTGATGGTGAACATCCCCCCTGCTGCCTTTCCATCTTTGGGTCCACCTGTGGGTGCTCTGCTTCCTAGTCGCCTATTCCGCCTCAGCTCCCGGGGGAATTGTCATTCCGACCTTTCTACAGCATTTTTACAATTATTATATTTTTTAGTCACATCCATGATGTAAGTATCTCTTTTGGGGGGAGGGGGGGTCATCTCATTCCAGGGTCCCTTCCCCATGTCGTGTACTAGTTCTACTCATTGACCCATTTCTTTATATATCAATAGACACCCTTCACGCATAGCTCCTGCGCTCATGCGTTTGTACACAGTACTTTATCACTGTCCAGATTTTAGATCCCTATTATATTTTTACTTATATCATGTAACATGCTGTGACTTTATTTCATTATTTTCGTTGTCCATCTTGATATTGCTATGCCTTGTTAACCATAGTGTACATACATGAATTCATCATTTATATTTCTGCATTGCTGTATCATGTCATTGTGATTTATTTATATTGCTAAGATATCCATGAATTTATTGACCTATTATGTGCAATCATGTACTATGCTACTGTGACTTAACTAGATGTGACATGTTTTTCCATAATAAATCCATTTTATTACATTTGCTGCGTTACATGCCTTCAGGGTGCTTGCTTCATTTAAAGTCCCAAATCCTTTTCTATGTTGCTCTACAAAAAGGGATGGAGGATACCATTGACTTCACTGTCATGTCCCTCATTTAAAGTCCCACAGGCTTGGGTTAGCCATTGTTCTCTTTTGTTCTCAAAACGAAACCCCGAACTAACCTTCTTCCTACCATCAGGAACTTGTGAACACTGGTCCTTCATATTTGTTTTTGGGTTACTTGATTGTTATAGAAGTGATGCTAATTTTCTCATCTGTTGTGGATATCCTCCCCTCCCTCCCCCCCCACTCCTCTCCCATCCTATTACCCCTTCAAGCCTGAGCTTCCACCCCCCCCCCTCCCCATCCCCCCGCTACTAACTTTTTGACCAAACTTTATCTTCATCACTATTTTGAACCTATCATTTATGTATTATATCATCTGATGACATCCTTCCTTTCCTGTATGCATTTCAACTCAAATAAAATATTGGTTAAAAAAAAAAACAAACACACACTGTGCAGTTTGGTAGAGTGTTATTTAAAGCGGAGTTCCAGCCATTTTTGTGTTTAAGTCAGCAGCTAAAAAAAGTAGATGCAGATTACAGAATGCTTAAAGTGGTTGCCAATCCTGGGCAACCACTTTAACCTATAGGTAAGCCCATAATCAGGCTTACCTGTAGGTCCCCTACATACCTCCTAAACCTACATGGTTTAGGAGATATACAGTTTAGGTTAATGTGCCGACGTCATTCCGCACATGCGCAGTGAAGAAACGGCCTCCGTGCTGTTACTTCACTGAGATTGTGCCGCCATTGGCGGCTCCTGCACACAAGCGTGGGAGTGCTGTCACGCGACTCCAGCCAGTCACAGAGCCAGAGTCCGCAGCCCCAGAAGGAAGAGGGGCAGATGATGGACACGGCCTGAAGCGAAGACAGCACAGGCTTTCAATGCAGGTAAGTGCCACATAATGGGCTAATATGCGATGCATACTAGCCTATTATGCTTTTACATTGCAGGGTAATAAAGAGGAAGTAAAATCAGGGTTTACTTCCTCTTTAAGATGTTAGAACAATTGGAAAAGGAAAGGGGATTATGGAATAATTCTCAGTAGATGTCACAAATCTTAAATCTATTTCAAATTCATATTTGTACCCCATACTTATTCACAAAGGGGGGCCGGGATCTGGGGGCCCCCCTTGTTAAAGGGGGCTTCCAGATTCTGATAAGCCCCCTGCTCACGGACACCCACAACCGCCATCCAGGGTTGTGGGGAAGAGGCCCTTATCCCCATCAACATGGGGACAAGGTACTTTGGGGTGGGGGGCAGAGCCCTCCCCCACCCCAAAGCACCCCGGTGTTGAGGACACATCGTCTGGTATGGTTCAGGAGGGGCACTCGCTCACCTCCCCTTTCCTGGCCTGCCAGGCTGCATGCTGGGATAAGGGTCTGGTATGGATTTTGGGGCGACCCTATGTTGTTTTCCTAATTTTGGCATGGGGTCCATCTTAAAATTCATACCAGACCCAAAGGGCCTGGTATGGATTGGGGGTCCCCACACCATTTTTTTTTACATTTGCTGTTGCTGGCTAATTTGTCAATCTTTCTATTTCATTCAGCTGTCAGCTGATGACTCCCTTCCAGGCCCCGCTCCTTAACAACCAATTCACTTTGCGCTTGGCGGACGTGCTTTCTGCCGAGCGCACAGAAAATTTGGGTGTTAGGCAAACACCCGAATGGGTCAAACTTATGCTCGGACTGAACCATTCATCCATCCTTATCTGGCACCAACTTTTCTGCAACAGTCACACATGTGTGGAGGGCAGGAGGAGACATTAAAGCCTCGTACACACGGCTCAATTATCGCCTGCCCGCACTTCTGATTTTTGTCAAAAGCACGTGTCCATGATTTTGAAGGGCATACTGACTATCCGAAAATTTTTGTTCGATCCGAACTCAACGTCAGAAGTGACATAATGTTTTGAATATTTTTTGCATCTTTTTTTCCTTTCTGAACATGCGTAGTCTTGGTCGTACAATTTTTTTTGGACGAAAACCGGACGTTGCGTTTAGAGTTGATCGAACCTCTGGAAGTTCGGGTTCTGCAGGTTCGGCCGAACTTCGGGATAAAGTCCGGGTTCGTGTCCGGACTTGACCCGAACTTTGACCCGGACCCCATTGAAATCAATGGGGACCCGAACTTTTAGGCACAAAAATGGCTGTAACAAAGTCCTGGAAAGTCCTAGAGGTCTGCAAAAGGAAGGAAATGGGGGTAAGGGTCGGACAAGTGCCCTACAAAGAAATGGGGATAGGGAACTTAAAATAATTTTTAAGCTAAAATCACATAAAAAAATAAAAAATGGAGGTGGATGTGGAGTTGGAGGTCGAGGAGGCGGTGAAAGTGGCGGTGGAGGAGGAGGAGGAGGTAGCCAACACTGTTTCTTTTATTTTTGGAATTTTTTTGGTTTTTTTTAAACCAGCAATGTAGATGCACTTTTTAATTTTGTGCAAGAAACAATAATCTGTCCCTTCAAGCAACAGTAGGAAACTCTCCCTATAGAGCTAGGAGATGATTTTAGATTCTAAAATCATCTCCAAGTTGTACAGGGAAAGCCTCCAGCTGTTGCTTTAAGGGAAAGATTATTGTTCTAAAATCATCTTCAAAGTGTGTGGGAAAGCCCTGTTTCAGGCGGGTGAAGCCATATTAGTGTTCTAAAATCATCTTCAAAGTGTGTGGGAAAACCCTGTTTCAGGCGGGTGAAGCCATATTAGTGTTCTAAAATCATCTTCAAAGTGTGTGGGAAAACCCTGTTTCAGGCGGGTGAAGCCATATTAGTGTTCTAAAATCATCTTCAAAGTGTGTGGGAAAAC
>BLSH010464413.1:703504-713725 GCA_018402905.1 Glandirana rugosa
GATCCAAAAGGTAGCTATATAAGTATCCATTATGAACTGTAAATAACCCTAACTAAAATATCATACTTTAACTCGATTTCCAAAGGTCACATAGGACTTAAAGATATTCCCTAACAAGACCCACACTATGACTATTCTGCTATAGAAGTCGTTTATCAGGCTAAAATACAAGAGATAACGGATAAACTTAAGGAAAATAAAACAACAACCTAGCATACATCTCAACTCGCTTGTGGACCTGCAAGCCCAAGACGACCAGGCAGGCTTGAAGCCCTGTTTCAGGCCCAGGGTCCCCATTGATTTCAATGGGGTTCGTTGTCCGTGCGATCGTTCGGGTTCCGTTCGGACCCGGACTTTGTCCCGAAGTTCGGACGGACCAGCAGAACCCGAACGTCCAGGTGTTCGCTCAACTCTACATACGATCCAACAACAAAATAAAAGGAATTCAAATAGGCAATAGAGAACATAAAATCGGACTATTTGCTGAAGATATCGTCTTATCAGTATCACACCCAGAACAATCCCTTATAGAAATTCAGGATACACTGGAAACCTTTAGCTCAATTTCATACTATAAAATCAATCCCAATAAATGTCAAGTATTACCTATGAATATATCGATGGAAAACCTAGACAATTTAAAACGAAATTCGCTATACAACTGGGATCTCAAATCGATTGCTTACCTCGGTATTAATCTTACTTTCCCCACAAAAAAACTATACGATGCCAACTATCCGAAACTCCTTACCCAAATCACCAAAGACTTTCAAATAATCCAAAACACTCAACTATCTTTGATAGGTAAAATAGCCGCATATAAAATGCAAACTTTACCTAAAATACTCTATTTTTTCAGGGCTTTACCAATTCCGATGCCCACAAAATTCTTTAAACAATTTAATACTAAACTGAGGAAACTAATTTGGAATGAAAAGAAACCTATATTATATCTACCCAAAAACCAAGGAGGCACGAATCTACCTGACCTGTCCAAATACTATTATGCCACTCTTTTAGACCAATGGAAATATTGGATGTTTCCTCAAGAAGACAAACTATGGTTAGATATTGAAAAAGAATACACTAAAAATCACGATATGCTGGCCCTCTCAATCGCCTACAACCAAATCCCTAAAATCATTATCCCTAAACTACTACCCATCAAAGCTACATTACTAGCTCTCAAACAATTAGACGTTAACTCCACAGCTTCAAAGCCAACTTATGAATTAAAAACCCCAATCAACTCTCTTCAATATTGTAGAGCTCGAATCTCATCCACTAAATGGAACTCAGAAGGTATCAACTTTGTTGAGTACCTCAATCAAGAAGATAAAGAGATGATCCTCAAGAAAATAAAAAAATCCAAATATATTAAAGATTTTGACCCAAGAAAAGGATGGAATATCCCTACCCAGATTTGGGAATATATCTCAAATAAAAGAGAAACGTATAGCTTTTTTCTACAAATCGCTTTCCCTATCCTTTGAAGAACAAAAAAACCCAAACATGATTAAATGGGAAAAGGACCTAGCACAATCTTTCTCCTTAAATAAATGGGACCAAGCTATGAAAATTAGCTATAAATCATCTGCTAACATAGATATTTGGGATAATTATCAAAAAATAATAAACAGATGGTATCTTACTCCATGTAGACTCTCAAAAATGTATCCAACATCATCTCCTCTTTGCTGGAGATGTAAAGAAATTACGGGTACCTTGCAACATATATTCTGGGAGTGCAAGAATTTAAAAAGCTTCTGGAACTCTATTTCAGCATTAGTAGCCTCTATCACAGACAATTTAACTAAACTGTCTATAGAAAGAGCTCTCTTGAATCTTAATCTAGATATATACCCTCACCATATTAAATTTTTAGTCTCTAACATACTTTCAGCAGCGAGGTTAACCATTTCTAAAAACAGGAAATCCGATCAATCTCCTAATGTCTCGGACGTAATTGTTAGACTAAACAATCAAGCTCACTATGAACTATTACTAGCCCAAAAAATTTCAAAATGAAAAAAATTAGTTCAACCTGGGGTAAATGGATATCTAACTCCAGAGCATCTCGTTCACTAAAAGACTCGTATCAGAACTTATCTAACAACTAATCTATATATTAACCCGCTCTCTCTTTGTTTATAATCTCCCTTAAAACATTTATATCCAGCACAACCAGTCAGATAAATTAAGTAAGTTTGAAACTTATCTCATCAAGTCGGCCTGGCTACAGTGAGTGCCCATTATCATCATCATCATTATTATTATTATCACAGATGAGTTACACTCAATATTAACACTTAACATAAAACGCAGAATCAATAACAAGAATTTCCTTAATTGACAGACAAACTCCAAACCAACAGTGAGATACCTCCTAATGTTTATTTCCTTTATTTCCTTCCCCATTTCCTTCCTGTTTCCTTCTATATTATTTTCCTTAATGTTTGTTCATTTATCCATACATGGATTATTCTGTCACTGGTACACTAGTATTTACATATACTCAAATAATCCTGTTATATGTTAAGAATTTTGATCATAATACTTGTAAACACCTATATATCATCTGTTATCAAACTCTTATCCATGTTTGATTTATTATACTATTCAACCATACATAAGTTGACAACTTCCTTGTTACCTGTATTAAATACTCAATAAAAATTATATAAAAAAAAAAAAAATCAGAGATGTGAACCACATATAAAGAACTAGTGCTATTGTCCCAATACCTAACATGCTTAAATGATTATCGCTCAGTTGCCCGAACTCCTATCATTATGAAATGTTTTGAGAGGCTCATATTATTACATCTTAAGGCAAGCATTCCTGTTAACCTTGATAAGTATCAGTTTGCTTATCATGCAAACAGATCCACAGATGTTGCAATTGCATTGCATATGCTGCCTTGACACATCTTGAGCACTCAAACACATATGTTAGAATGTTTAAAAAAGAGGAAAGGGAAATGGGACTTTAAATGAAGAACGCAGTGGCTCAAAGTAAAAAATTGAAATGAATGTTTAATGAATCATATATCTATGTCTGACCTCCAAGTAATGTTGACCAAATACATAATTTATCATATAGAAAAGGGTATCAAAAATACATATATACACACATGCATGTGGAGAAAAGAGACATAAACGATACAATACATATGATGCAGTAATTATAACACATGATTGATGTACAGCCAAACACCATAAATTGGGAAAAATTTAATTGTTGATAGGAAACACGACATTGTTAGCTCTATGCATTTCATGATTTTGGATCACTCTTCCAAAGCGTGTAATATGAATCTGCAATAAATTGGAAAAATAACGAAATGGTCCAAGATGATCGAAAAAAATATATATAAAAGATTGATCAAAAAAACCTTATTATTTACTTACAGAGTACCCATGTATCAAAGTTATAATACTGAGGATTGTGAGTCCACCAGGGCCATGTCTTCCGGGAGCTGAGATGGTATGCTGTGCAACATTGAACCAACAGGACCAGCATATTGGGTGGAATGGTATGCTAAGTAGCAATGGGTGTGGTGAGGAAACAAACCAAGACCAATTGTTTGTAGCTGCTGTGAAAGCAATAATGATATGTAAATGTGAATACGTGAGGATGTGTAGAAAGGTAAAAAGGGAAGAAACAAAATATTCAAAGAATGTATGTAAAAACAAACAAAAAAAGAAATGAACCAAAGGAGAGACTATCCAAACTAAGAAGTTACCTGTAGCTAGGCTGTCTGTGATACAGCATGGAAGACAATGCACAATGTGAGAGGTGAGCTGCCAATGAACAAGTGTTAGGTGAGGGTAATCCTTATATGGCCACTGCTACACAACGCCCATCAATGTCACATGAACAAGCCGTGTGAAATGGAGGCACCATCCCTATATTGGAGAAACCTCGCCAACAAATCCAATTGCTTGCTGGTGGACAAACCACCGGCAATACCGCGCCAATGTAGTAGCTCGGCATGTCCGACGTGTATAATGTGACGTCGACGTGCAGTGTGCATGCATCCGCTCCCCCAGCGTCAAAGAAGGGGGGCAGAAACACAGTGAGCGTCGCAGCTCCCGGATTACAAATGACAAAGTCACTGCCTCATTTAAAGTCCCAAAACCCCCCCTTATTAGATATCACTCAAGTAGGGATGGAAGTGCGCGGTTGGCGGTATAATTAATTGTATTATCAACTTATTTCTGCTTTGCAACTTATTTGGTTTTACTTTAGTCATTTTTTCCATGCAGCAGCAAAGGACTTTACACTGAATGGTCCTATTTATATTCCCCCTATTTAAATACATCATTATCCTAACAGTTATCATTGTGTATGCTGGGATTTGTTTGCCTGGGGTTCCTGTCTAATCTGGGAGCTGCAACGCTCACTGCGTTTCTTCCCCCCCGCCTTCTTTTACGCTGGGGGGGCAGATGCATACACACTGCGCGTCAACCTCACATTACACACGCCGGACATAGGGTTGCCACATCATCCCTTTAATCCAGGACACATCTGAATTACCCAGGTTCTGAGGCTGATTTAATGCAGATAAGACACCATGTGAGTTTAATTACCACCTTAATCAGCCACAGACCCTGTGTAATTAATATGTGTCCTGGATTAAAGGGATGATGTGGCAACCCTAGCCGGACATGCTGCAAGCAATTGGATTTGTCTGTAATATAGGGACGGCGCCTCCATTTTACACAGCTTGTTCATGTAACGTTGATGGGCGTTGTGTAGCAGTGGCCATATAAGGATTACCCTCACCTAACACTTGTTCATTGGGCAGTTCACTTCTCACATTGTCTTCCATGCTGTATCACAGACACCCTAGCTACAGGTAACTTCTTAGTCTGGATAGTCTCTTCTTTGGTTCATTTCTGTCTTTTTTCTTCTTTTTTCTTTTGTTTTTACATACATTCTTTGAATATTATCTTCTTTCCTTTTTACCTTTCTACACATCCTCACGTATTCACACTTACATATCATTATTGCTTTCACAGCAGCTACAAACAATTGGTCTTGGTTTGTTTCCTCACCACACCCATTGCTACTTTGCATACCATTCCACCCAATATGCTGGTCCTGTTGGTTCACTGTTGCACAGCACACCATCTCAGCTCCCGGAAGACATGGCCCTGGTTGGCTTATAATCCTCAGTATTATAACTTTAAGACATGGGTAGTCTGTAGGTAAATAATAAGGGTTTTTTTCGATCAATCTTTTATATATATTTTTTTGGATCATGTTGGACCATTTAGTTATTTTTCCAACTTATTGCAGATTCATATTACACACATTCTCCTGAAGAGTGATCCAAAATCACAAAATGCATATAGCTAACAATGTCGTGTTTCCTATCAACAATTACATTTTTTCCCAATTTATGGTGTTTGGCTGTACATCAATCATGTGTTATAATTACTGCATCATATGTATTGTATCTTTTATGTCCCTTTTCTCCACATGCATGTGTGTATATAAGTATTTTTGATACCCTTTTCTATATGATAAATTATGTATTTGGTCAAAATTACTTGGAGATCGGACATAGATATATGATTCATTAAACTTTCATTTAAATTTTTTACTTTGAGCCACCGCATTCTTCATTTTAAAGTCCCATTTCCCTTTCCTCTTTTTTTATACATATAGATAGGGATGGAGGCAGATGACAAAGTCACTGTCTCATTTAAAGTCCCAAAAAACCCCCTTATTAGATATCATGCTAGAATGTTATTCATTGATTTTAGTTCAGCTTTTAACACAGTAGTCCCTTACAAATTAGTTAAAAAAAGTTAAAAGCTTTGGGCCTATGTTCATTGCTATGCTTATGGATTATGGACTTCCTAACAAACAGGCCACAAATCCTGAGAATGGGAGATCAGGTGTCTAACACTATTATTTTGAATACAGAGGTACCACAGGGATGTGTGTTAAGTCCAGCCCTGTTTACATTGTTTAACCACTTCAATACTGGGCACTTAAACCCCCTTCCTTCCCGGACCAATTTTCAGCTTTCAGCGCTGTTGCAGTTTGAATGACAATTGCGCGGTCATGCGATGTTGTACCCATATGAAATTTTTATCATTTTTTTTCACACAAATAGAGCTTTCTTTTGGTGGTATTTAATCACCCCTGGGTTTTTATTTTTTGCGCTATAAATTAAAAAAAGACTGAAAATTTTCAAAAACAATGCATTTTTCTTCATTTGTTATAAAATTTTGCAAATAAGTAATTTCTCTTCATAAATTTTGACCAAAAATGATACTGCTACATTTCTTTTCTAAAAATAATTTAGATACCATTCCATACCATTCTTGACCAGCAAACCCCAAAAAGCCTACTTGGATCTGGAAACAGATAAGGCCCAGGACTATGAGACTCTAAAGGCAGAGATACTCGCATGCCTAGGGGGCACCATGGCCCAACTCGTGCATCAGTGGACCTATCACACTGACAAGCCACCCCGTTCGCAGATCTTTGACCTAGTTCACCTTACCAGTAGAGTTGAGCGAACCCGAACTGTAAAATTCGGGTCCGTACCGAACTTTTGGGTGTCCGGGACCCGGACCCGAACCCGGACTTTTCAAAAAAAGTCCCGGTTCGGGTCCGGGGTTCTGGTAATTTAATAAAAGTTTTGAAAATTGCTGTATAAAAGTCCTGGAGGTCTGGAAAAGGAAGGAAAATGGGGGTAAGGGTCGGACAAGTGCCCTACAAAGAAATGGGGATAGGGAAATAACTTAAAATAATTAAAAAAAAAATCACATAAAAAAAATCAAAAATGGAGGTGGATGTGGGCTATCTTCAAACTGTGTGAGAAAAGTATAAATTAGCGGGGAGTAGCCATATCACTGTTCTAAGAACAGTGATATGGCTTCTCCCCGCTAATTTATACTTTTATCACACAGTTTTAAGATGATTGTACATTCTACAATCATCTTAAAACTGTGTGTGAAAAGTATACATTAGCCGGGAGAAGCCATATCACTGTTCTTAGAACATCTGCAAACTGTGTGTGAAAACTATAAATTAGCAGGGAGAAGCCATATCACTGTTCTAAGAACAGTGATATATCACTGTTCTTAGAACAGTGGTATGGCTTCTCTCCGCTAATTTATCCAAAATCAAAGAAAATAGAAAAAGAATATTCATATAAATACAAATATACATAAATGTAGCCGCCACTTTAAAATAAAAACATACCACACTCCACCTTACATAAGTGAATATAAAAACACATATATAAAAGACATCAGCAGCGCTAGTATTCACTTAGTAGTCCATATACATAATCCAAATGGGCACACTAGTGAAAGGCAGTGCAATCCAAACAGAGCAGGGACTGTGCTCAGATCTTGACCATCACCACACCACGTGAAAAAGTAGGGAGGAACGAGCCCCTGGTATCGTACCTCTGGTGAGTCTTTCCACATAGGGGTTTTGTTTGTGTACAACGTCGCACGACCACGCAATTGCCAGTTAAAGTGACGCAGTGCCGTATCGCAAAAAATGCTCTGGTCATTAAGGGGGCAAATCCTTCCGGGGCTGAAGTGGGGAATCAATCATTGTAATTTAAAACACATTTAGCTGCAGTGAATATTCACCTGCAATGAGTATTTGTTAAATGTCAGATCCACTGCTTTATACATATATCCCTAAGTTTTCCCCAAGCTGGCTTATTGCTATGCTGTGAATAACTTTTAAGCAGCTGCATACCTTGGCGTCTTACAAATGTCTATAAAACCCCCTCCTCTGTACATAGGAGGTGTCTTGTAGGCCTTGCACTTGCACTCTCTTACCTTTTCTTATATATTTCTATTTAGCTCCTGTTCATAGCCTGTGAGATCCTATGACTAGTAGCTAGTCTGAAGCCTTCCTCACAGAATTATCACTGTGACAGACAATTTCCTTGAGACTTCAAAGTAACATTTGAAGCCAAAACAAAACAAACAAGTAACATGGTAGCTATCTTATCTCCTGCATTCCCTGTCAGCCAAACTTGTGAGTGAGAGAGCTGCAGTTGACAGAGGAAAATTTTTTTTCTTCCATATTTTTTTTATTAAAAGTTTTGCAAAACAAAACAAGATATTGCGTAAAAGTTACAATCAGTCAAGAACAACATTTTCAAACTATTATCAGACGTTATAGTCATACACAGCAATTATATGTAAAATCCAGCATGTTTTTATAAGTGAAAAAAACATATGTTTATCACTCAAGAAACATGCTCGTTTAGGTCTATATCTTACTGAGAGTAGTAGCCATGATCCCAGCTTTCCGGACAACCCGTTAGGAGCAAACTGTGTTCTGGATGTGGGTATGGCTATACTTTGTAGTTGTGTAAGAGTAATTCTGGATGCTTGAAGAAACTGCAATATTTTGTTACTTATGGCATAATTGAAGTATTTTTTTTAAACAATTGGTTTATTAATAAGGTTTCAGTTTCTCATGCTCTATCTACAGGGTGGGCCATTTATATGGATACACCTTAATAAAATGGGAATGGTTGGTGATATTAACTTCCTGTTTGTGGCACATTAGTATATGTGAGGGGGGAAACTTTTCAAGATGGGTGGTGACCATGGTGGCCATTTTGAAGTCAGCCATTTTGAATCCAACTTTTGTTTTTTCAATAGGAAGGGGGTCATGTGACACATCAAACTTATTGGGAATTTCACAAGAAGAACAATGGTGTGCTTGGTTTTAACATAACTTTATTCTTTCATGAGTTATTTACACGTTTCTGACCACTTATAAAATATGTGCTGCCCATTGTGTTGGATTGTCAATGCAACCCTCTTCTCCCACTCTTCACACACTGATAGCAACACCGCAGCAGAAATGCTAGCACAGGCTTCCAGTATCCGTAGTTTCAGGTGCTGCTCATCTCGTATCTTCACAGCATAGACAATTGCCTTCAGATGACCCCAAAGATAAAAGTCTAAGGGGGTCAGATCGGGAGACCTTGGGGGCCATTCAACTGGCCCACGATGACCAACCCACTTTCCAGGAAACTGTTCATATAGGAATGCTCGGACCTGACACCCATAATGTGGTGGTGCACCATCTTGCTGGAACTATGATGTCAGTGATAGGGAATTGCTGGCCATCAAGTCGGCTTTGGAGGAATGGCGGTACCTCCTGGAAGGAGCAGCTCACCCGGTATTGGTTTTTACTGACCATATAAACCATAAAAAAACATATGTTGTGAAGATACGAGATGTGCAGCACCTGAAATTATGGATACTGGAAGCCTGTGCTAGCATTTCTCCTGCGGTGTTGCTATCAGTGTGTGAAGAGTGGGAGAAGAGGGTTGCATTGACAATCCAACACAATGGGCAGCACATTGAACACATTTTATAAGTGGTCAGAAACTTGTAAATAACTAATGAAAGAATAAAGTTACGTTAAAACCAAGCACACCATTGTTCTTCTTGTGAAATTCCCAATAAGTTTGATGTGTCACATGACCCCCTTCCTATTGAAAAAACAAAAGTTGGATTCAAAATGGCCAACTTCAAAATGCCGCCATGGTCACCACCCATCTTGAAAAGTTTCCCCCCTCACATATACTAATGTGCCACAAACAGGAAGTTAATATCACCAACCATTCCCGTTTTATTAAGGTGTATCCATATAAATGGCCCACCCCGTATATTGAGGTTTTCATCAAGGGGAGTATGTAAGTGGAGTTGAGCGAACCCGGACTGTAAAGTTCGGGTCCGTACCGAACTTTGGGGTGTCCGGGACCCGGACCCGGACTTTTCAAAAAAAGTCCGGGTTCGGGTCCGGGGTTCTGGTAATTTTAATGAAAAATTTTAAAAATGCTGTAAAAAAGCCCAGGAAGGTCCTAGAGGTCTGCAAAAAGAAGGAAAATGTGGGTCAGGGTGGGACAAGTGCCCTACAAAGAAATGGGGACAGTGAAATAACTTTAAATATTTTTAAAAAAATAAAAACATAAAAATGCAAAAATGGAGATCATCTTCAAAATGGGTATGAAAAGTATTAATTAACATTAGAGGCCATAGAACTGTTCTAAAATCATCTTCAAACTATGTCCAAAAAGTATAAATAAGCCCAGAGTACCCATATCACTGTTCTGCAAAATGTGTGTATCACTTTAAATCAAACCGGAAATCAGTGAACATCTTTTATTCACACTTCTTTTTAAAATGTGTGTATCACTTTAATTGAAAC
>BLSH010464413.1:743272-759195 GCA_018402905.1 Glandirana rugosa
AAGAAGGTTTTCCAGGATTAGGACCCTGTCGTGACGGTATACACATTCCCCAATGGATAGTTAACCGTCACAGACTTTGTTTCTCCCAAGCGTCTCTCCTTCTTTTAACGGTTAAATCTTCCACAATCCATGGTGGACCACTCCTGGAACTCCGACCGAAGTTAATTTCTATGTAAATCCTAATCTCAACTCACCTGTGGACCTACAAGTCCAAGACGCCCAGGCTGGCTTGAAGCGTTCTTTCAAACCCAAGCCATGGTTTGAACTGGGCTTGAAATGAAGCCTGGGACTTGGGGTAACTTCAGTTGTTTTTATTTTTTTAAAAATGCTTTTAGTTATTTCCCTGTCCCCATTTATTTGTAGGGCACTTGTCCCACCCTTACCCCCATTTCCTTCCTTTTGCAGACCTCTAGGACTTGGGGTCCCCATTGACTTCAATGGGGTTCAGGGTCCGAAGTAAAGTTCGGGTCAAGTTTGGTACCGAACCCAAACTTTCTTGCGAAGTTCGGTCGGACCCGCAGAACCTGAACATCCAGGTGTCCACTCAACTCTAATCCTAAATGTATCTTTAATTGAAGCCAGCCTCAAGGTCCTCACCAGGTGGTACCTAACACCTTCTAAATTGGCAATTTTCTTCCTCTCTGCGAACCCTCTTTGTTTCAGACACTGCCAATTGATAGGTAACCCCTTACACATATGGCAGTGCTGTCCCAGGATTAGGACCTTTTGGAAGAAGATCTTCAACCTGATAATCCTAGTCACTAACTGCCACCTCCCCAGGTCACCGACCTCTGCCCTGTTGAATGTGGACCTTCCCGGAGTCCCCAAACATTCCCGTAAGTTAATACACTTTATCCTCCTCTGAGCCAAAATCACAATTGCTAAAGCTTGGAAACAACCCAAAGTTTCCTTCGTGGTGGCTCGCCGTAAAATCTCTTGGATAATGGAGCAAGAAAAATTAGCCAGTATTATCACAGAGTCCACAGCGAAATGTGAAGCCATCTGGGAACCCTGGGCTAAACACATGGGGATTTCTCTGATCCCAGGCTACCAAAACTCTGATCCCCCCCACCCCTAACCCCTCTGATTGACTTCAATTCTCTGACTCTTCACTACTCTTATCCTTTCTCTTTTTCTTTTTTTTTTCCTATTCCACTCTTTTCTTATTGGGCCTTTGTTCTCCCTACCACCAGGGCGGGAGTGCCACAGGCCCCCCATGCTTGGTTTAGCACCTAGTTCAGGGGGTCTTAATCCACCCCCCATCTAAGGAGATGGGTTTTTTTTTTGGTTTTACCCTTGCTCTGGGATCAAGACCCTACTCTCTACTCAGGATTGGGTCATAAAATAACAGCCCCTGTGCCTGGACTAGGACGTTATAAATGTTACATGTTTGTTACCCCATTCTTGGTTTACAAAGGTCTCCTTGAGCTGACCCAGGAGTTTAAGTGTCATCTCTCGGGTGCATGTGTGTTGAAGGTTAGTGGATGGGGCGGGCTCGCCCCTTTCCCCTTGTCGCAGCTTGCTCCCATATGGGGTGGCGAGGGGGGGCGGACTTGCGCCCCCGGTAAATGATGTGTCATGGGAGTCTGGGAGCTACCATGTCTCTATATATATATATCCTGGCTGATAACAACCCTGTAACTCTTGTACCATGCTCCTTTGATGTCCTGTTTTTGTATTGAACCAATTCATTCTGTACTATGTAAGATCTCTGGTTTTTCTTCTATTGTAAACTTAATAAAAATATTGGAAACAAAATATTTACAAAAATGTGAGGGGTGTACTCACATTTGTGAGATACTGTATATACCCAGCATCTAAAGTCAAGCATGTCAATGCTGTTGGCTTTACAGCTCCTGCCTTTCCATCTGATGGATTCCACCCCTTCCACTAGGTGGAACCGGAAGTGTCTGGATAGGGCCGGAAGTGACATGGTGTGCGATCTGGTATCACTGACGCGTTTCGTCCTATGGACGTCTTCTAAGGTGTCAGAAGACGTCCATAGGACGTCAGGTGATACCAGATCGCACACCACGTCACTTCCGGCCCTATCCAGACACTTCCGGTTCCACCTAGTGAAGTGCAACAACACATGGAGGAAGTGTGTACATGCCTTCTTCAATAGGGAGGATTTACCTATACCTTAGGAGGATAGTGGACTGGATGACAGAGTGACGGTTTTATTTCAACTCTTTTGGAGCTTACTGCATGATTGGACCTTTGTATGACCCATTTGTTTTAAGAAATAAACCTCATTTAAAACTGAATTATGCTATGGAGTTGTTCCCATTCCTTCCATGAATTGGACATTCCACACAACCTGGAGGATCCATCACCTTACCAACCCCTTGGAACTCTCATCGTGAAGGAAAGATCATCATCTACCCACAGAAGCTGGAATTTACCTGGAAAAAGAGACAACCTGTAGGAGAAAAATCCCCGGGAGAAAACATCTAACTAGGAAATTGGATCAGACAACAGGAGAAAAAGGAAAGATCAACCGCCATTCGGAGGATCCTTCACACACCTGCCTGAGACAGGCGCCTCTGCGCTTTACCCCTGTGTGGGGTGGCGCTGTCCGGTAAGCAGGGTGGTAATCGGGGAGCACGCGTGTCTCACTAAGGATTTATGTATTTTGGACCCTATTATATGGACACCCATTGCACCATTAATAATTTGTTGTTGGCTATTGCTGTGCAAAAATTAGAGGACTAAGTACAATAGACTTATGGTTTTAAGCACTTGGATGTAGACCCTTGGTTTTTAATCAGAAGCTATATAGAACTGCCATAAGGACATCTAAGTACTAAACCAAGATACTCAATATATAACTTGGGATATCTGTGGTCCATGGTATTTGTGATACTAGCACATTGATACTAGCACATTATTATTTTTAGTATTATTATTGGATATATTTTTATGGAAAGACATATTAGCATTTTTCCACATCACTTTGCACAAGCACTTTGAACACTTTATACATATTCAATACTAGCACATTATCAGTTTTATATATTGTATATTTTATTATTTAAGTATCCTAGTTGTTTCAGCCCGTATCTACAATACGGTAGGCAGTACTCTTTTTCATCTCTTTTTTTTTTTTTTCCTTTTAAAATGTTTTTATTTAGTTATAAAGTAATAACATAGGTAATTTACATAGGCAGTTCAGTAATAAATGTTCAATACAGTTCGTACCTTAATAAATGGTAACAACCGGCACATGAAAGATAACATGAAAGGTAACATAAACATTAAAGAATAAGAAACAACCCCATTGGTCTTGCTAATGGCATGCTAATCAGGTGTTGTGAGCCGTGTGCCTATGAGTGTCTTGGTAGTTATAAACAGAGGGTTTCTTAGGAATATCCGGGTTTGAGCGATTTCTCAAAAATGAGTAGTGTTTATATAAGTAACTCTTGACATTCGGTCTATAGCTCATTAGATGCTATCTCAATTGTTTTGGGTCTTAGGGCATAGTATAGGGGGGTAGAGTCCCGAATGCGAAGGGTAAGCGGTTTCTGGATAAGGGTATTTACAGCATGGTGTCTAAGGATATCATCCTCAGACAATGTTCCTTTCAGAGAGGTTGTATTGCCGATATATCATGATGGGGGTATTCTTGAGGGAGGGTGGGATCGGAGGGGGTGGGGGGGGAGGAGGGAAGAGGGGGATGGAAGTGGGGAGCGGAAAGATAGAAAAGAAAAGTAAAGACTGTGAGAGGTGTGGAAGAGTGAAAGGGAAGCTCCACAGGTCCCCCTCAGCACCCCCGTCCATGAGTTCGACCTGTTGGGGTCTGAGTTGGGGGCGATGTTGACAGGGGTTTGGAAAGAAAGTCAGTTCCTTTCAATGACATAGTAATTGTAGTCATTTTTGGGTGGGGCTTAGAGTTAAGGTGTTACTTTAGGTAGTGAGGTCTGGTGGAGAGTTTTGCATCGCGGTTTGTGGTGTGTCATTTTGTTGTGGGTTATGGTTTACTATGTTGAGATATTCCTGGGTGGTTTTGAATTGAATCCAGCATGCCCAGGTTTGGGAAAATTTCGAGGGGGTTTCCTTGGCAATATGTATAAGTTCTTCCATCTCGGCAATTTTGTTTATTCTCTTGTACCATTCTGCCAACGTTGGGGGAGAAGCTGAGTTCCAATGTATGGGGATGCAGAGTTTGGCTGCATTTATCATGTGGATGGCAATGGATTTGCGGTATGTTTGTCTTGGTAGCGTCGTGTGGTGTAGCAAGAATTGGGCTGGAGATGGGTTTAGTGAGTAAGTAGAAACTCTGTTGGTGATGTCTCGGACTTGAGACCAAAAATGTTGGAGACGTGAACAGCTCCACCAAATGTGTAAAAGAGTGCCCTGAGCATCTGAGCATCTCCAGCATGTTTCAGGTACAGTATTGTAGTATTTGTGTAGTATTTGTGGGGTTCTATACCATCTAAGTGCGAGTTTATAATTGTTCTCTTGTGTTGCGACGTTCAGTGAGTCCTTGTGAGTTAGTGAGAAAATTTTTTCCCACTGATCGTCAGAAATGTCTTCCTGTAGGTCTTTTTCCCATTGGGAGCATGTCTTTCCTGAGCTGGGGGGGATGTCTAGGAAGAAAAGATTGTGGATGGTGGATATAAGATGCCCTTGTTCGTTTGGTTGTACGCAAAGTTTTTCATAGGGGGAAAGTGGTCGGGAGACTTCAGAGTGTTTATTTAGCTGTCTAATGAAATGGCGAATTTGGAGATAGGTCCATTGTGGTAGTGGGGTGTCTGTAGTTGTTGTCACGATGCTCTCTCTATTTAGTGGGACACCATTATTGAAGAAGTGGTGTGCATATATATCTGGATTTGGCCATGTGTCTTCTAGAAAGTGGGATGATAGGCCAGGGGGGCTGGGTTGTGTCTTACCGAGGTTAGAGGGCCAGGGTTAGAAGATAGTTTAGTTTTCTTACAGGCTGCATTGAAACAGTGCAAAGAAGCGTGGATAAGAGGATGATCTTTAAAAGGTTTGGGGTGGTGCTGGGTGTTGATCCATGGTATCAGCTTGAGGGGAATGTCTGTGAAAGAATGTTCGACCTGAACCCAGTTTCTCTGGTTTGTTTGTTCTGTCCAGTTAACTATTCTTGTTAGGTGTGTGGCCCAATAGTAAGTTTTAATATTGGGTAGTCCTATTCCGCCCTTTGTTTTCGGTCTGGTTAGGTGTGCGTAGCTAATTCTTGGGGTTTTATGTCTCCATAGAAATTCAGAACAGCACTTTTTGACGGACTTGAAGAAGGTTTGTGGAAGTAAGATAGGGAGAGTTTGGAGCAGGAAAAGTATACGTGGGAGAATGTTCATTTTAATGATTGCTGCTCTGCCGAACCACGAAAAGAAGGGTTTGTCCCAACTGCGTATGTCCTCAGTGATCAGTTTTAACAGGGGAGGGTAATTTTTTTGTATATAGATTTGCGGGGTCTGAAGTTAGGTAGATCCCAAGATATTTGATTGCATCTGGTTGCCAGTGGAAGGAGAAATTCTCCTTGCTTTGTCGGACTATTTCTTTAGGAAGGTTTATGTTGAGAGCGAATGATTTGGTCGTGTTGATTTTTAAGTTGGAGATTTGTCTAAAGAGTGAGAGATCTTTCATAAGGTTTGGAAGAGAGATATGGGGGTCTCTAAGAAATAGGAGCATGTCGTCTGCGAACGCTGCAACCTTGTAGGTTTTATCAGAGATCTCTATTCCTTTGATATCGGGGTTCATTCTCAGACAGTTCAAAAATGGTTCAAGGGTTAATACGAATAAGAGAGGAGAGAGGGGGCAGCCCTGTCTAGTCCCATTGTGGATGGGGAAGGCGTTCGACAGGTAGCCATTGACACGTACTCAGGCCTCGGGATTGGAATATAGCATCATGATAAATTGGAGCATGTTGCGCCCGAAACCAATGTGTTTAAGTGTCGCTTCCATATAGTCCCAGGCCAACCTGTCGAACGCCTTCTCCGCATCCAGGGATAGGAAAAAGCCTTTGGTGGCAGTAGAGCGCATCCAATGTTGGATGTTGATTGCGAGGATCGTGTTATCTCTAGCTTCGCGACCAGGTATGAAACCCACCTGGTCGTTTTTGATGAGGGAGGGTAGAATGGGGAGAATACGGTTAGCTAGGATCTTCGCGAAAAGTTTAATGTCTACATTTAACAGGGATATTGGTCTATAGCTGACGACTGATGTTGCATCTTTGTCTGTCTTGGGAATGACTGAAATGTGTGCTTCTAACAAACGATTGAAGGGGAGGTTTGAAGTGGGGATTGAGTTAAAGGCTTTTTTAAAAGGGGTTGAGAGTATGTCTGAGAAAGTTCTGTAATACGCAGAGGTGAGTCCGTCTGGGCCTGGGGTTTTACCTGGTTTTGTTTGGGACAGTGCCTTTTTGAGTTCGACATCTGAGATTGGCTGTTCCAATTCCTGAGATTTTTCTGTGGTTAGCGGGGTGGGGCTATATTTGGAGAGGAAATCCTGAAGGATTGATTGGCGCTTGGGGATGTCGTTTTGTGTAGAGAGGTTGTACAGTCCTGTATAGAATTTTTCAAATTGGGTGGCTATATCTGTGGTTTTGTTGTGTGCTTTGCCTTGTGAGTCTACGATTGAATGGACTAGCGTTGATGCTCTTTTTTACTGGATAGCTCTAGCAAGGTATTTGCCGCATTTATTGCCAAATTCATAAAACAATTTGTGGCCGAGGGTGAATTTGCGTCTAGTCTTCCGTTCAAGTTCGTCTCTTAGGCGTTCTCTAGTCTGTGTCAGTTCGGTATGGTGTCGTTCTGATAGGGTTTTTTTGTGGGCTGTTTCTAAGTGTTTGATTTTAGCGAGTAAGTCATCAATGGTTTTTTGTTTGTTTGTTTTTTCTGTGTGGCTTTTAGTGCGAGGAAGCGGCCTCTGTTGACACTCTTGTGCGATTCCCAAATTGTGAGTGGGCTAATATTGGGTGTGTTGTTTGCTGAAAAGAACAGGGAAAGACTGTTTCCAATGTGGGATCTGTCTAGTTCGTTTGTCAGTAACGTGGGGTCCAGTCTCCAAATTTTTGTTAGGTGGCGGTCTTCCGGTAAAGTCAGGGTAATTGAAATTGGGTGGTGGTCTGATATGACCATCGGTTCTATTGTTGCGTGGGAGAGGAGATGGAGGTCTTTTTGTGTTATGAATATATAGTCTATTCTAGAGTATCTGTTGTGTGGGGGCGAGTAATATGTATAATCCTTTACGTTGGGGTATAGAGTGCGCCATGAGTCATGGAGGGAAAGCTCTTGCATCTGCATCTTGATTTGGGGAAGGGCTTTGTATGAGATGGGGGTGGTGTTGGAGGAAGTGTCTAGAAGTGGGTGTAGGGCTACATTGAAATCTCCTCCGAGAACGGTAAGTCCATGTTGGAAGGCCATAAGTGATTGTGAGATATGTTTGAAGAAGGTGACCTGCGCTGAGTTAGGGCTATAAATATTGACAATCGTGACGGGTATGCGGCCAATGTGGCCTTTGAGGAAGATATGTCTTCCCTCATCGTCTATGATAGAGTCTGTATGCTGCCACTTAATATTTATTGAGATGAGGGTTGTCACCCCTTTGGTTTTTGCTAAAGTGTTGGTTGCATGGTAGGCCGTAGGGAATAGTTTGTTGGTAATTTTGGGAATGTGGCCTTTTTTAAAGTGTGTCTCCTGAAGGAGAACGATGTCTGCTTTCATTTTTCGCATCATGTCTAAGACTTTGCAACGTTTTTCAGGGGTGTTTAGGCCTTTTGCATTAAAAGATATCACTTTAAGTGTAGAGAGAGATGATGGGGGAGTGTGGGAGGTCATTTTGGTCTGGGGTCGGCTTTTGTGTGGAATGTTAGTGATCTTCTGTAGAGGGTTTTGATGTGTGTTTGGGTCTGGGGTGGCTAGTGTGGGGTGCGGTAGGTATTGTGCTTGATGAGATAGGGCCGGCAGTCAAGGGACCAAGGGGGACCTGCGGATTGGATAGAGAAACAGAGAGAGAAATAGATTGAGGTATGGGTTAGAGTTGAAGTGGGAGAGGGTGTGGGGGAGGGATAGAGATAAGGGGTGGATTCGGGAAGTGGGCGTGGGAGAAGGTAAGTGGGTAGAGAGACCAGTAGTAGGTTTACTATGTAAACCGTACTAATGTTTGTTTGTTATTTTTATTGTTTTTTCTGGTGGGGGTCGGTCAAGTCTCCAGTCTGGTTTGGGGACCGGGAGGCTAAACCGTTTGGGGAGAGTGACCAGCAATCAGCCGGTGCTTAATAGAAGGGAAAAGTGGTTTCCGGGAGGCTTCGGACCCAGGGTGGCTTTATATGTGGTGTGGGCAAAAATACAAGAAGGAATGGGGGGGCATAGTGAAGTGTGGTAAGTAAGAGGGGAGCAGACGGTGGGGGGAATGAGCATTGGGAGTTTATGGTTTTGGTGTCGTATTAACGATCGGGGATCGGGGCATTGAATGATGGGTGTTGAGATGTAGGGAGGAAGTTGGTGGTTTTATGTTAGAGGAGGAGGAAGTGGAGCTATGGAGGGCTCAAGTAGAGCTGGTCTTAATTGGGTGAAAAAGACTAGTGAATTAAGTCTTGAGCGTGTATTTTTGGATGGAGGGAATGTCAGAGTACATATCATACCATTTCTAGCGTCAGTATTATGTCATTGGTCTCCAGAGAAAGCCTCTTCAGGAGAGTAATGAGGTTATAATCTATTACACAATACAGAAGTGCCAACCAGTACAATTAAAAATACTTCAACATTTTGTAAGGCAATATAAATCCTACCCGTTCCTGGGGCGGGTTGTAGAGGGTTCGCCTTCTCCCGGGGTGCGGACCTCATATTCTACGATTTTGATGGTTTTCCCCTCTGATCAAGAAAATTGGGTTCCCTTGGGCTGCCTGATCCTGGGGGGATGTAGGGTCTTCACAAGGAAAAAGAAGTTTTATTATGTGATTGTTGCTTACGTGTTCCTTGAGCGTCAGCGCAGGTTCCGGGAAAAGGCGAGTCCTCCTCTCGATAAACATAATTTTCAAACATCTGTAACGAGAACAGGGGTGCAGGAAGGAGGGGGTATAGTCGTTAAGATGAGCTTTTTAATCTCTTGACACTTGGACTAGGCTATTTCACATGTCAACACGATACTAGCACATTAAAGCGGAGTTCCACCCAAAAGTGGAACTTCCGCTTTAAGTCCTCCTTCCCAGCTCCAGATGCTGAAACTGAGCTTTTGGGGAGGAGGGGGGGTGCGGATACCCTATTTTTAGGGGTACTTCCGCCCCGGTCGCCTTAGGCGATCGGAAGTGGAAGGACTCCTTCCCCCTCCCTCCCGAAGTCTTCTGGGACACAGGACAGGTCCTAGAAGACTTCGGGACCAATCACAATGCGCAGCGCCGCTCGCGCATGCGCAGTGTGCGCCCGGCCGTGAAGCCGCGGCCGGGTGCCCACAGTAGCAATGCCGGCGCCGCGGAGGCGAGGGGGAGAGGAGCGAGGCTCCGTGCAGCTCCATCGCTGGACCGGGAGACAGGTAAGTGTCGGTTTATTAAAAGTCAGCAGCTACACTTTTTGTAGCTGCTGACTTTTAATAAACCCAAGGAAAGGTGGAACTCCGCTTTAATACAGTCTAATTTTTTTCTTGGATTTTTACTTTTATAATTTACATTGAGCATCCGTCAAAGCATACTTGTTTCAATATTTCATTCCAGTATAACTTACCCCATCAGTATACAGCGATACTAGCACATGAGCACTTTATAAATTATTTAGGGGACCTGTATTTATAACGTATCTGTATAATTTTATACATGAGAGAGATACTCACTATAGAGATATACAAATTTGGCACACCAATTTATCAGGGGAGCGCCAACCCAGACCCCTTAAATTTCATACCAGACCTGAAAGGTCTGTTTTGGATTTTGGGGGAGACCCCACATCATTTTTTTTTTTGGCACGGTGTTCCCCTTAAATTCCATACCAGACCTGAAGGGCCTGGTTCGGATCTTGGGGGGGACGACCCCACATCATTTGTTTTTACATTTTGGCATGGGCCCTGCTGTTATAAATTAGTTTAAAAATTGTGATAAAATCTCCCTGTCAAACAGGTGGCGAACAATTGGGCCTTGGGTGCTGGCGGTGCCAGAACACTGTAACCCCTTGCAGTTGCACTTGTTGGACGGAGGAACAGGGCCTGATGTTGTAAGTTAGTTTACAAATTGTGATGAAATCCCCCAGTCAAACAGGTGGTGAAAAATTGGGCCTTGGGTGCGGGCGGTGCCAGAACACTGTAACCCCTTGCAGTTACACTTGTTGGATGGAGGAACAGGGCCTGATGTTGTAAGTTAGTTTACAAATTGTGATGAAATCCCCCAGTCAAACAGGTGGTGAAAAATTGGGCCTTGGGTGCGGGTGGTGCCAGAACACTGTAACCCCTTGCAGTTACTCTTGTTGGACGGAGGAACTGAGCCTGATGTTGTAAATTTGTTTACAAATTGTGACAAAAGCCCCCAAACAGGCAGCAAAAAATTGGGCCTTGGGTGCTGGTGGTGCCAGAACACTGTAACAGCTTACAGTTACTCTTGTTGGATGGAGGAACTGGACCTGATGTAAATTAGTTTGCAAATTGTTATGAAAGCCCCCTGTCAAACAGGTGGCGAAAAATTGGGACTTGGGTGCTGGCGGTGCCTGAACACTGTAACCCCTTGCAGTTACTGTTAGGAGACATTGGTGCCGTGCTCTGCTGTTTTCCGCGGTGGTGCGCGCCTGTACGCATTCGCGCGCGTCTGTGCGCGTGCTCCAGTGCACGCGCCGGAAACTGCGCCAAATGGCATATTTAAGCCTGGGGAACCCAGCAGCCTGTGCTGTCCGTTCTACAGTGTTAGTGTGTTTTCCGGAGAGCTACCTGTCTTTTAATCTGTATCCTGATCTGTTCCTGTGACCGGGCTTGTTTGACCTTGATTGACTTCCGCCTGCACCGACCCCAGCTTGCCCACGACGACTCTTCCGCCTGACCCCTTGTACCTTGCTGCCTGCCTGTTAACAACCCTGCCTGCACCTGACAATCTTTCAGCCTGCTCCTTCTGTACCACTTGCCAGCCAGTTGCCGACTTCAGCCTGCCTCACTACTCTGCGGTTTGCACGAGCTACTGACGGACCTATCTCACCATCAGTGTTCCAGTCCAGCCCTTGTGCCCCTCTGTGCTCTGGAATCCTCTGTCTGCTCTATCAGGGGTTCCCGAACCAGGGTCGTAAGAGTGGTTGCTTCCTGCACAAGACAGACTCCACCATCAGGTGCGAGACACTTACTCTTGTTGGACAGAGGAACTGGGCCTGATGTTGTAAATTTGTTTACAAAGTGTGACAAAAGCTCCCAGTCAAACAGGTGGCGAAAAATTGGGCCTTGGGTGCTGGCTGTGCCAGAACACTGTAACCCCTTACAATTACTCTTGTTGGAGGGAGGAACAGGCCCTGATGTTTTAAATTAGTTTAAAAATTGTTATGGCATGCCCCTGTAAATCAGGTGCAGAAAAATTGGGCCTTGGGTGTTGCTGGTGCTCTAAATACAAAATATTGTTCTAGATTATGGACAGGAGGAATAGGAGCAGTGGCAGCCTTCAAGGGATCCCAGATCCCTAGCAAATTTAATCAGTTGCATCAGCATCAGGGGCTTGATAGCTGCTGATCCAGGACTGATTCATTTTTATAAATGTGAGTCTATCAACCAAGTATGTGGACAGGTGCATTCTTTGATTGGTTACGAACCCTCCAGCAGCACTGAATGTCCGTTCAGAAAGCACGCTGGATGCAGGACAGGCCAGTAGCTCAATTGAATATTGAGCAAGTTCTGGCCAGTGGTCCACCCTCAAGACCCAGTAACTAAGCGGACGCTCAGTTGGAAAGGTCTCCAAGTCTGCTCTTGCCCCTATATATTCCTGCACCATATAATGCAGATGCTGATGATGGTTGCTTGAACCTATCAAGTCTGGGTGCTGAGGACTGAAAGTTTTTTTAAAGGCATCGCTCGATTGTAGATTCTACAATCATCTTAAAACTGTGTGTGAAAAGTATACATTAGCCGGGAGAAGCCATATCACTGTTCTACAATCATCTTCAAACTGTGTGTGAAAACTCTAAATTAGCGGGGAGAAGCCATACCACTGTTCTAAGAACAGTGGTAAGGCTTCTCCCGGCTAACTTATACTTTTCTCACACAGTTTGAAGATGATTGTAGATTCTACAATCATCTTAAAACTGTGTGAAAAGTATACATTAGCCTGGAAAAGCTATATTACTGTTTTGCAATCATCTTCAAACTGTGTGTGAAAACTATAAATTAGCGGGGAGAAGCCATACCACTGTTCGTGGTATGGCTTCTCCCGGCTAATGTATGCTTTTCTCACACAGTTTTAAGATGATTGCAGAATCTACAATCATCTTCAAACTGTGTGAGAAAAGTATAAATTAGCCGGGAGAAGCCATATCACTGTTCTTAGAACAGTGATATGGCTTCTCTCCGCTAATTTATGATTAAGTTGATTGTAGAACAGTGATAAGGCTTCTCCCGGCTAATGTATAATTTTCTCACAGATTTTTAAAATGATTGTAGAATCAAAGAGGGCGTGACCACACGGCTGTCAGTCTGCATCAGCTGGGACCCCTCCGTGCCCGGGAACGCCGCTACGGTTCATGAGCGGTTCATGAGCGGTGAGACGGATGTGCCCGGAGCTGATTTATTCATGTTGAGATGCTATGAGATGTTTTTTACCTTTTTTAGTGTGTAAGTGTACATCTGAAAGGGGGGGGGATTTGATGTATATTGTGCCCGATAAAACTTTTGTGGATCATGCACTATGTGAGCACATCTGTTTAAGGTTCGCCCCCGATCTATCAGATCTTTGATCACATACACACCAGGGATTTGGATAGTGGAAAGTGGATGAGAAGTGAACGGTGATACCATTGGGATCTAAATGCTGACTGTTGGCTTACCTTTGGTGAGTTTTCCCATTTAGGGGGGACCGTTCCTCCCGAGACTTTTTCACGCGGTGTGGTGGCGGCCATTATTGGAGCACGGTTGTAACCCTGTGTGGATGCACTAATCACCAATTTGTCTAATTGGACTATTTTTATATATGGACTATTTAGCTCTGCTTGCATCTTATTTATCTATGTGTTTACATTGACTATTGAGGTGCAGTTTGTTATGATTGTAGAATCTACAATCATCTTCAAACTATATGAGAAAAGTATAAATTAGCCGGGAGAAGCCATATCACTGTTCTTAGAACAGTGATATGGCTTCTCCCGGCTAATTTATAGTTTTCACACACAGTTTGAAGATGATTGGAGAACAGTGATATGGCTTCTCCCGGCTAATGTATAATTTTCTCACACAGTTTTAAGATGATTGTAGAATCTACAATCATCTTAAAACTGAGTGAGAAAAGTATAAATTAGCCGGGAGAAGCCATATCACTGTTCTTAGAACAGTGATATGGCTTCTCCCGGCTAATTTATACTTTTCTCACACAGTTTGAAGATAGTCCACATGCACCTCCATTTTTGATTTTTTTATGTGATTTTTTTTTTTAATTATTTTAAGTTATTTCCCTATCCCCATTTCTTTGTAGGGCACTTGTCCGACCCTTACCCCCATTTTCCTTCCTTTTGCAGACCTCTAGGACTTTCCAGGACTTTTTTACAGCAATTTTCAAAACTTTTATTAAATTACCAGAACCCCAGATCCGAACCCCGACTTATTTTGAAAAGTCCGGGTTCGATTCCGGGTCCCGGACACCCAAAAGTTCGGTACAGACCCGAACTTTACAGTTCGGGTTCGCTCAACTCTAGTTAGAGATGATAATGGTATTTTCAGGGGAATTTTTGCATGGTAATGATGGGCTTGTTGTAGCAGGTTTTTCCAGGCTTTGATTGTTGTTAGCATGGTAGGAGGTAGAAAGAACATAGTCTTTGCCCCTAGAAGGGCACTAAATAGCCATGATGTTGTTAGTGGCTGATGGGTTTTATAGGAAGCTTCTATTGTTCCCCATAACTTGTTTGGGGTTGGCAAAAAACATTCTTTAAGTTGGGTTAGTGCTGATGCTACATAGTAGTCATAGAAATCGATGTACCCTGCTCCTCCAACCGATCTAAATTGAATTAGTTTATAATGTGCACATCTAGTTCTCTTACCCTTCCATACTAGTTGGGATAGTAGGGATTGCAGGGATTTAAAGAAGTTGGATGGGACCGGTATTGGGAGTGTTCTAAATAGGTACATGATTTGAGGCAAGTGCATCATTTTAAACGCTGCTAATCTACCTGCCAGGAAAATTCACATTTGGCTAACTTTTGTACTGCTTGTTGTATTTTATCTCTAATGGGAAGGTAGTTGAGCTTAAACAGGGTTTTGGTGGTTCTCATGAGCTGGATGCCCAAGTAGGGTATGCTCGTGTCTGCCCATCTGTATGGGTAATGATGTTGTAGGAGATTTTGTGTTGTGGCATCAATTCCAAGATCAAGTATGTACGATTTGTTTTCATTTGTTTTGTAGTAGGACACATTGCTGAACCACTTTAGAAGCTTTTGGACTTCCATAAGGGATGATGATGGGTTAGTTAGAATTAGGATTACATCATCCGCAAACAAGCTAATCTTGTGGTGATGAGAGTTGATGTTTATTCCTGTAATTCTATTGTTTTATCTGACATGTTCAGCTTGGGGTTCCATAACCAAGTTGAAGATTAGGGGGAATAAGGGGTATCCCTGCCTAGTGCCATAAGTAATCTGGAAAGGGGTAGAGCGTAAGTTGGATGTGTATACTCTTGCTGACGGTTTGGTATATAGTGCTAAGATAGCTTTAGAGATGAGGCCTGTGAATCCGAATTTTTGTAGGACTAGGGCTAAGTAGTCCCAGTTGACTCTGTCAAACGCCTTCTCTGCATCTAACGAGAGAAGTAGGGAAGGCGTTTTGGTGGTGTTTGCATAGTGAATTAAATTGGTTAGTCGTCTCGTGGCATCCGACGTTTGTCGGCCTTTTGTGAAGCCTGATTGGTCTTTGTGGATCAATGAACGCATAATGTCTACTAGTCTATTTGCCAGCATTTTGGTGTAAATCTTGAGATCTAGATTTAAAAGGAATAGGGCTGTAGTTTTGAGGGGATGTAGGGTCTTTCCTCAGTTTTGGCAAGGTCACCACAAGCACAGAGAGCATTTCTGTTGGGAATGAGGATGAGGCTGCAGCCTCATTATAGAGGTTACACATATGCGGGATAAGTAATTTAGGGAATGCTTTGAAATATTCTCCGGTGAGGCCATCCGGGCCTGGAGATTTAGAGTTCGGCATTTTTCCTATCACTTCCTTTATTTCTTCAGTGATGAATGGTGAGTTTAAAGATTTAAGTTGGTCTTCCGATAGCAAGGGGAGATTTAAATGATCTAGGGAGGAATGTATCTCTTCATGGGATGGTATATGGATGTTTTTAATGTCTCTAATATTGTACAGGCCACTATAGTAGCTGCTGAAGGCACCCGCTATTAATTGGGGATTAAGGAGTTTCTCGTGAGTAATGAGTAGAGTTGAGCGAACCTTTGGAAGTTCGGGTTCTGCTGGTCCGTCCGAACTTCGGGACAAAGTCCGGGTCCGGGTCCGGACGGAACCCGAACGATCCCACGGACAACGAACCCCATTGAAATCAATGGGGACCCGAACTTTTAGGCACAAAAATGGCTGTAACAAAGTCCTGGAAAGCCCTAGAGGGCTGCAAAAGGAAGTAAAATGGGGGTAAGGGTAGGGCAAGTGCCCTACAAAAAAATGGGGACAGGGAAATAACGTTAAATATTTTTAAAAAAATCAAAACATAAAAAAAGCAAAAATGGAGGTGAATGTGGATCATCTTCAAACTGTGTCTGAAAAGTATTAATTAACGGTAGAAGCCATATAACTGTTCTAAAATC
>BLSH010464413.1:774805-786455 GCA_018402905.1 Glandirana rugosa
TACCCACCCACATACATGTACCCACCCACATACATGTACCCACCCACATACATGTACCCACCCACATACATGCACCCACACACATGTATCCACATACATGTGCCCACACACACACGCACACACCTACATGCAGAATTGCAGAAAGTCTTTTAAAAAATGGCAGTACCTTCATGCCGGGTACTGCACTGTAGGGGAAGACAAAGAGCACAGCACACAATGCTTTCACTTTCACAGTGTAAACAGTGTGATGAGCTCTCCGCAGCGCCGATCAGCTGAGGAATGGAGCGCTTCATCTCTCATCTGCCCTCCTAATCTAGGCATACAGGGGGCCTTTATGGGCCCCCTGCAGCATGGGGCCCGGTCGCCATGACGACTCCGGCGACTCCCTATCCGTCTGCCCCTGAATTCCGTCAAGTTCCGGGGTGTAAAACTTGGTACCGGTAATGGATTTTATTTGTACTGGATTGAACTTATACCGACTAGTGATTTTGAAGCTTTTTTTCCTCCTACACTCCAATCGGTATGTGAGAGCAAAGTGGGATCAAGCTGCTAACTGCAGGTGTTGTTTACACTGTCTGATGCTTTGATTGGTCACAGCTTTTTTGTCCAATGAACAAGGCAGTCACAGTACTTTGCTTGTGCATGCTAGGGGGCATGTAAGAGCAAGAAAAAAAATGAAGCATCCCATCCTGTAACATCCACCTTCCATCCTCCTATAAACAATAGGCAGGCAGAAGGCGGTTAAAATACACAAAACAAAAATCATAATAATGATGATAATGCCATTGATAAAGATGATGATGTTAATGATAAATGTAGCAATATTACTGATCTTGTTTAATTTGTTCTATAGCATTATACATTGAATCAATGTGATACATTTACAGCATTCTTTTCCCCAGCATTGTTTCTCTTGTGTTTATCTCAGGTTTTAAAAGTAAAATGTAGAGTTTTGGAGAAAACATACACAATAATATTCCAGCACTGGAGGTCAATATGGCGAATATTTCCACAGCCACCATGTATTTCCCTCTGGTGCTCAGATAGGCCGGGATCATGGCAATCCAGACACTGCAGAACACCAGCATGCTGAAGGTGATGTACTTGGCCTCATTAAAACTGTCTGGTAATGTCCTCACCATGAAAGCCAGAACAAAACTCACAGCTGCTAGAAACCCCATATAACCCAACACAGAGTAGAACCCAATAACTGACCCTTCATTACACTGAACGATGATCTTCCCAGGATAGGACTGCATGTCATACTCCTGAAATGGTGGAGAGATGGACAACCAGAGAATGCAATTTATAACCTCAGTGGATGAGCAGAATAACATGACTGTATTGGGAAGTTTGACTCCCACCCATTTTCTATAAGAGCAATGAAGACCATGATGGTTTTGGCTAGGATAGAAGATGTTGAGATGGTGAAGAATACTCCAAAAGAGACTTGTTGCAGCTTACAGGTAATATCCACAGGATGGCCAAGGAACAGGAATACAGACAGGAAACTCAGTATGAGGGAGAGGAGCAGAATGAAGCTGAGGTTCCAGTTATTGGCTCTCACTATAGGAGTGCTCCGAAACCAAAAACATAGTCCAAGTATACAGAGTGATGTTGTAGCAAACAGGACTGAAGTTACAGAAAAAAATAAAACTAGAACATCCTCCTCATATGATAAATACTCATTGACCTTGTCTATACAAATATTTTTAGCTTTGTTAGGCCATTCATTTTCAGGACACTTCTTGCAGCTTTTACTGTCTGTAGAGTAAAAATAAGTGAAAATAACATTAGGCATGGTATATCAAGAATGCAATTATTGTATTTGAAAGTATTGATTTTTTTTCAGTAATTTCCTTAATTTACCTTAAGGATTTGGAGAGTTAAGATGTAATATTAAATATGAATTAAAAGTCATACAAAACCCAAAAAAATGTTGGACCAATATACAGTATATGGTAAATAATTCAAGAAGGCTTTAGTCATGAGTAAAGTGTGATGATGCCCTACTGAAAATAAAAGAACCTTCAGCCTCAGTGATGGCCATGCCACAGACTATCGGTAACCTTAACATGTACAGTATCACACAAAAGTGAGTACACCTCTCACATTTTTGTAAATATTTTATTACATCTTTTCAAGTGACAACACTGAAGAAATGACACTTTGCTACAATGTAAAGTAGTGACTGTACAGCTTGTATAACAGTGTAAATTTGCTGTCCCCTAAAAATAACTCAACACACAGCCATTAATGTCTAAACCATGAGTACACCCCTAAGTGAAAATGCCCAAATTGGACCCAATTAGCCATTTTCCCTTCCTGGTGCCATGTGATTCATTAGTGTTACAAGGTCTCAGGTATGAATGGGGAGCAGTTGTGTTAAATGTGGTGTTATCGCTCTCACTCTCTCATACTGGTCACTGGTTGATTCAACATGGCACCTCATGGCAAACAACTCTCTGAGGATCTGAGAAAAAGAATTGTTGCTCTACATAAAGATGGCCTAGGCTATAAGAAGACTGCCAAGACCCTGATATTGAGCTGCAGCATGGTGGTCAAGACCATACAGCAGTTTAACAGGACAGGTTCGGCTCAGAACAGGCCATGGTTGACCAAAGAAGTTGAGTGCACATTCCCAGCTCAGGTTGTCTTTGAGAAATCGATGTATGTGTGCTGCCAGCATTGCTGCAGAGGTTGAAGGGGTGGGGGGGGTCAGCCTGTCAGTGCTCAGACCATACGCCGCACACCTCATCAAATTGGTCTGCAAGGCTGTTGTCCCAGAAGGAAGCCTCTTCTAAAGATGGTTTACAAGAAAGCCCACAAACAGTTTTCTGAAGACAAGCAGACTAAGGACATGGATTACGTGTGTGGCGGCAACCAGATGAGGAGTACAAAGACAAGTGGAAGCCTCTTCTAAAGATGGTTTACAAGAAAGCCCGCAAACAGTTTTCTGAAGACAAGCAGACTAAGGACATGGATTACGTGTGTGGCGGCAACCAGATGAGGAGTACAAAGACAAGTTTGTCTTGCCTACAGTCAAGCATGGTGGTTGGAGTGTCATGATCTTGGGCTGCATGAGTGCTGCTGGCACTGGGGATCTACAGTTCATTGAGGGAACCATGAATGCCAACATGTATTGAGACATACTGAAGCAGAGCATGATCCCCTCCTTTTGGAGACTGGGCCGCAGGGCAGTATTCCAAAATGATAACGATCCCAAACACATCTCCAAGACACTGAGGGTAAAGGTGATGGACTGGTCAAGCATGTCTCCAGACCTAAACCCTATTGAGCATCTTTGGGGCATCCTCAAATGGAAGGTAGAGGAGTGCAAGGTCTCTAACATTCACCAGCTCTGTGAAGATATAATGGAGGAGTGGAAGAGGATTCCAGTGGCAACCTGTGAAGCTCTGGTGAACTCCATGCCCAAGAGGGTTAAGGCAGTGCTGGAAAATAATGGTTGCCACACAAAATATTGACACCTTCGGCCCAATTTGGACATTTGCACTTAGTGGTGTACTCACTTTTGTTGCCAGCGGTTTAGACATTAATGACTGTGTGTTAAGTTATTTTGAGGGGACAGCAGATTTACACTTTTATACAAGCTGTACACTCACTACTTTACATTGTAGTAAAGTGTCATTTCTTCAGTGTTGTCACCATGTGGTTATATTCCATCCTGGAATGAGTGGGTCAGCTATTTTCCTTTCCATCGCCGGCCGGGTCCCTGCTCTTGTCCCCCCACAAACAGGAGTGGGCAGACTGTCTCTGGACACTTTCATTTCTGCAGCACAGTGTGGGCTGGGTACTCCTGGATGATTGGCTAATAGGCATCCACACCAACGGTTGGTTTCATTGCAAGGTTAGAGACATGAGGAATTGTTATAATTCTTTATATTGAATTGTTTTGAATAATTTTTGATAAACTTTGTAGCAGTTTTTTATGTGGACTCACCCAGAGATTGTTTTCCTGCCACAGGGTTTCATCCCCTCCCTTCATCCAGGGTCTTACAACTAGCGCTGGCAAATGTGGCATTTCCTAGACATTGTTCCTTTCACTTGCACACCACTCCTGGTGTGGTCTATTTCCACAGAGCTGCTTCTTGTATATCACCTCCAGGGTGACCCTGTACCCGAGCCACTGAGCGCCAGACGCATTGTTGGTTGTCAGATCTTAATGTTCAAAGCCTTGCAGAGAGCCCTCCAGAAACTAGAGATGAATTGTAGCACTCTGTCAGAAATAATGCTGTCTGGCAGACCGTGTAATCTTACAATCTCCTTGATGAAGACATGAACTGTATCTGTAGCAGAGGGAATACCAACCAGGGGCAAAGAGTGGGCCATCTTTGATAGACGGTCGACCACTACCAGGATAGTGGAAAATCCTTCTGAGGGAGACAACTCCACAATAAAGTCAATTGACAACATTTTCCAAGGGTGTTCTGGAACTGGCAATGGTCTTAACAGACCCCAAGCTTGTTTGTAACTTCCCTTACTTCTGGTACAGGTGGTACATGATTTAACATAGTCCTTACAGTCCTGCCTTAGGTTAAGCCACCAATATGACTATTGGATAAGTTCACATGTTTTGTGGGCCTGGAAGTGTCCAGCAAGCTGGTGGTTGTGAAAAGCATTAAGTACCTGGGGTCTGATTTTTTTGGGGCACAAAAATCTTATTCCCGTGCCATAAGAGTCCCTCCTGTCTCTGGAGAGACAAAGTCTCATATTCTGAACATTAAATGGTAGTCTGTTCAAGAGCTGATTTCAAGTCAGGCTGAATCAGTAAAAAATTTTGAGAAGCCAAGATGGTACTGGGGTCAACAGTCTCAGGAGTCTCAGAGAACATGCATGAGAGTGCATCTGCTTTCCCATTTTTAGAGCCTGGCCGATATTTTAGATGAAAGGTAAATCTTGAAAAGAACAGAGCCCACCAAGCCTGCTGTGGTCCCAGACGTTAGGCTGGTCTCAGATATTCCAGGTTATGTGGTCTGTGAATATCATAACAGGGTGAGCTGCTCCTTCCAGGAAATTTCGTTGTGATAGAACAAGGTATCAACCTCAAAGATGAAGGGTAGAGCTGGATACGGATATTGCAGAACGGGAGCAGACGTAAACAAAGCTTTCAACTTGTCAAACGCAGTCTGGGCCTCTTGTGACCACTGGAAGAGGGGGTGTCAGCTGGGTAATTGGGGAAATGGTACTGAAAAGTTCTTAATAAACTTTTGATAGAAATTAGCCAATCCCACAAATCTTTGAATGTCCTTTTTATCGGTGGGAACTGGCCATTTCAGGATGGCTGACACTTTTTGAGGATCAATGGCCACACTGTCTGTGCAGATGATTAAGCCGGGGAACTGAGACAAAGTCTTTTCAAATTGCATTTCTCTGTCTTTGCGTGCATTCCATGTTTTCTTAGTGTAAGCAAGACTTTTTTAACGTGGATTCTGTGTAGTTCCAGGGTGGCGGAGAAAATGAGGATATCATCCAAGTAAACGATCATGAAGTAGTCCAGGTATTCTATAAAGATATTGTTTAGGAAGTGCTGAAAAGTAGCTGGGGCATTACAAAGTCCGAATGGCATAACTAAATATTCAAAGTGCCCAAAGCATGTGTGAAAGGCTGTTTTACACTGATCACTCTTTCTCATGCGCACAAGGTTGTATGCACCTCGTAAAACCAGTTTGGTGAAGAGCTGGACATCATGGAATCTTTGAAAGAGCTTGGGCACAAGAGGAAGAGGATAACGGTTCTTGATAGTAATTTTGTTGATCTCTCTATAGTTCACACATGTCCTGAGGGTATGGTCTTTCTTTTGTACAAAGAAGATCCCTGCACCGGCTGGAGAGAAGCAAGCGCAAATGAACCATTTTTCCAGATTCTTATCAATGTATTGACGTAGGGTCTCTAGTTCTGTTTCAGATAACGGAAATATCCGTCCAAATGGAACCTCTGCGCCCGGTCGCAATTCTAATGGACAACATATGGCCGGTGTGGGGAAGTGATTCAGCTTTTTTCTTGTCAAAGACATCCAAAAACTCATGATGAGTTATAGGTATACTTGGGCTGGTGGTCTCTCGTGGTTGGACGGTGAGATGAAGACAAAGGATCGGGAGCAAATCAGGATTCAAGGCAATATGTGGATGTGACGCGGATCTCCACTTTAGACCAGTCGATGTGAGGATTGTGAGCCTGCAACCATGGAATCCCCAGGATCACAGGAAACATTGGGAAACAGAGGACATCAAAGCAAAGGAATTCTTTGTGCCCCGGTTCTACTGAAGTGAGTATGGGTGATGTCTCTTGCGTGACATACCCAGATCTGGGACTGGTCCCATCAGCCAAATGAACCTCTAGTTTTTGTTTTTTGGGCTGTAAAGGGATGCAAAGTCTTTTTGCTAGAGCAGTGTCCATGAAGCAACTGCAGGCTCCGTAATCAACAATGGCTGGTGTTGTGACCTCCCCTTCCGCCACCTGTAATGAGATATGAAGAACGAGGTGTGATGGAGAGGCCCCGCAAACTTGGAAACACATTGGGTTGTGCAAGACAGACTTGCTAGGCCTCGCAGGGCAGTTGCATAGGTAATGTCCACTTTCTTCGCAATATAAGCAAAGGTTGGCCTGTTGGCACCATGTCTCTCCTCTAGCGTCAGGGTTGAGTGGACTAAGCCTAGCTGCATAGACTCTCCCTCAGAAGTGGGTACTTGAGCAGGTGCTGGAACACATGTGGGAACAGGGGGAACCTTTGGTAACATCCATGTGGATCGGTATGCTTGTGAAAGTTCTGACCCTCGCTCCCACAGGCGTCTGTCAAGCTGGATGGTCAGCTGAATAAGACCCTCTAGAGTAGCGGGGGACTGTACTTGTGCCAACTCATCCTTGAGTGACTCAGAAACTCCTAGCCGGTATTGATGCCTGAGAGCGGCTTTTTCCACTCTGTCTGCTGCCCATCTATGGAAGTCCACTGTATAATCTTCTGCAGGGCGCCACCCTTGCTGTAAGGTATAAAGGGCAGCTTCAGCAGTGGATGCACATTGCGGATCATCATAAAGCAGAGACATAGCCTTGAAGAATGCGTCCACAGAGTTGATAGCAGAATGCTTCTGCTCCAGTAGATGATGGCCCCAGGACTGAGGTTCATGATATAACAGGGAGATAATGAACCCCACTTTAACAGTCCAGAGAGAAAGTTCTTGGCTGTAGGGCCAGATAAAGCAGACAGGCATTTTTAAAGGATCTGAACTTCCTTTGATCACCCGAGAAGCATTCTGGCTTGGGGACCCTTGGTTCAGGAGTCAGGACCATCGCCGTGGATGCTTAAGCCGACTGTTCTTAGCCTGAAGAAGTGGGTTGATGGGTGGAAGCTGCAGCAGGAGAGGTGGTGAGGTGCTGCAACTGTCCCTACAACTGGAAGTATCCTTCCTGTAGCCTTGTCACCGCCTGGGTTAGGACTGCCACAGCGCCTTGAGTGGGGAAGCACCTCTGTCGGCCTCTGACATACTGGCTGAATGATACTGTCAGTTACCTGGTTGGAGGCCAAAATGCAGAGAGGGCTTCCCATGCAGCTAGGCGCAGAGCACCCCCTGAAGGTGGGAAAAGGGGTTGCTGTGCCTGGAGAGGCAGGGGTCAACGGCTGTGGTTGGCAGATGAGACATCTGCGATGCAGGCTGTAATCAGGAGACACTGCTGGGCTGATGTCCCTCAGGGGTACCAAGAAGTGTATGGTAGCAGAAGAGTAGCCAGGAGCGTGGTCTGAAACCGAGCCAGAGGTCATGCACAGAAGATCAATCAGCCAGAGTCAGTAGCAAGCCGGGTCATACACTGGTAGTATATAGAGGCAAAGTCCATAGAAGGCCAAGGGTCAAACACAGATCTCAAACACATCAGTAAGCAGGAGAGGGGTAACTAGAATAAGCCAAAGGTCAAGCCAGGGAAGCAGATCAGGATGGTCAGGACAAGCCGGGTTGGTATCAGGAAGTCAAGCAGAATCAGATACTGGAACAAAGAAACACAGCAGGGAAGCTGAAGATCATCCAGCAACTATTGGCTCTTTCCACTGGCTTTAAATAGGGCACTGGGCACCAACATCTGTCACGTATTGCATGCATTCTGGTGTGCGCGCATGCTCACTAGCACACGATCTCCTCCGACCATTCTAGACCTTCCACGCATGCGCACTAGTGCAATTCCACGTTCCAAGGGAGAATAACTGTGGCATGGACCTCCATTGACGCTCTTCTGACACTTTCTCAGGCAGACAGTAGGAGGAAAGAACCCGTTTGAGAAAGCTTCCAACACTCCTAGAAGGGTCAGAGATAGAAAAAAGTGCAGCAAACGTTTCCAAAAAAAGGCAGAAAGGCACCATTAGTAATCATTAATTTCATACAATTTAGGGATATGTTCAGCCAGCAAAGTATTAAGTGGTTACAGAATCATTTGAAAGGACTTTGCATTTACTTAAATAAAGACAAAGCTTAGCAGATTGGTTTGATATTTCTCCTTCTGAGCATGGAGCACAATTATAACAACATGGGTGATATCCTTCTCTTACAGATTTTCGGAACCCTGGAAGACATTCTTCTGAGCATCGACCCCTTGGTATCTAAGATAATATAGAATGATATGAACTATTCAAGAGCAAAACTACAGATATACAGTAATAGTGTAAGTAAGCTAAGCATTTTGTCTTTAAAATGATGTAGAATGCAAACCTTGGTGGAAATACATGAACCATTCCAGAAGGTGGCCCTCCATTAGACTGGATACCACAACATATGCTCTGAGCCAGAAGGCAGAAATCTAGGCGACATCTAGGAGTACTAGCAGAATCATTTAAAGGTTACAGTAACAAAATTATCAGTACAAGCAGCTACAGTACAATACGGCTACAATCAGCTCAGTCAGTAGAAGCATAAACATTGCCTTAAAAAAAAAAGAGAGAAATTCTTCTACAATACAAAGTGAAGAAAACAAATAACTGTGTACCTCTGGTAACCACATACAATACAGCACTAGAAGGGATAAGAGAGGTAAATAAAGAGCTGAAACCTTTCATAGCAGAGTACAGAACCCTGAAAGGAATTTTTCAACAACCCCCAGTGCTGACCTTCAGGCAACCACCCAACCTCAGACATCAATTATTTAGCAGGAAGCTTCATTATGATGACAGGAACTCAAAAAAGCGAACACAACTTTCCAATGATAAATGCTGCAAACTGTGCATCCACATAAATGTATTAAACATTGTCACACAAACAAAAGGAACCTTCATTATTACAGAAACATATAGCTTGACCTCCAGTAATGAGATGTACCTCATTCACTGCAGCAAGTGCAAGCACTGGTGAGACAGGACAGTAGTTACAAAAACAGAATGAATATAGAATGTATAGACACAATATAAGAACATAGGGAAGAGGATCACTGTGCACTTGCGGGGCATAATTTCCCACAACCAGACCATTCTGTGGAAGACATGGATGTTCTGGTTCCTAAATGGACTTTTTAAAAATACTGACGAAACAAAAACTTTTGGACTAGGAGTGATAATTCTGTTTGACACAAAGGTAATGGTCTGAAAGTAGACCACAGTATTTTAAGTCACTACCAAACAGTTTCAGGACCATTCTCACTTACTGACTTTTCCACTGCTCCTTTGTACTGCTTGGATCTTAGAAGAAGGGGAATGCCTCCCATAGCTTGTCCTGAAAATGTCATTGTTAGTGAAAAAAGTAGCTGTCTTATTACAAATGCACTAAGATGGCTGCAATGACCATAAGCTTCTCTCCCCATAAAACTCTTCCTGCACCTCCCTCTCTATCCCTCTCCTCATTAGACGCTCACTGTATTCCTCTCCTTTTTCCAGTTTCTCTGCACTGTGGCTGGTGTCACTCTACCTTGATGAGTTTTCTGCCTGGCTATCCTATTTTTTTTTCCTTTAAAATAAGCAATATCTTCCTTGGTGTCCTTAACATCCCTAATAATGTTTACATTCCAGCTCCTCAACCTAACTTCTTCCTTTGGCCTAGCGACTTCCCAAACACTTCATTTCCTCTTTCTGGCCATAATCTTATCAGTTTGTCACTCTCCATATCTTTAACCGTCTATCCATTCTACCAGCAAACCTGTAGAAATCTTCACCACTTTAGCTCTGCGCATATCTACTCTGAAACTACCTTTATCATCAAATTTCACCCCTATCCTGCCCTTGCCACTTCTGTCTAGACATGTGCAATTCGTTTCGTTCAGAATTCTTTTTTAAACAAATTTTTTGAAATTCGGCTATTCGGACGAATCTGAATTTCCGAATTTCTGAATATTTCTGAATTTTCATTTTTACGAATTTAAAAATTCACCAATCCGAAAATCGGCAAATCCGAAAAACCGAAATGAGAAAATTCGGTAATCGGAAAAGCTGAAAATCCGAAATTCAGAAATTCGGAAATCTGAAAATTCAAAAACTCAATCATTTGAAAATCTGAAATAATAACTAATATTAACTTAGCTATTATACTAACTATCAAATTATACTGTAGGTATTGGAATTTACTTTAAAATTTGGCTGTTAGTGATACATTTCGTATTTACGTTCACTAACAGGGAAATTTGAAAGGAAATTTCAATACCTATAATTGAATAGTTATTTATTAGTTAGTTATTATTTCAAATTTCCTTTCTTATTTTCAAATTTCCGAATTTCCAAATTTCAGAATTTCCGAATATTGAATTTCGACATTTTCGAATTTCCGATTTCCAAATTTTTAGAATTCCCAAATTTCCAAAGAAATAAAAAAAATGAACGGAACAAAAATGAAAACAAACACATTTTTCGACCGTGCGCATGGCTACTTACGTCATGTGACTTCTTCAGGCCCTGAAGAAGTCACATGACGTAACGCGTAGGCTATTTCCTGTATTGCTGGAGACACAGTGAAAGGTGCTTAGACGCCGCTGTGTATATTTTAAAGTTTTGTAGCTTTTTGGATATCTTTTTTATGGTTTTAATTGGGTAAATAAATACTACTATTTTACAATACTACACCATGAGAGCGTCTTGTCTCTTCCCTATTGCCTGAGACGCATGGAGTTCTAGGACCACAGGAGAGGGTGAGTGACCAATTGGTCGTACCGATCGTTTGCCCAGTCCGAGACTCGAAGGAAGCGTGGAAGTGAGGAATAGGACCCAAAGAAACCATGATGCGCACATGATCTTAACTAACAAGGTGAGAGTTCTGTGAGCACTTACTCGATCGGAGCACTCACTGAAGGAATCTTCTTGGGGTGAACACCCCCCTGCAAAAGAGATTCGCTGCACTCAAATGAAGCACCAATGATTTTATATGAACACTTGGAACACGAATCACAGTTATCACTATCACTACAGTTTTAATTAGGACTTTTTAAGAGTGAAACTACTTGCTGAATTTCAATCTATTACAATTACTGTTTTATATCTTCACTGTCATTTTTAATCACTGGATTATATCACTGCCATTTTTAATGTTTTAGGCTTTATATAGCCAATGCTTTTATAAGATTGTACCCACTGCATTTTTATTGAAGGATTTATTGTATATTGTACTTTATATCGTCTATTTATACCTATATATTTTTACATGCGTTATCCTCATCCTGTCTCTTATACACA
>BLSH010464413.1:787389-800934 GCA_018402905.1 Glandirana rugosa
CCAAACTCCACCACGAATGAGTAAGGGGGGAAAAGACAGGACGGTCCGACGTACGAGCCTATGCCCAGACCATACCTAAAATCCCCCCGACGGTGTGATACAAAAGATTACACTCGAGAAGAAAACATATGTAAAACTGATCACAACTCGCTTGGGCCTGACATTGCAAGCCCAGGCATGGATTGAAACCCCACAGGCCCTCGGCCTGTGCCTGTAAAGTTTTTTGCAAGCCCAAGACCCAAGACCATCAACTAGTGTGTACAACTTATCGACGTCCCGTCGGTTAGTTGTTCGCAAAGTGACCAAACGGGAATCTTCGGTAGTGTCGGTACTGATGATTACCGTTCTAAGGGCAAACCAGTGAAACGCTTGTTGATTGGCTGCCCTGCAGCTATTCAACATGTGTGATCAACTACCAGAACCCAGAACCCGAACGTTTTTTGAAATGTCCGTGTCCGGCTCCCGGACACCCCAAAGTTAGGTACGGACCCGAACGTTACAGTCCGGGTTCGCTCAACACTAGTCAAAATGTATACAAAAGAAGAGCTCACATTAGAAAACATAGTGTGGCAGCCCCCCTAAAATCCATACCAGACCCGTATCCGAGCATGCAGCCTGGCAGGACAGAAAAGGGGGGAATGAGTAAGCACCACCTCAAACCATACCAGACCACATGCCCTCAACATGAAGGGTGGTGAGGACAAGGGCCTCTTTTCCACAATCCTGGACCAGTGGTTGTGGGAGGGTGGGGGGTAGCTTATCAGGACCTGGAAGCCCCCATTAACAAGGGGGCTACCAGATCCCAGCCCCCATGGGAATGAGTAGGGGTAATCGTGGTCGGGGGTCTCCAAGTGATGTCATAGGGCATGGTCACACAGTGACATCACCAGGTGACCTCACCCCCCATGCTTACTCACTGGGAAAAAGCAGCTGTCATCTGGACAGGACCAGATGTGTTTGGCAGGCAAAGGAATTTTTTTTTTGTGCGGGTTGGTGGCGGTGCTCATCGTTCCCCTGCCCCAAAGCACCCCTATGTTGAGGGCATGTGGCCTGGCATGGTTTGGGGGGGTGCTCGCGTATTCCCCCATTTCCTGACCTTCCAGACTGCATGCTCGGATAAGGTTCTGGTATGGATTTGGGGGGGGGGGGGGGACTCATGCCACTTTAAAATCCATACCAGACCCGTAGGGCCTGATATGGATTGGGAGGGACCCACACTGTTTTTTTTTTCCCCATAATTTTTCATTACCTTTTTTTTACATTCAGCTTTCATCGGTTGTTAAGGACGTGGCGACCACCTTCTCCTTAACAACCTTGTTTTTTACTGGTTGCTAAGTATGCCAGCGGCTGCCTGCTCCTTAACAATCAGCTATTTACAGTGTTTGTAGGACGCCGGCTACCACCGATAGTAAATTATCACAGGCTTTATACGAAAATACTACATGACTTCATAAAATAGCGTGTAAATAATATTTTAGCCAATTAAGGACTGCCCATCGCATATATACTGCGGCAGGGTGGCCCTATGATGCGAAATGACATACCCATTCGTTGTTTCCTGCATGAGACACTGAGGGCGCGTGCCTGCTGCATGGCGGGGGAGCCGATGCACAGGTCTGGCGGATGCGATGTCCACCAGCCACCCGCAATCGCCGCAGAGAGGCAGAATGGGGATCTGCCTATGTAGACAAGGTGGATCCCCGTTTTGACAGGGGAGTACAGAGAGATTGTCTGATCCTAGTGATCAGGAACAGTAATCTCTCTGTACTCCCAGTCAGTCCACTCCCCACAGTTCGAAAGCACCTCCCTAGGCCACACTTAACCCTTTGATCGCCCTCTAGTGTTTAACCCCTTCCCTGACAGTGTCATTTATACAGTGATCAGTGCATATTTTTAGCTCTGATCACTGTAATAATGTCACTGGTCCAAAAAAAGTGTCAAAAGTGTCCAATCTGTCCGCCGCAATGTTGCAGTCTCGCTAAAAATCACAGATCACTGCCTTTACATTACTAGTAAAAAAATAATAATAAAAATACCATAAATCTATCCCCTTATATGTATATGTATCACTGTGGTCAATTTTAACTCTTGACTATTTTATGGTTTTGTATACTATGAATTTTTAACTGTATTCAATAAAATTTGTTCTACCTTTATACTTCAATCTCCCCATCTATCCTTAAAAGTCCCCTTAGGGGCCATTTACGTTTTCTCCTCTATCCCATTTTTTTTTCATACTTAAATTTTTATTGATTCAAGTAAGGATGAGGTACAAATTATATCATTTGTATCAGTATACATACATATAACAGTAGTAAACAAATCAGGTGATGGGTAGTTGCACCGAGACATCATGCTGATTAAGAATTATTAGTATAGAGGTGTGATAAACATTTTGAACATAGAAAGGAAGGGGTAGAAGGACAGGGCACGCTGCCCCCAGGAGTGGGACAGCATACCTAGTCCTTACAGAACAGCCAGGTGAATGTCATAGTATTAACATCTAACAATTGAGTATCTAACAGTGTAAGAGTGCACAGTAGCTCTAAGGAAATAGCTGCTTAAGATGGCAAGTTGCACTTGGGGTGATTCAACCATAGAGTCCATCTTCTCTGAAAAAGCGGGACTTGTAGGTGAGCCTTGGCATACATAAATTCCATGAGACCTTGGTTGTTCATGGAAGATAGGATGTCGGCTATAGAGGGGGGGTCTAAAGATTTCCATTTCCTGGTGATGGATAGTCTGATGGCAATGAGAACGTGGTCAATATTGCGTGAGTGTTGATTGGCCATGAGTCAAGATCCAACCCGAACAGGGTCGGTTGTGGAGAGAGGGTCATTGGCTTGTTGAGCATATCTGACAAGAATTTGGTAACATCATGCCATAAGGAGGACAGTTTAGGACAGGATCACCATATGTGTATGGTGGTTCCCTTGTGTCTGCAGGATCTCCAGCACTAGTCCATGGCTGTAGAGTAGATCTTGGCTAGTTTAGCTGGGGTAAGGTATCAATTATGAAATAGTTTTTGTACTCCTTCCCAGTGGGTGAGATATTTAGAGAATTTCAAAGGACTTTGTAGTGTATGGAGCCATTGCTGAGGTGTATATGTGCAATGGAGTTGGTTTTCCCATACTAGCATATTACAGGATTTATTGACGGTGGGAATGTTGGTCAGTAGTTTGTAGAAGTAGGATATGCCCTTCTCTTTGGAATTTGCTTTGAAATAGAAGTGTATGGCGTGCCACAAAAGGGGGTTGCTTGAGCAAGCTATTTTAGAGAGAACAGAATGGACTCTGAAATATTTGAAAAGGTCTTTGGCTGGAATCTGAAATTTATTCTGCAGTTGTTGGAAGGAGAGAAGCACAGTTTTATTGCATAGGTGGCCCAATGATGTAACTTCAGCTTGAGACCAGTTGGATAGAGAAATGTCTGGCATAATGGATTGTAAGGTTTGTAGGGGTAGTTCTTTTAGGACTTTATGTGATATTCCACCCAACATATGCAAGATAGAATCCCATGTTCTGATCGTAGCGTTAACAGTGTACAGGAAGTTATGTTGCTTCTGATGCTGTAGTAGTAAAGCCGAAAGTGTTAGTTTAGGGTTTGTTGCTAGAGCTGTCCTTTCAATTTGCAGCCAGGGAAATTGCGTGACTGGGGCCCACCAGCTTTTTGCTTGTTCAAGTATAGTCACTTTATAGTAGGCAATTATGTTGGGAGCAACCATTTCTCCCATAGCAGTTGGAGAGCATAGAGTTGTTCTTTTAATCCTTGGATGCTTGCTATTCAAGGTGAATGTTGATACAATTGCTTTGTCGAGATGAGAGCATAGGAAGAGTATAGGTAGTGTTCGAAAGCTATAGAGTATATGCGGTAAAAGATACATTTTTGAAAGCGCAATGCGTCCTGCCCACGAAGCTTGTACATTTTTTAAATTTTGTATAGTCTTTTGTAATTTGTCCAATAATTGAGCAAAATTTTGTGCAAGCAGTATGTGATGATTTTAGAACAATGATCTGTCCCTCACAGCACCAGCAGGAACCTCTCCCTATAGCACAAGGTGATGATTTTAGAACAATAATCTGCCCCTCACAGCACCAGCAGGAACCTCTCCCTCTAGCACTAGGAGATGATTTTAGAACAATAAGATGTCCCTCACTGCACCAGCAGGAACCTCTACCTCTAGCAGTAGGAGATGATTTTAGAACAATGATCTGTCCCTCACAGCACCAGCAGGAACCTCTCCCTATAGCACAAGGTGATGATTTTAGAACAATAATCTGCCCCTCACAGCACCAGCAGGAACCTCTCCCTCTAGCACTAGGAGATGATTTTAGAACAATAAGATGTCCCTCACTGCACCAGCAGGAACCTCTACCTCTAGCAGTAGGAGATGATTTTAGAACAATGATCTGTCCCTCACAGCACCAGCAGGAACCTCTCCCTATAGCACAAGGTGATGATTTTAGAACAATAATCTGCCCCTCACAGCACCAGCAGGAACCTCTCCCTCTAGCACTAGGAGATGATTTTAGAACAATAAGATGTCCCTCACTGCACCAGCAGGAACCTCTACCTCTAGCAGTAGGAGATGATTTTAGAACAATAATCTGTCCCTCACAGCACCAGCAGGAACCTCTACCTATAGCACTAGGAGATGATTTTAGAACAATAATCTTTTCCTCACAGCACCAGCAGGAACCTCTACCTATAGCACTAGGAGATGATTTTAGAACAATAATCTTTTCCTCACAGCACCAGAAGGAACCTATCCCTATAGCAATAGGAGATGATTTTAGAACAATAATCTGTCCCTCACAGGAGCAGCAGGAACCTCTCCCTCTAGCAGTATGCAATGATTTTAGAACAATAATCGTTCCTTCACAGCACCAGAAGGAACCTCTCCCTATAGCAATAGGAGATGATTTTAGAACAATAATCAGAGAGATACCCAGATATGGAAGTGTTGAGTTTGGGGCCCAGGAAAACAATGTAATTTTGGTAATGATATGTTTGATTATGTTGTGCAGATTAACTCCAATCATGGCAGACTTTGAGTAGTTGATTTTGTATAAGGATGCCTTACTAAAAATGTCCAGGGTTTGGTGGAGATGTGGAAGTGAAAGCTGAGGTTCTGTGATGGAGATGATCACATTAGCCGCATAAAGGCCGATTTTGCGATCACAGTTGTCAATGGATATGCCACGTATGGAACTATTGGAGCGTATGGAGATTGCTAAGGGTCCCATAATTAGTGAGAAAATTTACGGAGACAGGGGGCAACCCTGCCTTGTACCATTAGATATTTTGAAAGACTCTGAGAAAATCCCTGAGTTGATCACTCTAGCATTTGGGACTGAGTAAAGAGCCATTGTGGCTTCTAGGATGGGGCCAGAGATGCCAAATTTTAGGAGTACTGCTTTTAATAAGTTCCAGTCAACTTTGTCGAACGCCTTCTCCACATCTAAGGAGATGAACAGAGAAGGCGTCCGACTACGCTCCACCCACTGAAGCAAACTAATATATCTTCTTGTGCCATCTGGTGCTTGTCTACCGTTCATAAACCCCACTTGATCTGGGTGGACTAGTTGGGAAATTACAGTGGATAAGCAGGATGCTAGAAGCTTTGCATAAAGTTTAGTGTCAGTATTTGGCAGAGAAATTGGCCTGTAACTGGCTGGGTCTTCTGCAGGTTTACCTGGTTTGGAAATTGTGGTTATTGTTGCTTCCAGGGTTTCTACCGGAATTGTGCCAGTCCGTAATGTATGGATAAATGCTTGGCATAGAAATGGGTTTAGCGTGGGCACAAAATGTTTATAGTATTTGTTACTGAAACCCTCTGGGCCTGGGGCTTTATGTAGTGGTAATGAAACTATTGCATTTTTAATTTCGGATTCGGTAAAGGATGTAGAAATGTGTTGTAGTTGCTCATGGGACAGGGATGGTAACTTTAGGTTGTCTAAGAAGCGTGATATATCGTTAGGAGTGGGGGCTGACTCTACTAAATTATATAGTTTGGCATAAAATTGGCTGAAGCGGTCAGCTATAGCTTTGGGATTGGAGAGGTGAGTCTTATCTTGAGAGAGAAGATAGGGAATTTTCGCTTGAACTAAGTGTCTTTTAAGTTGCTTTGCAAGGCAGGCCCCTGGCTTGTTATTGTGGGCGTATAAGTTTAATTGTAGTTTTTTTGGGGTTAAATCAAAGTTTGAGTGAAGGTGATCACTTAGGGTCTTTCTCAGTTACCTCAGATCGTTTCCAATGAGGAACACGGTTTTGCTTTATGAGCCTTTTCAAGAGTGTTAATCTGGTCCAACAATTTAGAGGTGGTAGCATCACGCTTTTTCTTTTCCTGGGCCCCAAATTTCAAACTGTCTTGTGGGCATTCCAGCAAGTAAAAGGATTCGTAATAGAATTTGCATTATGTTGAAAAAATTATATTATTGCAGATGCAATATGTTTCTGGTATTTTGGGTTTGTCAATAGGCAGGTATTAAGTTTCCACCATTTGCCCACTGTCATGTGTTCTGGAGGAAACACTTTGATTGAGATTGGAGCATGGTCGGACCATGTAATTTTGCCAATTTTTGCCTCTTGCAAAGATTTAAGTGTGAGTTTGTCTACCAGAAACATATCTATAGTGAAGTAGGTGGTATGAGTGCGCGAATAGAAGGTGAAGTCCTTTTCGGTGTCATGTAAACATCGCCATGCATCGTAAAGACCTTCCGCTGAGAGGAAGTTTGACAGGGCTGTGGTCTTTTCCTAGAGGGATTGAAGGAGTCCAGTGCCGCATCTACTATTTGATTAAAATCCCCACATATAATGAGGGGCTGTTGTCTGAAGGTAGCTAGCTTTTCTATGACCGATTGATAGAACTGTGCCTGACGGGTGTTAGGGGTGTAAATATTGACCAGAGTTATTGTCCGGTCATTAAATTTGGGCCTTGGGTGTTGTCGGTGCCAGAACACTGTAACCCCTTGCAGTTAATTTTATTGGTCACAGGAATGGGCCCTGCTGTTGTAAATTAGTTTAACCACTTAACGCAAATCGTTGTTTATAAACAGTGGCTGCTTTAAGTGGAGGTATCGGGGTATAGTCTGCAGCTACAGGCTATATCCTGGTACCGTTTTTTAGAGCAGGCAGCCGGCTATCCATTGATAAGAGCCAATCTGGCTCGGGAGCTGATCAGTCATTATCCCAGGCAGCGGGAGGGGACATTCCCCTTCCTGCCACCATCCGCCGATCTTCTCCGTTCTCCCGTCCCACCTGTCAAAAAAAAATGACAGTATTTAGAATCGCCGTTTTGGGCGATCTGAATACTGTGAAGTGCAAAGGAGGGATGGGGGTCTTTTAGACCCCCCATCCCTCCACAAAGAGTACCTGTCACCATATATTACTATCACAAGGGATGTTTACATTCCTTGTGATAGCAATAAAAGTGATCAGATTTTTTTTTTTAAAGGAACAGTGTTAAGGAAAAAAAAATTTTAAAGCGCCACCATCCCCGCGAGCTCATGCAGCATAGAAAACATAGTTACATAGTGGTTAAGGCTGAAAAAAGACAAATGTCCATCCAGTTCAACCTGTGTAGGTGTACTTTTGTCAGTACCCACATCCCTGTATGTTGTACTTATTGAGATATACATCCAAGAGGTTTTTAAATATATCCATACTCCCCGCAGTAACCACGAGTTGTAGAAGAGAGTTCCACATCCTTATTGCCCTGACAGTGAAGAACCTCTTACGAATTCTAAGATTAAACAGTTTCTCTTCTAGTTTCAATGTGTGTCCCCTTGTCCTCCTACATTCCCTGAGACTGAACAGTTTATCTTTTATGCTTGGATCCCCATTGAGATATTTATAGATCGCAATCATGTCCCCTCTCAAGCGTCGCTTCTCCAGAGAGAATAAGTTTAGTGCTTGCAATCGTTCTTCGTAAATAAGGTCTTTCACTCCCCTTATCAGTTTGGTTACCCTCCTTTGGACTCTCTCCAGCTCCAGTATATCCTTTCTGAGGACTGGTGACCAGAACTGGACAGAATACTCCAGATGTGGCCTAACCAGGCTTTTATAAAGTGGCAGAATTATAGTTTTATCCCCTTATTTATGCATGCTAATATTCTACCTCTTCTGGTTGCTGCAGCTTGACATTGCATGCTATTGCTCCGTCTGTCATCTACTAGGACCCCCAGATCCTTCTCCATTCTTGATTCCCCTAGAGGCTCTCCCCCTAGTACGTACTTCACATTTATGTTTTTTGCCCCCAAGTGCATTACCTTACATTTTCTACATTAAGCTTCATTTGCCATTTGTCTGCCCACTCCGTTAGTTTGTTCAGGTCATTCTGTAAAATGTCAATATCACGTTGTGATGCTATCGCCCTGCTTATCTTTGTATCATCAGCAAAAACAGAGACTGAGCTATTAATCCCTTCCCCCAGATCATTATTGAATAAATTGAATAGAATTGGTCCCAAGACAGATTCTTGGGGTACCCCACTCATCACTCCAGACCAGTCTGAGTACACATTATTAATCACCACCCTTTGGACACGCCCTTGTAACCAGCTCTCCACCCAAGAACAGACCTTCTGGTCCATGCCTGCAGACCTCAGCTTGCAAATCAAGCGTTTATGGGGAACGGTGTCAAAAGCTTTTGCAAAATCCAGGTACACTACATCCACTGACCTTCCCCTATCTAGATGACCGCTCACTTCCTTGTAGGATGTTAGCAGGTTTGTCTGGCAGGAACGATCCCTCATAAACCTGTGCTGATTACTGCTAATGATGTCACCTTCCTCAGTTACTCTTTGAATATAGTCTCTAATTATCCCCTTCAATAACTTACCCATTATTGATGTTAGGCTGACTGGCCTGTAATTCCCAGGAATATGTCTCTGCCCTTTTTTAAATATTGGCACCACATTGGCTTTCCTCCAATCGGCTGGTATCAATCCCGCCATTATACTATCCACAAAGTTTAGGAACGATGGCCTGGCTATAACCTGACTAAGTTCCCTGAGGACTCTCGGGTGTAAGCCATCTGGTCCTGGTGATTTATTTGTATTAAGTTTCTCTAATCTTTCTTTGACTCTGGCCTTCGTTAGCCACGAGGGTATGTTCTGTGCATTGGCACTAACAGTATAGTTGCGGTCGGTAAACCCCTCCTTTTCCTGTGTAAAAACTGAGGAGAAGAAGGTATTTAATATAGTTGCCTTTTTTGTGTCATCTGTGACCATCCTCCCATCATCATCTTTTAAGTGTGCAATGTGCTCTGGTTTTGCCTTTTTATTATTAATATATTTAATGAATTTCTTTGGGGGTTTTTTTACTCTCCTCCACTATGTGTTTCTCGTAATCCTTTTTAGCCACCCTGATTGCATTTTTGCACTTATTACATTCATTGTAGTTTTGGAATTCAGAAGGTGACCCACCCCTTTTATATTCCAAGGGCCAAGTTTTTCTCTTTAATGAGGCTTTTCACATTACGGTTTAACCACCCAGGTTTGACCTTTGCCCTTTTATATTTATTGCCCACTGGAATGCAGTGTGCTATAGCCTTATTTAATATGCTCCTAAAGCATTCACATTTTTCTGCTGTACCCATATATTTTTTAATATTCCATGTATCTTTTATACAAACATACTTTTGATACAAACATATATATCACATTGTACACGTTTTTAGTATATCATATATAAAATCGCTCCCCTTGCGCCCCCCCCCTCCCCTTCCTCCCCTCTCCTCTCTCTCTCTTTTTCCTTTATTCCCCCAGTTGTCTCCCCTCTTCTCCTTTTTTTTTTTCAACCACCATGCATTATTTCCATTGCATTATGAGTATAACCCAGTCGTCATCCTTCAATTTTGGTTTCTGTGTTCTGTTCGTGTTTCACTGTTTATTTCCGCCCTGGTCCCGCCCCTCGCCTTCCCCCGTTCTCTCCTTCCCCTTGCTGATAATGATACACAGACATATATATATATATAGATGCCTTAGTACAGACTTTTTCTCATTGCACCGGCTCCCTCTACCTGCCTGAAGAAGTAGCGCAGGATTCTAAACTCGGACCTGCTGCTAAGGAAATGCGTCGCAGATAGGTGACGTCATCACCCTCGGACTTCCTCCGGCTGCGTTCCATGCCTCCCCCTGGACACTGCCGCATGAGCCGGCTCTCTTGACACACAGCAGCGGTTGAAGGAGAAGGATAGGACGGCCGCTTACCATCTAGAACCGTGGATATTGACGCTCATCTACCCCCTCTGAGTGGTTGTCGGTCCATGCCCATTACTATGATGTTTCTGTGAGTGTTTTTAATCTTTCCTAATAAAGACTGTACCTGTTATTGCACTTAGAGGCGCCTCTCTTTGTTTTTATATTGCAGCACCAGTGGACCACAGGATCCGGGTCCACGTCATCACAGGCTGCCCTGAGTGCTTGATCCCACTCCACATCTATTATTTGCCCACTTGACTTCCTCTCCATACTTGGCCCAGGTGTTATTTCTCCCCCTTGTCTCCCCTATGTATGTACTACTAATTTGTTATATCTAGAAATGTCAATGGTTTATACAGTTGTGTTGCTATACACCTCAGTTTGATATATCAGAGTTTCGCCCCATTACTTGTTGTTACATTTTTCTTTTGTGTTCATTTTTTCTAGGACTGTGTCCCAATTTATGTCCTACAGTAATGACCGCAGCCTTGAAAAATTGGCTTGCTTAAAGTTTAGTGTTTTAGTGCTGCCCTCTTGCCTCTTTTTCTTGTGATTTACACTAAATGCTATCATTCTATGGTCACTAGATCCCAAATTATCGCATATCACCACGTCTGCGACCAGATTTGGATTGTTCGTAATTAATTGATCTAACAGGGCATTCTTTCTAGTTGGGGAATCCACCAATTGGGACATGAAGTTGTCCTGTAGGACATTCATGAAATGACGGGCCTTTAATGAGTGTGCTGTCCCCTCTGCCCAGTCAATATCAGGATAATTGAAGTTCCCCAGTATTATTACATTTCCCAGTTTCGTTGCCATTTCTAGCTGGGATAGTAGTCCCAGCTCCTCTTCTTCCTTTAGGTTGGGAGGCCTGTAACATACCCCAACTATTAATTTCCCATTTACCTCCCCTCTATGAAGTTCAACCCATAATGATTCCACCTCCCCCCTCATCCTGTCCATAATGTCACTCCTCTCTATCACCTTTACATAATTTTTGACATATAGACAGACCCCTCCCATCCCTTCTACTTTCCCTATCCTTTGGATACAATGCATACCCCTGTATATTGGCCAGCCAATCATGTGAGCTGTCAAACCAAGTTTCAGTTATTCCCACAAGGTCTAAGTCCTCCTCGTGTAGCAGTAGCTCCAGTTCCTCCATTTTGTTAGCTAGGCTCCTAGCATTTCCGTAAATGCCCCTTAGTGTTGTATGAGCTTACATTATTTTCTTCATATGTTTCCCCTGGCTCAGTTTAGGAGTTGTCCCCTTATTCACTCGCAATTTAGATGCTGTGGTAGTAATATCACCGCTGACTCCACTATACCCCACTGTCCCCTGCTTACTACTGGCTATTGTTTCCTCTGCCCCCCCATTAACTAGTTTAAAAGCCCCTCCATTTTAGTGGCCATCTTTCTTCCCAGTAGAGCTGTACCATCCCCATTAAGGTGCAGCCCATCCTTACTAAAGAGCCGGTAACCGACCGAGAAGTGGACCCAGTTCTCCAGGAACCCAAACCAAGTCCTAAAACCTGGTACTCTGAGATCTACTAACACTAAATCTCAAAGTGCTCTGCAAGAATGCTACCCAATACTTACATCACACGTTCCATCCAACAAGGTTGGTTTCCTCACAGCTTGATGGGTAAAATATTCCTTTGTAGCGATTCATGGTCCAAGCAGTAAAAAAAAACACAAGGGGATTTTGCCTCTCAAGGTCTCTGAACAGCCTTCTGAGATGCTGAAGAATCCTTTCCCGACTACCACTACATGCCACTCTCTAAAGAGGGACTGTTCAATAAATACCACTGTCTAACAGCAGTGGAAATGGTTTCCTTAGCGACACAGAATGCTATACACAGATGTTGGTGGGCTGCAGGTCAACGTGTCAATGGCACTGAAAGGGCTATTGACTGAGGTTAGGTTGAAATAAAAGTACAGTCTGAATATTTGCAAAGATATTCCAATCCTCAAAATGATAGCTTGCAAATAATACACATTCAGCTTGGCAGAAAATCTCACAAAGCGTATACCTAAGTTGCGCCCGCATATGAAAACTGTGTTAAAACCACACATGTGAGGTATAGCCGCGATCGCCAGAGTGTGAGCAATAATTCTAGCAAAAGACCTCCTCTGCACCTCTAACCTGGCATCCATTAAAATTTTTTAAAGCGTCACCTATGGAGATTTTTAAGTACCGGAGTTTGTCGCCATTCCGCAAGTGTGCGCAATTTTCAACTGTGTTTACTCGGCGTAACATCCTCTTTCACAATATACAAAAAATTGTGAGGATTTTGATTTTGTGGGAATTTCAGAGACTTGGTTCAACAGCTCTCATGATTGGCTGGCTACCAAGGGGCAAAAAAGGGGGAGGGGTATGCCTGTATATAAAAAATGACATACAAATAAATGTGAGAAATGACATTAATAGTGGTTCTGGGGGGGAGGTTGAATCCTTATGGGAAGAGTTACAAAGGGAAGATACCAAGGGGAAAGTTTTACTTGGAATATGCTATAGACCCCCTAATCAGAGGGAGGAGGGGGAGGCGGACCTCCTATTACAATTTGGAATAGCGGCAAGGATGGGAAATGTTATTATAATGGGGGATTTTAATTATCCAGATATTGACTGGGAGGAAGGTACTGCACGTTCAGCTAAGTCTCGCCAGTTCCTAAATGTCCTGCAGGATAATTTCATGGGTCAGATGGTAAATGTACCAACAAGAAAAGAAGCATTATTGGACCTTCTGATTACCAACAACACAGACCTGATCACAGACGTGGAAGTTGGGGAAATCTAGGTAATAGCGATCACAGGACAATTAGTTTTAGTATAAATCACACTTCTAGGAAACCTAAGGGGAACACGAAGACACTGAATTTTAAAAGAGCCAACTTCCAGAAACTACGCTCATTGCTGGAAGATGTTAGCTGGGATAACATTCTGGGGACAATGAATACAGAGGAAAAATGGGTATGCTTCAAGAACACACTAAACAAAGGTATTAGCCAGTGTATCCCAACAGGTAATACATTTAAAAGAGCTAAGCAAAGACCCGGATGGCTTAATGCTGACATAAAGGCACACATAACAGCAAAAAAGAAGGCCTTCGAAAAATACAAGGCGGAGGGGTCTCAGTCAGATTTTCATATCTATAAAACACGCAATAAGGAATGCAAAGTTGCAATCAGAGCAGCTAAGATAGAACACGAAAGACACATAGCTGAGGAGAGTAAAAAGAATCCCAAGAAATTCTTTAAGTATATAAATGGTAAGAGAGGGGGGTCAGATCATATTGGCCCAATAAGAAATGACGTAGGTAATCTGGTTACAAATG
>BLSH010464449.1:54054-65075 GCA_018402905.1 Glandirana rugosa
GATGAGGTGTAGGTGGAGGAGGAGGTTAAAAATAAAAAAAATACACTAAAATTCAATAAAGGGATAGGTGCAAACAAACGTCCCGTGAACAGGATGAGAATGGGGGTAAAAAGAAGGAAAAAGTCGGGAGATCGGGAAAGGTCCTGAAAAAATCTCGGTAAAAACACGGGTTTTCAAGCCCAGTGGTAACTTGAAGTTACCCCAAGCCCCAGAACCCAGTTCAAACCACGGCTTGAGGCTGAAAAAGCGTTTCAAACCGGTTTGGGTTGCTTGGGTTTGTAGGTCCACAGACGATATGTCGTAGTGGTCTATCCTCATAATGCTGTATACTCCTATCTGGTGATGCTGTATACTCCTATCTGGTGATGCTGTATAGCAGACACCTGGATGTTTGGGTTCGTTGGGTTTGGCCAAACTTTGCGAAAAAGTCGGAGTTCGGCACCAAACTTGACCCAAGACCCCGAACCCCATTGAAGTTCAATGGTGACCCGAACTTTTGGGCACAAAAATGGCTCTAAAAAAGTCCTGGAAAGGGCTAGAGGGCTGAAAAAGGAAGAAAAATGGGGGTAAGAGTAGGACAAGTGCCCTGCAAACAAACGTGGATAGGGAAATAACTTAAAATCACATAAAAAAAATAAAAATTGGAGGAGGAGGTGGATGTGGAGTAGGAGCCTAGAGATTGAGGCGGTGACTGTGGTGGTGTAGGTGGAAGTGGCGGTGGAGGAGGAGGTAGCCAACACTGTTTTTTGTTTGGTTGGCTTTTTTTTCTAATTGGGGTAGCCTCCAAAATATTGAGACATATTAAAAAAAAAAAGTATACCAATGACTGTGTGAGGCCGGTCTGAATGTCTATTCTGCACAAGGTACAGACAAGTCTTGTGGGATCCATTCTTGGTTCATTTTAATAAACTTTAGCTTGTCCACGTTGGCTGTGGACAGGCGGCTGCGCTTGTCTGTGATAATGCCCCCTGCCGTGCTAAACACACATTCAGACAATACACTGGCTGAAGGGCAGGCCAGCACCTCCAAGGCATAAAGGGCAAGCTCAGGCCATGTGCCCAATTTGGAGACCCAGAAGTTGAATGGGGCAGACCCATCAGTCAGTACGTGTAGGCATGTGCACACATACTGTTCCACCATGTTGCTGAAATGGTGCCTCCTGCTAAGACGTTGCCTATCAGCTGGTGGTGCTGTTTGCTGTGGCGTGCTGCTGACAAAGCTTTTCCACATTTCGGCCATGCTAACCCTGCCTTTTGAGGTGCTGGCGGTGCCACAGCTGCATTGGCGACCTCTTCCTCCTCCTCCTCTGGCTTCGTCTTATGCTTCCACTGAGCCCCCGGTGTCATTTGGGAATGCCCTCAGCAGCGCGTCTACCAGCGTGCGCTTGTAGTTGCGCATCTTCCAATCACGCTCCACTGAGGGAATTAAGGACGGCACATTGTCCTTGTAATGGGGATCCAGCAGGGTGGCCACCCAGTAATCAGCACAAGCTAAAATGTGGGCAACTCGGCTGTCGATGAGCAGGCACTGCAGCATTTAGTCGCTCATGTGTGCCAGGCTGCCCAGAGGCAAAGACAAGCTGTCATCTGTGGGAGGTGTATCATCTGTGTCCTCCGTATCCCCCCAGCCATGCTCCAGTGATGCCCATGAGCTGTGTTGGGTGCCACCCTGCTGTGAACATGGTTCCTCCTCCTCATCCTCATCCTCCTCAGGCTCCAGAACTGTGCTCTGACTTGAAATTTTTTTACCTGGCCTATGCTGGTGCAGGAACCCACCCTCCGAGCCACTTGTGAATGACTGGCCTGATAACCGTGGAAATGACCCCTCTTCCTCCTCCTCCTGTGCCACATCCTCTTCCATCATGGCCCAAAGTGTTTTTTCAAGGAGACATACAAGTGGGATAGTAACGCTGAGAACAGCATCATCGGCACTGGCCATGTTGCTGGAGTACTCGAACACCACAATATGGTACACAGGTCTCACATGGAGGCCCACTCGGTGGTGAAGTGGTGCTGCTCCGCAGAGTGACTGACCCGTGTGTGCTGCAGCTGAAACTCCACTATTGCCTGCTGCTGCTCTCACAGTCTCTCCAGCATGTGCAAGGTGGAGTTCCACCTTGTGGGCACGTTGCATAGGAGTCGGTGAGCGGGAAGGCCGAAGTTCCACTGCAGCGCAGACAGGCAAGCAGCAGCAGGGTGAGAACGCCGAAAGCGTGCACAGACGGTCCGCACTTTCTGCAGCAGCTCTGACATATCCAGGTAGTTTTTTAGAAATTTCTGCACCACTAAATTCAGCACATGCGCCAGGCAAGGGGTGTGCATCAAACCGGCTAGGCCCAGAGCTGCTACGAGTTTTCGCCCATTATCGTACACCACCAAGCCGGGCTTGAGGCTCAGTGGCAACAACCACTCATCAGTCTGTTGTTCAATGCCCATCCACAGCTCCTGCGCAGTGTGGGGTTTATCCCCCAAACATATCAGTTTTAAAACAGCCTGCTGTAATTTCCCCCTGGATATGCTGAAGTTGGTGGTGAAGGTGTTACGCTGACCGGATGAGGAGGTGGTAGAGGAGGAGGAAGCGGAATAGGAGGAGGAGGCAAAAAGAAATGCCCTGCAATCCTCGATGGCAGAAGGACATGCACCAAACTGCTAGCCGCCTCAGGCCCACCCACCACTACATTTGCCCAGTGTGCAGTTAGCGAGATATAGCATCCCTGCCCGTGCTTACTGGTCCACGTATCAGTGGTTATGTGGACCTTGCCACAGATGGTGTTGCGCAGTGAACACTTGATCTTGTCCCCGACTTGTTTGTGCAGGGAAGGGATGGCTTGCCTGGAAAAGTAGAGGTGGCTGGGAACCACGTACTGTGGGACAGACACCGCTGTCAGGTTTTTAAAACTGTCCATGTCCACCAGACAGAATGACAGCATTTCAAAGGCCAGGAATTTTGAAATGCTGGCATTCAGGGCCCGGGATCACGGGTGGGTAGGGGGGTACTTCCTCTTTCTCTCCAGTGTTTGGGAGATGGAGAGCTGTAAGCTTCCATGGAACCGTGTGGAAATGTTTGGGGGTGGTGGCAGACATGGTGGAGTTGCTGTCACATCGTCTGTTTGCTTGGTGGCAGGTGACACTGGCACTGTAGAGGTGGAGGAAGAGGCCGAGGCAGCAGCAGAAGAGGAAGCAGGAGGAGGCCAAGACCTTTCTTGGATTTTGAGGTGCTTATTCCACTGCAGCTCATGCTTTGCATGTAGATGCCTGGTCATGCAGGTTGTGCTCAGGTTTAGAACATTTATGCCTCGCTTCAGGCTCTGATTGCACAGCGTGCAAACCACTCGTGTCTTGTCGTCAGCACATTTTCTGAAGAACTGCCACACCGGGGAACTCCTTTGAGCTGCCTTTGGTGTGCTAGGTCCCTGGGTGCGGTGGGTAGTAGCAGGCGTACTGTCTAGGGGACGGTCGCTCTGCTTTTGCAACCTGCTTCCTCTTTTGCTGTGCTGGTGCCTCTGTGTGACCACCACCTCTTCCTCCAAACTGCACATGTCACTCGCATGACCTTCATTCCATGTGGGGTCTAGGACCTCATCATCCTCCACATCATCTTCCACCCACCTTTCACCACTGCCCTCCTTGTCAGTCTGCACACTGTGGAAAGCCGCAGCAGTTGGCACCTGTGTTTCGTCATCATCAGAGACATGCTGCGGTGGTGTTTCCATGTCCTCATCTTGAAACAGAAGTGGTTGGGCATCAGTGCACTCAATATCTTCCACTTCTGGGGCAGGGCTATGTGGATGACCCACGGAAAGCACTCCAGCAGAGTCATCAAAAAGCAGAAGAGACTGCTGCATGACTTGGGGCTCAGAGTGCTTGGCTGATTTACAAGGGGCTGAGGTGAAAGACAGATGGCCATGGGGTTCAGGTGCTTCAAGAGACCGGGTTGGAGACAATGTGAAGGAACTGGGGGCATTGTCAGCCACCCAATCTACTATCGCCTGTACTTGTTCTGGCCTCACCATTCGTTGAGCGGCATTCGGGCCTACCATATAACGTTGAAGGTTCTGTCGGCTACTCGCACCTGAGGAAGGTGTTTCACTTGTGCGTGTAGCTGGCACAGATCGACCACGTCCTCTCCTTGCAACAGGAGCTTCACCAACACCAGCAGCACCAGCAGCACCACGACTACGACCACGTGCCTTATTTGATGCTCTCCTCATTCTGGATGCAAATGCACTATTTAGCACAAATTTATGTTATTTTTTAAACCGGCAATGTGCAATTTTGTGCAAGAAATGCACAGCAAGGTGCAAATGTACTATGTAGCACTATTTATTAATAATAATAAAAAAAATGAATAGTAAATTATTATTATTTTTTCTTTAAACCAGCAATGTAGACGCACTTTTTATTTTTGTGCAAGAAATTCACCGCTGGACGCAAACGTAGTATTTAGAATATTTTTTTTTTTTAAACCTTTCAAGGACACTGTTAAAATTTTTTTCTAGTAATGGTTTTATTTGGTCTTGTGTGATAGTCTCTGGGAAGCCCCTTAATCTTATATTGGACCTCCTCCCTCTGTTCTCCAACTCTTCCAGGTGTCTATTTATGTTAATGGGTTGGCTGGAATGAGTCTCAGAGATTGGTTCAAATCTGTGTATAGCTTTTTCTCTCTTCCTCCCCAATCTTTCTTGGGATTTCAGTTGGTCTGACATGTTCCTTAATTCGTCTTTAAGGTCTGTGATTGCTGCAGTGACAGATCTTTTAATATCAGCTGCTATCCCATCCATATCTGCTAGTGTGAAAGGCACTTCAGTATTATGAGAGTCTCTTACCCATTCATCAGAGGCTGCGATCAAGCCCTCCTTGCTGTCTTCTTCTATGTTAGATGCTGCCATCTTGCTTGCCTGGGCTTTGCTTCTGTACGTTTGCCTTGGTTTGAATACATCTTCTATATGACTGCTTTGTGAGCTGTTTATTTGATCCAAGTATCTTTCTTTCTATGCCTAATCTTCCTATTTTTTCATTCAAGCACACTGTGGGTGACAACCTATTGCAAGGTGGTGGTGGTGTTGCAGCTGTTTCTCTCCCTTCCTCTATTACTCTGGATGAGACAAAGAAAAAAGAGACAAAAGTAAGTAATCCCACTAAAATACAATCTCCAAAGACAGAGCAATCACTCCCTTTAGGAGAAAGAAAACAGGGGAACTTGGAGATCTATGTTACGAAGGTAAAATTAAAGACGACAGCTTACAAATCATAAACCTATCCTCATACTCACTGTCGAGTGAAGATGTGGAGGTGCTCCAATGGGGCCTGAGTTTCTGCCCCTAACAAAATGTGAATAAATTTTAAGTCATAAAAGAAGTAAATCTCTTTGCTAAGAAAATCATGCTGCACGCAATGCATGATAGGGACTTCAGCATCTCAACGGGGCAGAGAGGATTATAGAGCTCTGAGAGATCTCATGATGCTCTATGAGGAGGGGCATGTGGATGGATCATCCGATTCGTCTGACAATTCGTCGGATGAATCAGATGCTCCCGCCACATATAAAACCAAATCACAATATTTTCCATCACTGCAATCAAATACAAATATTTGGGCTTTTGTACAAAAAGTAAGTTACGATATCCATCGAATGCCTATATCCCATTTCCGCTCTCAAAACCTTAAACCCAAAGTCTAAAAATTTAGAAACCAACCCCGATCTGATTATTAAACTGTCAGACAAGGGGGGAAATGTGGTGGTAATGAACAGAGATCAGTATATCACAATGTGCCAAAAAATTCTTTCCAATCAGGAATGGTATAAGCTAATTTCGGAGATGATTCTGCCCAATTTCCATGACAAATACAGGAAAATTATTCATGAAGCATACTCAAAGGCATTAATAGATAAGGATACCTGGAATTTCCTCAATATTAAGCACCCTGTTACTCCCACCTTCTATGCCTTGCCGAAGGTCCACAAGAATTTGGTGGACCCTCCTTGGTAGGCCGATCCTGTCAGGCATCGGGTGTCTCATGGAACATGCAAGTGAACTCATTGACGACTACCTTCGACCTTTTGTGATTTCTTTACCATAATACATCCAGGACACTAGGGACCCTCTTTGCATCCTCGAGGACCTTACTGTTCCCCGCAGGGCGTGGTTGGTCACTATTGATGTCAAAGCTTTGTATAGTTCAATATCTCATGAGAAGGGCCTTCAGGTTATAGGCAAATTCCTCAAGACGAAACCACATATACTGTGGACCTATAATGCCTTTGTCCTGTGATTATTGAAATACATACTGTACCATAACGTGTTTATTTTTCAGGGTTACCACTTCCTCCAGGTGCAGGGAGTGGAAATGGGGACGAGATGTGCCCCATCGTATGTGAACCTGTACCTGGAGGGGTGAGAACGTGACTTGTTCTATGGTGAGGACTCGTCGATGTGCCTGTGCCACATTATTTTGTGGCACAGGTATATTGACAACATCCTCATGATCTGGGATGGCACAATAGAGGAGCTGAAACTCTTCATGGCAACGATTGGCAACAATGACTATAATCTAAAATTCACAATGGAATGTAGTCAGCAAAGGGTAACGTTCCTAGATATACAAATTTTAACAGATGGACTGGGTAACCTGTCCCCTGATTTATTTAGGAAACCCTCTTCAGTCAACACAATACTACACGCCACAAGCACCCATCCTAGATCATTGGTCCGTAGCATTCCCTATGGACATTATCTAAGATTGAAGCGTAACTGTTCAAATGAGGAAGATTTTCTTAAGAGGGCGGATGAATTGTGATCCAGGCCTTTGAAATGTGGATATACCAAAACACGCCTCAAAAAAGTTTTTCAAAAAGAAAAACAAAAGGATAGGCATTCTCTGATACATTCAAACAAACAACAATTGGGACAGCAACCAACCAGGCTGATCACTCGCTATTCACAACAACATGATCTTATACATGATGTGCTTGCCCGTCACTGGCATCTCCTCACGGATGATGCTGTGGTGGCCAGGTACATCACTGGAAAACCAACTATCACATTCAGAAGGGCTAAATCCTTAAGGGATCATCTCACAAGGAGCCGTCTACCAAAAAACTCACAGCAATCAGATACTATGAGGCACAGTACATATAGATGTGGGAAATGTGACTACTGTGAATGGATCCAAGAGAGAAAATTTACATTACTTCCTAATGGATCGAAATAATTTCCCTAATATTATATAGACTGCTCCACAGAACGGAGTAGTCTATATGACATGTAACTGCCAGGCCTTCTATATTGGGAAGACCCGCAGGCCTTTTTGGAAGAGGGTTAAAGACCATGTTTATCTACTACGTAATGGAAAAATAGAGTCTGCGATCAGCAGACATGTTGGCATCTACCACAACTTTGATCTATCTGTAATGAGGTTTTTCTCATTAGAACATGTCCCTGTATTGGATAGGGGAGATGAAATAGACTCCCAACTTTTAAGGCTTGAAACCAAATGGATAGTCACCTTACAAGCGACAAAATCCCCGGGTTTAAACAAATACGTTAGCTATAAACCTTTTCTATAAATATGAATGTTACCTTCTAATAGGGATGCCTCAGATTCATCTCTCACATATTGATCTGTGGTAGATTATATATGTTTCAAATAATGTATCCATCTCTGGCTCACTGTGATATGTTTGTATATGTATGGGAGGCCATATTTTGGTTTGGGCCTCCAGACGATTAGATCTGTTGCCCCCCCCCCCTTTTTTTTGCATTACCATTATTATTATAACATATGTTTTTCACACTTTTTTACATTTGTTTCACTATTCATACACCACCACACACATCCATCGGGATTTGGTCATTTTCCACTGGCTTCTTTTGCCAACATTTTTACATCATCCAATTTTCTTCTTTCACACCCATTATTATTATCATTCTTATCACACAGTTCGCTATTTTGGACGGGTGTTTTTTTTGTTTTTTTCACTTTCACATTATGGTTTGCTCTTGCCTTTTTTCCTCCTATTCATCTTTCCCTGTCCAATAGGACCCACGTATGTGAGAGGCACACTCCGGGGCCACTTATGTTTTGTCTGATAGGGCCATCCCTACCACTGCCCTTACCCCTGTCATTTTCCCTTGGACCTCTGACCGCCTAGCACAGCTCTGGGGTCCCCTTTGTTCTCTTTTCCCTTGTCGGCCACCGGGGTCTGCCTCTTGGCGGAAACGACCACATGCGGATCCCTGGTCAACACACTCCCCCTCCCTTTGGGGGAGGACCTGTATGGCATGTCAGACCAGTACATGTCATGGGCACCGGAAGTTGGTCCTACGGTCGCCCACGATCTGCGTGTGTTGTTTTCCCCTCTCGACATTTCGACGTATGCGCGGCGGACGTCACTCCTCTGCGTCATTCGCGGAAACGCATCCACCCCAGGTCACATCCCCACCCCTATGCATGGCGGACATGTGGGAGGAGCACTGCCACTGGTGGGAAACCACTCACCACTATTTAAGGGGGCCATTTTGTGTCCAGCGCCGTCATGACTAGATGCCCTGGATATGCGTTAAGAGGAGGACCATTTGTAGACAGGATACTCTCATCTTTACCCAGGTTGACATACCTGTATTCATAGTCAATGCTCTTTTTGGCTTATGCAATACTTTTCTGACCATCCTTTCTTGCTCCCTTCTTTTTGGTTACAGCGATAGGAGACTCGATCGGCCCTCCTTTCTGGGATATGGGGGCCGCTCTCCTCTTCTGACCCGTATACCCTACCTTCTGGTCCTCAACAAGGTTGAACTCGCTGCACAGGGCAGCACGCTCGGGGGCCATTTTTGAGGGATCACCCCTAGTATATGGCACACAACTATACGGAAGGTATGTAACTGCTATGTTACTCAAACATAGGGCTTATATCTCTGTCCTATCTGTGCATCCATCTATGGTATACAGATGGATTATTTGACCATGTTTGGTATCTTGGGGGTAGCATATCTGCATGCCGGTCTGCCCACCTGTCCTTACCTCAATACATTATATAATCCGCTTCATTAGGAGGTTATGTACCACTACTATTATATATGAGAGCCTACTATGTCAGTATTTTTGACTGTCAGTATTATTGACTGACATTACTCTATACATTGCAGGGGGTTCTTCCAAAAAAGTGGGGTTCTTTAAATAAGTGGGCACTTCTGCTATTGCAACCATCCATCCATCTGAACGCTGCTTCTCTCTCTTCACAGGTATGTCTGTATTGTGATCGCTCCACCCAAAAACTGAACCATTACTATCTGCCTATGCCTTTTAACATTGGTATGTCAGTATTGTGATCGCTCCACCCAAAAACTGAACCATTACTATCTGCCTATGCCTTTTAACATTGGTATATCTGTTTATACTAGCTTCATCTTCCTTAAACTGAACACTGAATGACTGCTTAAATGTCTTTGGTGAACTGCTTTTGTCACTGCTGTTTAAACTACATCTGTAGCCATGTTCATAACATTGTGATGTTTATTTAGCCTATAGCCTTACCTAAATTTATGGTTCTCTTATGTTTACAATCTTGGCCTGTGTTGCATTTTGATTGCAGTTTTAGAAGTTTAATGGGATAGCTATGTGCCTTATATCATCTCCTAATTGATTAATTGTTTACCTCCACCCCACCCATCACAGTATAAAACCAAGCTTTGCTTATGGGGGATTAGCATTGCAGGGGGTTCTTCCAAAAAAGTGGGGTTCTTTAAATAAGTGGGCACTTCAGCGATTTGCACAAAGCACATACTAACAAGAAACTACTTTAATATCAGACTACACGTAACCTCATTTCCAAAACATCACATTTTCCTCTCTAGAACATGCATACCTTTCCTCTCCTATTCATAATAGCAGCCTCTCTCCTCAAACTATCTTTTCTTCACCCCTCTTCCCCTCCCCACAATCTGTACATATCATCCTCACTTCTCCCCTCTCCCTGTTACTGCACTCATCACCTCTTTATAACTCTAAGCCCACATGATAACAAAACCAGGATGCTCAAGCATGTCCCCTCATATAAATAATATTCCCATATTACTTTCCTTTCTCTTCTGCTTCTCCTAGCCTCTGGAGATATTTCCCCAAACCCTGGGCCTCTCTCATTTAACCACACACATCACCACCACTCCACACCCTCTAACAGTAGTCGCAATCTACACAATTTAATCTCCATCCCCCTTCTTCCCAAAACCACCCTCCCCTTACGCTGTGCCCTCTGGAACGCCCGCTCTGTCTGCAACAAGCTCACTGCCGTTCACAAACCTATTTCTCACTAATTCCTTTCATCTACTTGCTATCACCGAAACCTGGCTCCACGAATGCAATTCTCCTTCTCTTGCTTCTCTCTCCCATGGTGGCCTTCTCTGGACTCACTCCCCTAGGCCTAATGGACGCAAGGAAGGTGGAGTGGGATTCCTCTTATCCCCACAGAGCACCTTTCAGGTTCTTCACTCTCCTCCCTCTCTGTCACTCTCATCATTTGAAGCCCACTGTATACGTCTATTCTCTCCAACCTCCCTAAGAATTGCTGTGATCTATCGGCCTCCTAGACCGCTGTCAACTTTCCTTGATGAATTTTCTGCCTGGCTACCCTACTTTCTATCTTCTGAAATTCCCACAATCCTTCTTGGGGACTTCAACATCCCAGTTAACATGAACACTACTGCTACGTCTAAATTTCTTAGTCTAACTTCCTCATTTGACCTGAAGCAATGGGTACAGGCTCCTACTCACACTGATGGGAACACCCTTGACCTTGTCTTCTCCTATCTATGCACTCCATGCAGCTTCTCCAACAATCCTTTTCCCCTCTCTGACCACCACCTTATTAGATTCTCTCTCTCCCTGTCTTGCACCACCTTCCCCTCCAATCGCCTAACCGTTACCCGTAGAAACCTTCACCAACTCAACACTTCTCTCCTCTATTCTGCTACTGACCACCTCTATAAAAAATCTCACCTCTGTCCTGCCCCAACCTAGCCACTG
>BLSH010464449.1:125995-138937 GCA_018402905.1 Glandirana rugosa
TGACACCGTTATGTCCTTGTACTCGTCGTTTGAAAAACCGAATTCACAAAACCCAATCCATGTTAAAAAAAAAAAAATTTAGAAAAATAACTGTTTAACTTAAGTTGCAATGTATTTGTACTTTGCGAGGTCTGCTCGCGATTATATTCGCATGTATGTAACCATGAAGTTGTCACATGTAACTCTGTTTTTTCACACAGGACAGAGTCCTATTTGGCATCACCTTCTTGAGGACTCGAGATGAGGTGGGAAGGGACATTCTTCCTTTTATGAGGAGTGAAGTGTTAGTTAAATGCAGTCTGATAATGTACATGTACAATAACACCCTTCCCCCTTTTTCTTTTCTTTTTTTTTTTTCTCCTCTCCTTTTTTGTCTCAATGTACACTGTTGAAGTACCAATGTATGTACGCTTATATTAGCGCTCGTCTGGAGCGTTTCATGTTTATGTAACGTTGAATTCAATTTGTCAATAAAAAGATTTAAAAAAAAAAAAATTGTACCTAACCCAAAACACTTAAGCCAAAAAGTTTGCTGCTCATGTTCCTGTATTGCCACAGTGTTTCATCCTTTTCTTAACATGTCCTACTTTCAATTAAATCATAATATATTTTAAATGGGAGCCCCACTCAAATATCAAGAAAAAAAGTGTGGGGTCCTCCTTAAAACTCTGTGCTAGACCTTGATCCAAATATGCAGGCTGAAAGGGCCGAAAAAGTGTGTGCACCTCTTCCTTTATGATCCATACCAGACCACATGCCCTAACCATGGGGGAGTATCTTGCCCCCATAGACCTCTTCCCCACAACCCTGACCCACTGGTTTTGGGTATCTGTGGGCATGGGGCTTATTTGGATCTGGAAGCCACCTTTAACAATAAGGGGGCTCCAAGATACTGGCTCCACCCATCTAGACTTTTTCCAGCTCGATGGGGCAAGTGCCCACACAATGACCCTGGGAGCCAAAGTTTTTTGGGTGGACAAACATGCGGCGCCTATCTGCATGAGTTCTTCCGAATCAACTAGCATCACCCCTACCAGAGTGTCAGCGGTAGGTGGAAATATTATGGGACAGGAAGCCCCTGTTCCACTTGTCTTTTCCGTGAGTGGCAGTTAATACAAATGGCAAGAGCTATGGCCTCCTCCAAAGCAGGTAGGGAAGGACAATTAACTAAAGCATCTTTTATAGCATTCAAGAATCACAACCTGTATTGATTGCAGAGTTGAGTCATTCCATCCTGAATCTGTTGCCCAGTGCCAGAACTCCAAAAAATATTTTTCTGCTGCATTACCTTTCTAAAATTGCCCGGGGATGGGCCTCCACTGCATGTGTGTGGTCAGTACCATGATAGACAAACAGAGACACCACTAGTAGAAATCCTTAAATATACCTTATTCCACTAAAAAAGGTCAGTTATAAGAGTTTTGAAATGTTTCTACAATGTTTGCATTCAGTTATCATAGGCAGATATACCTCACACTAAATTATATTAAAGAAATGTATTCCTAGGGACACAGATACTAATCTCCGGTAGCAAAGCCTCTAACAGGCATCACATGCAGCACTTTGCAGTTTTAATTGAAGCGTTTTGTGGCTTCCAGTTGTATGTTTTTTTCTGTTTTATAGAAATTGTAATTTGGGAGTTAGTATGACATTTGAGAGCCGTGGATTACTTTCTGTACTTTTAGAAACCCAATCTGTTGGCGGGAGGCCAAAGCAGCCAAACATGCAATTCTAAAGAGAGAAAGAGTTCTAAAGATTTATGGCATTTGTTCTCTGTCCAGGTATAACCTAGTTATATGCAATTGAATCAGTATCAGCATCTCTACTCTACTTATCAAAGCCGAGAACATTAAAACATGACCAGGTGTTTTAACAAAACAGAATAACTATGGGCTTCTCTTTCAAAAGAGCATACCTAGATGATGAATATTGCAACAGTTGCATTGTGTGTATTAAGTGTAAAAAAAAAAGTGTTAAGTGAAAAGTGTTAAGTGAAAAGAACATAACAAGAATGCTGCCTGGCATATAGATTGCTAGATTGGTACTTGGCAAATCCTATGTTTTCACAGCAGCATAATTAAATGACATTTAAAACACTGGCTTAGATTTTTCAAGAGACAATTAACCATTACTGTCTCATATATAACTCTATATATAATTCATATAACAGAGGAACTTAACTGTGAAGGATGTGCCCCAAAGAAGGCTAACAGAGGACACGTCACCAGAATTGTCTGATCAAGCTGAACTTTACCCATTACCAACTTTACATGCCTTGTTCTGCACTGTGTCTCTGGGTCCTCTAGGACAAACTATTTTCCTAAAAGTGGAACATGTACTAATGCCAAATAAATTTAATAGGGGGTCTTTTAATGTGAAAGAGTACTGGCCAGCCAGCAGCAGAACGGTATTAATGAGGGAGAACTTGCAGAAATTATTAGATACACAGAGTACAGGGAGGTGTTTTACTATAAAAATGAAGAAACCACAAATGATACAAAAAATACAATTTAGCCAGCAGTAGAGCTCTTTAGATGATAGAGAACTTACCTGTGTTTTACTACAAAAATTAAGATATGACAAATGATACAGTAGTGTAAACCTGCCCAGGGCAGGGCAGCAAGACTGGGGGCCAAATGTACTAGAGACAATGACACAGACAGCTTTTACTACTATGATACCAAAAATGATATAGAAGCCAATCAGTTTTATTCATTTATAATAACACAAAACCAATGTATGTCTAGCTTCTATTTTTACTACTGGGATAGGAGGGTATAGTGAGATATATTTTGAGGTGGTTTAGGTAGGGCCGCTGATAAGGGGGGGCCACTAGCCCTGGTGTGGGGGGCCCAGAGCACACAGGGGAGCCCACACAGGGGGGATTAGTGACAGATGACAATTGAGTCTCTTTTCTTCCAGCAGATGAATACTGCTCTCCTTTCCTCTCCCTTGCTGCCAGCTATTATCTGATAAGAAAGAGACAGTCGTCCCTCACTAATCCCCCTCGCTGTGTGGGTCCCCCTCCTCTCAGCACTGGAGTTTGTTATCTTTCTAATTTAGGCTCCATGCACACTGGCTTAAAAAATCGCTGCTATATCAGTTTAGTGTTTTGCCTGTAGAAGCAGCTCAATGTTATCCTATGTGTCCATATACATTAGGACAATTACAGGCATATTTTAAGCTCAATGTTTAAAGACAGAAAAAAAAAACCCTTCTGGTTCTCCTAAACTCGTCTAAACTTTGTACAAAAAATGTTCTATATGAGCGTTTTTTTCTGCCAAGTGAACAGGAGTTTTTTTTAAGTCCAGTGTGCATGGAGCTTATTTTTTTTCCTTTCTCTTTCTGTCTCTTTGATCCTGGAGCCTTTATATTTTTTATCATTTCATCTTCATTTTTATTAACCACTTACTTTGTTGGTTACTAGCTAAAAACAGTTTTTTTTTGCTATAAAATTACTTAGAACCCCTAAACATTATATATATATTTTTAAAACACCCTAGAGAATAAAATGGCGATCATTGCAATACTTTTTGTCATACGGTATTTGCGTAGCGGCCTTTCAAGCGCAATTTTTTTGGAAAATTTTAATTTTTTTGAGTTAAAAAATAATACAACAGTAAAGTTAGCCCAATTTTTTTATATATTGTGAAAGAGGATGATATGCCGAGTAAATAGATACCATACATGACACGGTTGAAAATTTTGCACACTCGCGTAATGACGACAAAGTCTGTTACTTAAAAATTTCCATAGGCAATGCTTTAAAATGTTTTATTGGTTACCAGGTTAGAGGTGCAGAGGAGATCTTTTGCTAGAATTATTGCTCACACTCTTACGATCGCGGTGATACCTCACATGTGTGGTTTGGACACCGTTTTCATATGTGGGCGTGACTTATGTATGCATTTTCTTTGTTGCGCGAGCTCGCGGGGACGGTGGCGCTTTAATTTTTTTTTTATTTATTTATTTTTAACACTGTTCCTTTAAAAAAAAAATCTGATCACTTTTATTGCTATCACAAGGAATGTAAACATCCTTTGTGATAGTAATATATTGTGACAGGTACACTTTTTTGGAGGGCTGGGGGGGTTTAAAAGACCCCCCCCCATCCCTCCTTTACACTTCACAGTATTCACATCGCCAAAAACTGAGATTCTGAATACTGTCTTTTTTTTAAATTGGCGCCATTAGCCGCCGAGTAAACCGGAAGTGACGTTGTGATGCCGCTTCCGGAATTTGCCAAAGGAGACCCTATCGGAGCCGATTACGGCTTCTATCAGGTCTCCTTCCAGCTGGCGGAGGCACCGGATCATCGCTTCGGTCTCCTGGTGGGACGGGAGGCCGGAGAAGAGCGGTGGAAGGCGGCCGGAGGGGGAATGTCCCCTCCCGCCCCCTGGGGTAACGACCGAGCGGCCCCCGAGCCGGATCGGTCGTTACCCCTGGATAGCCGACCGCCAGGCTATGTCCCAGTACAGCCGGTCAAAGCCAGCCGCCGCCTATTTACGGCGCTGGGGCTGAAGTGGTTAACTCAGTTTTATCTTTTAGATTTAGCAGGAATTCTGTGAGTTATGTTGTATTTGTGTCTGCTGATAGTTTTATTGTATTTTTAGCAAAATATAGCTTTAAAACTTTCTGGGGGGCTGTCAGATAGTCTATATGGGGCCCCGTGATTTCTATCAGCAGCCCTGGGTTTAGGTGCATGCTGTTCATTTGAGGCTAGAAAGTAATGACTTAGTCTTGGCTTGACTGTGCTCCTTTTAAGAAAAAATAACCTGGATCACATCTGCAAACTCAAGATGAACCACAAGGTTGCACTATTGGACTGCAATTATCAAGGCTAATACAGATCCTTCACATGCTGTTTTTACAATGTCTTGCTCACTCTTTTTTGCAACTGAAACAACTTGCTATTTCATGTTTTACTTTTTTGGCATTGTACTTTCAATATACACTTTGATGAGAGAATTTAAATATTGATAAAAGGATATTTAGTGTATTGACTAATTAAGAACTAGTTTGCCTTTAGGTTAGGTACTAATATAATAATATACTAATGCATATAGTGGTTTTTAAAGTAAACATGAGCTAGTCTTAACGTTGCATAGTCCTCTTTATGAGAAAATACCCTTCCCAGACAGGGTATTGGATTAAACCTGTAGGTAAATAAGAGAAACAGAATCTTCATAGATATATAGAAAAGTGACGACAGAAAAAAGACTGAGTAGTCCATCAAGTCTGCTCTGTTTTTTTTTTTATTATTATAGATCTATGTTTGTCCCAAGCATGTTTGAAGCCATTTACTGTTGACTGTCTCACTACCTGCAGGAATTTTATTCCAAGCATCAACTACCCTATCAGTAAAAGAATGCTTTTGTTTTTTTTATTTTTCACATTTTATTATTACTTTTTATTTTTATCATACTTTTTGGTATCTTTAAATTTAAGAATAAAGAGACTTTTAGTGGGTTATCTTCTAAATGATTTCCTCTTTTGGAAATTGTTAAGCACCCATTTTTGGAACCTTGACAATCAGTGGCACGACAGTAAGGAGTTTTATTTCTGAGCCATGGGGTTCCTCTGTATGTCATCTGGAGTTCCTGTTTTTCCGCTATTTAAATGTGATGGCTGACGTTGCAAACTGATCTCCAATCCCAGTTGACACCTCCTTAGGGGAAACGCGTTGGTAGGAGCCAGTTGTAATATTGCAGATGGCCATGCCACAAATACTTTGCTGTAACAATCTTTTAAGTGCTTTTTTAAAATAAATTATTTTTTATCAAAAGATAATGCGCTTTGAGTTTTTCCTCCAATTTTTATCATCCATTATGAGCTGATAACCAAGGATCTATTTGAGCCCTTTCAGGAGGATTTAGCGGAATCCATTTCATCAGCCACAGATGAGCTTTTATGCTTACTCATCCATTTGGGTCCGCTGCGAGCTGTTGTCCATCGTGAATCTCTGAGATCTAGTAGACAGAGGAATGCATCCCTAAGCTGTGGATCAGCACACACGCTTGTGACCTATGTGGGTCTGGTAAGCAGCCAATTTTATTATCTTTGAGCACGGTGGTGTCTTCATAGTAAAGGGTTCACACACCTTTGGATCTGCATCTGTTTGATTTGGGACTCACAAGACAATTGGATTGTCAGGAAGCAATACAAATAAACCTGGGTAGAATGCCCATCTGTCAAGAAACAACCGTTACCCCTGGAGTCTGGGTCTGGAAGCCTGTGTGTGCACCTGTGCGCGTTTGCATGCATGTGTGCGCACACATGCGCGCCGGCATTGGCGCCAAACGACCCATTTAAGAGGACAGCACCCTGCAACCAGTGCTGTCCATTCGACAGCATTACCTGTTCTACAGCTGTTACCTGTTCTACAGCGTCCCCAGCAGTGTGTTTATCTGAGTTCCTGTTCTTGTGACCCCGGCTTGTCTCCTGTTCCTGTTTGTCTTCTGCCCGCACTGACCCTGGCTTGTCTACGACCACTCTTCAGTCTCATCCCTGTGTACCTCGCTGCAAGCCTGTTGACGACCCTGCCTGCACCCGACCATTCTCTTGCCTGCTCCACTTGTACCACACTGCCCGCCTGTTCCCAACCCGGACTGTACCACTATGCTATCTTCTAAGCACGAGCTCCCGAGGAACCCTCCACGCTTGCACCAATACTCATCCAAGCCCTCGTGCCTCCCTGCACTCTCAAGCTCCATGTCTACTCTACCAAGGGTTCCAGAATCAGGGTTGTAAGAGAGGTTGCTCCCTGGATAAGCCAGACTCCACCACCAGGTGCGTGACAGTAATGGACAGCCATGTCCGAGTCTGCGCAGCGGCCCTCTCCGATGGAATATCTTTGCCAGCATTCAGCCGGCCTTACACAAGCCGTTCAGAACTTGCAGGAAGGATACCAACAGCTTGAGGAGCGTTCCAAGAACTCTCCTCACCTGCCTCAGCAGCAGCAGCAGCATCTCGCACCATAGTTGCCTTGCCTTCAGAGCCCGAGGTCCCTATGCCAGAACGGTTCTCAGGAGACTGCAGCAAGTTCAGAGCATTCAGGAATGCCTGTGAGCTGTATTTCTCTCTCCAGCCACGCACCTTTTCACTGGAAGCTACAAAGGTGGGCTTCATGATCTCCCTGCTGCAAGGAGAACCCCAAGCATGGGCCCACCGTCTCTTAGAACAGAAGGCACCAGCCGTGTCCAGCCTTGCCCAGTTCCTCCAAGCCATGGCTAAGCTTTATGAGGACCCCCATCAGGCTGCCACCGCGGAGGCCGCTCTACACGCCCTCCAGCAGGGCCGTCATTCCGCTGAGGATTACGTGTCTGAGTTTACGTGTCTGAGGGGCCTTCTCCTAAGTTTTTGTAATTTGCTAGGAGAAGGCCCCTTTTCACCACTGGTAGCTATTTCAACCATAGAGTAGGTGTGTTCCAGTGCCATAAGAGAGACTGCCTCACTTGTCAATTTATTCAACATGGACACTCTGAATTTGTCACCAACAAGGGTGTCACATTCCGTATCAGGCAGTTAATAACCTGCTCGACGGAATTTGTCATTTACATTTTACGATGCCCCTGTAATGTCCTCTATGTAGGTCGCACAACATGCACACTACGAACCAGAATAGGGGAACATTGCATACTAATCCAAAAGGGACGGGATGAACATAGTGTTCTACCTCACTTTTTGCAGGTGCACAATAAGGATATCAGATGCTTAGAAGTGTTCGCCATCGAGGCTATCCCGAGGGGGACACTCACGGAGAACGAGAGATACGCTCTCCTTTGCAAGAGGGAGACCTTTTGGATCTACCTGTTGGGGTCCCTCTCGCTGAATGGCCTCAATGAGGACCTTAACCTATATACGATTGTATAAATTATTTGCAGCCACACATTGTCATATATAACTTGTCACCTTACCATTTCATCAATAGTCAAGAACATGACAAATTGTTACCATTTATTTTTTAGTTCATGGTGTTTGTCTGCTCATTCTGAGAGTCCACCTGTTCATAATTTCACTATTCTATTTCCTTTTGGATTTCTGATATTACCCTTCATTGACAAGATGTATATGTTTGTATTCTTTTTTTTTTATTATTTATAGTCAGTATTTAATTCTTTCAATCTTTCCAAATCCTTTCATGGCTTCCCCCGTCCCCCTCCCCCCTCCTTTTTCTTATTCCCCTTTTACAATTTAGCAATATGTTTGCACAAATGTGATATGACACTAATAGACCGTATATACGAAGGGTTAATCATTATACCAGGCTCTAATTACAACCCTGGTTCCCTCCCCTCCCCCCTCCCTTCCAACTCACATAAATCAGAGGCAGCCGTCTATCCTGTGACTTTGATAAAGAGCAGCTGCTCGAAACATGTAAGTCACGGCTAGCCCGGGCTTTCATCAATCGCAGCACACCATCCAGCGGCTTTGCGCTTTCTACCACCAGGGGTAACCCCATTGCTCTGCAGGTCATCATCGCGTCTGGGCTGACGTCACCCAGCACATCTGAACCTTCGGACCCGGCTCTCACACAATGCACTCTACCACCTCAGGAAGGATTGCACCTCCCAGGATACGAGTCCCCCAGTCGGCTGCACAACACTGACCCACGTTGACCGCCCGTCGCATACCATCCGTTCATGCCGATACTCATCCCCAGGTCAGTACGTTTACGGTCACCAGGACTTGTCAGTCATCCATCCGAGCAGCCACATGTCTGAGCACAATAGATAGTAATTATAACCGCGCAACTATTACTTGAACTTAAAAAGAGACAAACAAGGGATTGCAGCCAGACACTAAAATAGTATCCCCAATACTACAAACAAAATCCAATATAAAAAAGTGAGGCGCAATCTATATAAGACTGATAGGTAAAGGTATCTCATATGTTAATGCATGCAACAGTGCTCCCTATTGGCTACAGTGCAGGAAGTAATTGAGTAATATGGACCTCTAAAGCTGGATAAAGTGCAAGTAAATATTAAAACTATATATATATATATACAAAGAGGACATATATAATGACTATACAGTAAGTGCAATCACCTACACAGTAACAAAACCCACTGTGCGATAATTGTGTGCAAAATGTGCTTAAAATGCTACTGAAAAGTGACTAAGTGAAAATGCTCTTCATAGTGTGCAAACATTTCAGTCCATAATTAATCCATATAGCCCTATTGCGATCCTTAATGTTCCAAATTACAGGTGCAAAGAATCCTAGAACAAAAAACTTAAAGTCATAAAGTGCTGCTGAAAAGTGATTTAGTGAGATCGCTCTTCTCAAAAGCGATTGTGGTGCATAGTCACTGCAAAAACACTGGCGTCCAGGTAGGTGTCCTTTTTTCTATTTCCAGGCATACAATGCTTCAGGGTGCTAACACACGCCACCACCAGGCAATCTTATGCGCTCACCTCCAGGGGCGACCCCCACTCGGGTCTAGTAAAGCGGTCCCCTCTGGGGCACAATCCTCCTCAGGCTCAGGAACGTGGTGTGTATAGCTTCAATTCATACCATAAAAATAGAGGAATGCTAACATATCGCTGAATCGTTTTAAAACCAACAACTTTAATAAAATGCAGATTAAAAAGATTCACATGACATAGTGTACTTCCACCGGTACACTCGGGTAATGCACCTGACATGTAATATCCACAGTTGATAGGGATATAGCAGTATGCTTCACGGTTGCTGAATCGTGTGTACAAGGTACACTGCCTGAACGTCACAAGGCTCCTCCCCGAGCATGTCTGAGCACCCCGGTTATCTCCCTAAGGGCGCACCGTAAAGCCAGCCTCATTACATCTGGTCTCTGTTGCCTCTCCAGCCATAACTATACCCAGATCCATGTTTGTGGCCTCAGTCCTCCCCATCCACACTCTTTCATAGGCCACTACAGTTGGGGACACTCCATCGCTTATATTCCAGCTCATTGTTGCCCATGCAACCGGGCACAGCGACTGTTCTCACACAACAACTTTTTTTTTTCTTTCGCTGTGGATCCCTGAGTGCCCCATTTCCATCACCCAGGATGTTTACAGGTCACCATAGTCTGGGTCCCCAGAGCTGTGGTACATTGGTTCACCCAGCATCTGGCTTATTACCAGCATTGGTGTCTATTGCTGATTGCCATTTTAATTTTTATTGTTTATGGATTGATTCTTGTTTTTATGTATTCCTTGCTATGCACTATCCAAGGTTTAATAAACCAATTTTTTATACAATGTACTAGTGACTTTGAAGGTTCCATTGAGCGCTGTGTTCAGCTTGCATCAAACTATTTACCATTCCAGTGGTCATCAGCAGCTCTGTTTTCCTTCAACATTCACACATGAGGATATCAAGTTTCCTAACAATGACATTAGCTCTGGTTGTAGCACTTATAGGATCTTTTTGAGTGTAGTAACTTTGTCCTCGTCTATTGCAGACTCCACTACCAGGTACATGACAACAGCACTCAGTCCCACATCAGAAGCGTCTGTCTGCACGACAAACTCCTTTATGAAATCTGGGGTCAGGAGCACAGGTTGTGCACAAAGTGCTTGCTTAACATTTGAAATACCTTTTCTGCCTCAGGATTCCACTTAATCATGACCGACCCTCTAACCTTCGTCATATCTGTCAGTGGGGATGCAATGGTGACAAAATTGGGTATAAACCGCTTGTAGTACCCTGTGATCCCAAGAAATGCATGAACTTGCTTTGTATTTATAAGTTGGGTCCACTTTTGAACTGCCTCAATCTTATTGATCTGAAGCTTGATCAGCCCCCGACCAATAATGTAGCTAAGGTATTTGGCCTCCTCCAAGCCTATGGCACACTTTCTGGGGTTGGCAGTGAGTCCTGCTTTCCTAAGGGAATCTACTACTGCTTGCACCCGGGGTAAATATTATTTCCCAATCTGGGCTGTGGATGACTACATCATCCAAATATTCTATATTCGGGTATTCTATATTCTGTATTCCATATGTTCCCATACAAGCGGCATCACAGCAGCGATTCTATCTTTCATCAGTGAGATATGCTCGATGACACTTCTAGTCTAGTCTAGGTGTGGTCATTCCCTCCCACATTTCTTTTGCAACATCTAGCAATCACCTGGGATGTCTACCATATTGTAGTTCCAAAGGGGAGTAACCTGTAGATGCCTGAGGTACCTCTCGTATGGCAAACATGAGGCGTGGCAGCAGAAAATCCCAATTTCTCCCATCTTTGTCCACCACCTTTTTTAGCATGCTTTTGAGTGTTTTGTTAAATCTCTCCACAAGACCATCCATTTTTTTTGTATTCAATAGTTTGTATTCATTAATTCATTTTCCATAGAAAAAAACATCATGACAGACATTAAGACAGATGCCTACTATATTCTTAAATTCTTAAAGAACCCTCCCCCCAAAAAAAAAAGGAAACCCCAAAGCCACCCCCTCCCTACTCTCCCTTCTAGACTCCTTTCCTCTCCCTACTTGATCTTCTCCCTCTAATCGTTTCCCTCCATACTCATCATGTTGATATTCCCTTATGGTCTCATTCTCCTAATTCCCGTATTTCTCTGTACTTTCTTGATTTTTTAAAATCTAGCAATTTTCTCCAGGTATCTTCATATCTCTCTATTAGGTCTACCTCTTCATGTATTATCTCTTCCAAGGAGCATATCTGATCGATTTTTAATATCCATTTCTTCAACATGGAATTTTTGGTGATCTCTAATACCTGGGGATCAAACCCTTGGCTGCATTTAACAAGTGTGGTATCAAGGATTTCCTATATTGAGCAATAGGTTTATCCCTTTTATGAAATAGGCATCTCCAAGGTTTGGCCTCTATATACACCTCCTCCAGTTATTTCCTGAATAGCCTCAATAATCTCCCTCCAGAAGGCCTGTATCTTAGTACATTCCCACCATAGGTGCGCAAAGGTCCCTGGCGAACCAAACTTCCTCCAACATAGAGGGGATACGTCCGCCCCTATCCTCTGCACCCTCAGTGGGGTCACATACCATCTGGCAAGAGTTTAATACTTATTTCTGTCATCTTAGCATCTCTTGACAAGATACATGCTAATTTTAATATTCTTATCTTCTTTTTTTTTTTTTTTTTCCTTTAGAAAAAGTTTTTATTGAAAGTATATAAACAGTACAATATACTCGGCAAATATAGATCAAGAAGCTCCTCCACTTATAGGACTTTTATGTTATATGGTTATATTCAGCTCACACATATATATATATATATAATTTTTGCGGTCAACAACATTAAAGTTTGTAAGCGCCATGATTTATTAACGCAGCATTACCATCTCTGGATTTGTTGTGAATACCAGAGAGAATAATACACATATGAGAGAATTTCTTATCTCTATGGGTTTGGTGGCTGCTGAATGAGCGCGGTATATTTTGGCATTTTTCATAGATCAAGAGTATGTAACATACAAAATGGGATCTATTACAATATGACTTAATTATGGCAGTACAAAGCTCGTAGTGTGTTGTGTACTTGAACATACCACCCTTGTCCGGTGACTTCTACGCATTGTCTACCCAACGCGATCTTTGTCTGGTCTTTACAAGCTAGTCGTTTACGGTATCATAAGGCCGTGGGTAAATGTAGCTTTTCGCTCCATATTGTTTTTGTAAAGGGAAAGGGCTTGAGTCCTCGAGTTCTGTGGATGGGGTTGACGCTTGTGTTCTGTTTTGGTCTGGGTCTTTTTCAGAGCAGTCTGTGCTTCGTTTGGGAGGGCGAAGGGCAGCCTAAGGGCGATATTTCCTCTGTCTCGTAAGGAGCTGTAGATAATATGTTGACGTTGTGAGGGGATGCAGGGGCTAAATCTCAGTCTGTATGTAGATGTATGCGGCGATTTATGAGGGTTAATCATTGCCGAAGAAAGAGTAGGAGGAGTGGAAATAAAAGAAGGAGAAAGATGTATAGAGATAGAGGAAA
>BLSH010464449.1:150822-161350 GCA_018402905.1 Glandirana rugosa
TATATATATATATATATATATATATATATATATATATATATATATATATATATATATATATATATATTCAGTATATATACAGTATCTCACAAAAGTGAGTACACCCCTCACATTTCTGTAAATATTTTATTATATCTTTTCATGTGACAACACTGAAGAAATTACACTTTACTACAATGTAAATTAGTGAGTGTACAGCTTGTATAACAGTGTAAATTTGTTGCCCCCTCAAAATAACTCAACACACAGCCATTAATTGTCTAAACCGCTGGTAACAAAAGTGAGTACACCCCTAAGTCAAAATGTCCAAATTGGGCCCAAAGTGTCAATATTTTGTGTGGCCACCATTATTTTCCAGCACTGCTTTAACCCTCTTGGGCATGGAGTTCACCAGAGCTTCACAGGTTGCCATTGGAGTTCTCTTCCACTCCTCCACGAAGACATCACGGAGCTTGTGGATGTTAGAGTCATTGCGCTCATCCACCTTCCTTTTGAGGATGCCCCACAGATGCTCAATAGGATTTAGGTCTGGAGACCTGCTTGGGCAGTCCATCACCTTTACCCACAGCTTCTTTAGCAAGGCAGTAGTCTTCTTGGAGGTATGTTTGGGGTCAATATCATGTTGGAATACTGCCTTGTGGCCCAGTCTTCGAAGGAAGGGGATCATGCTCTGCTTCAGTGTGTCACAGTACATGATGGAATTCATGGTTCCTTCAATGAACTGTAGTTCCCCAGTGCTGGCAGCACTCATGCAGCCCCAGACCATGACACTCCCACCACCATGCTTGATAGTAGGTAAGACACACTTGTCTTTGTGCTCCTCACCTGGCTGCTGCCACACACGCTTGACACCATCTGAACCAAATAAGTTTATCTTGGTCTCATCAGACCACAGGACATGGTTCCAGTAATCCATGTCCTTAGTCTGCTTGTCTTCAGCAAACTTTTTGCAGGCTATCTTGTGCATTCTCTTTAGAAGAGGCTTCCTTCTGGGACGACAGCTATGCAGACCAATTTGATTCAGTGTGCGGCATATGGTCTGATCACTGACAGGCTGACCCTCCACCCCTTCAACCTCTGCAGCAATGCTGGCAGCACTCATACATCTATTTTTCAAAGACAACCTCCGGATATGACACTGAGCACGTGCACTCAGCTTCTTTGGTTGACCATGGCAAGGCCTGTTCTGAGTGGAACCTGTGCTGTTAAACCACTGTATGGTCTTGGCCACCATCCTGCAGCTCAGTTTCAGGGTCTTGACAATCTTCTTATAGCCTAGGCCATATTTATGTAGAGCAAAAATTGTTTTTTTTTTCAGATCCTCAGAGAGTTCTTTGCCATGGTGCCATGTTGAACTTCCAGTGACCAGGATGAGAGTGTGAGTGATAACAACAAGTTTTTCACACCTGAGACCTTGTAACACGAGTCACATGACACAGAGGAGGGAAAATAGCTAATTGGGCCCAATTTGGACATTTTCATTTAGGGTTGTACTCACTTTTGTTAAAAGCGGTTTAGACATTAATGGCTGTGTGCTGAGTTATTTTGAGGGGACAGCAAATTTACACCGTTATACAAGCTGTACACTCACTGCTTCACATTGTAGCAAAGTGTCATCTCTTCAGTGTTTAAAAATAAAAAATGTGCTCAGCGCTACCAAAAGTGAATAAAAAATATACTGTATTACTACATTCATATGCTTCACATGCGTTTTTAGATCTATTGTTTTTTAGAAATTTAAATAATAGGCAAAGTGCTCAGCATTTTTCGCAGGTGTGCAGACATTAAAACAAATTGTGTCATATGATAGCCTACATTCATATGTACATTTGACAATATATCATGCATATATTAGTAGTGACTAATTGTGTTCAACTCTGTGCCACATATGAATCAAACACTGTGTCTCAAGGCTGGACACAATCTGTGCAACTGGTAACCCTGCATGTGCTCAAGTGATTCTCATTAAATACTGTGTCTCAAGGCTGGACACAACTTAACTAAAACATAAATACCACAAATCAGAATATACAGTGCATCTATTAATGTGTATATCAAAAAAATGTATCTTTAAAGTCTTCAATTTGTTTTTGTGCCTTCTTAAATCTGGTATCCTTCCACCAAAAACAGTGATATTTTTGTGATGTTCACAGGAATTAATTTTTGTGACTGGCACTCTGGCACTCTGTGCCACCTTTTTGTGCTCTAGCCTGTCACCTTAGTGTGCTAGGGCCTTAGCACGTAAAGGTTTCTTTGCTGTGATGATGTGATGGTAGTGTTTCTCCACCAGTGGTCTCTCAATGCTCCTAATGGAGCCCTCCTTCCTCCTATGGTGTGCCTGGTTCCTCCGAGCTTATACTTCTAATTTCGTTCTCAGCATATATGGGAGAAGAATTGAAAAGCTCTGTGGTGTGATATAGTTTTAAAAGTTTATTTAAATAAAACACATAAAGAACTCACATTTAAAATCCTAAAAACTGGCGCTTCTCCACGAGCAGTGAACTCGTCACTTTCTATTTCGGATAGATGCTATCCCCATGAAGAAGTCACGTGATGCGTGATGTAAGGCATAGGGCGTGAGCGGAGGGGATCGGAAGTGACGAAATTGAAAGTGACAAGTTCGCTGCTCGTGGAGAGGCGCCGGCTTTTTGGATTTTAAATGTGAGTTCTTTATGTGTTTTATGTGTCTGGGGGGGGGGCCAGGGAGCGGGTGTGGCAGACTTGATCTCCGCCGGCTACCCGCGATGCCCCCGGACTGAAAAAACGGAGGTCCGTGTGTGTAAACATGGATCTCCGTTCTGTGAGAGGGGGAAGGGCTATGATCACAGCCTTCCTCTATATGGAAGCTGTGATCACTCCCCTTCCCCTGCCAGCCCAGCACTAATACAGTTAGAACACGCCCAGGGAACACAGTTAACCCTTAGAGCGCCCCCCCAGGTTAACCCCTTCACTGCCAATGGCATTTACACAGTAATCAGTGCATTTTTATAGCACTGATCGCTGTATAAATGTCAATAGTCCCAAAAGAGTGTCAAAATGGTCCGACATGTCTGCCGCAATATAGAAGTACCGCTAAAAATCGCAGATCGCCACCATAACTAGTAAAAAATAAAAAAAAATAAAAACCCCAGAAATTAATTCTCATCATCCGTAAACGTGGCAACTTTTCCGCAAACCAATCAATAAACGCTGATAGTGATTTTTTTTTTTAAATCACAGATATGAGGAAGAATATAAATCGGCCAAAACCGTTGAAAAAATGTTTTTTTATATATTTTTTGGATTTGTATTTTAGCAAAAAGTAAGAAATTTGTTTTTTTTTGCAAAATTGTCGCTCTTCTTTTGTTTATAGTGGCGATCAGAAATGACACAGCAGGGATCAAATACCACCAAAAGAAAGCTCTATTTGTGGGAAAAAAAGAATGCAAATTTCGTTTGGGTACAACGTCGCACGACCGCGCAATTGTCAGTTAAAGCGACGCAGCGCCGAATCACAAAAAGTGCTCTGGTCCTAAAGTGTGAAATCCTTCCGGGGCTGAAGTGGTTAAAGATACATTTTTTTGATATGCACATTAATAGATACACTTTATATTCTGATTTGTGGTATTTATGTTTTAGTTAAGTTGTGTCCAGCCTTGAGACACAGTATTTAATGAGAATCACTTGAGCACATGCAGGGTTACTAATTGCACAGATTGTGTCCAGCCTTGAGACACAGTGTTTGATTTATATGTGGCACAGAGTGTTGAACACAATTAGTCACTATTAATATATGCATGATATATTGTCAAATCTACAAATTAATGTAGGCTATCATATGACACAATTTGTTTGAATGTCTGCACACCTGTGAAAAGTGCTGAGCACTTTGCCTATTTAAATTTCTAAAAAACAATAGATCTAAAAACGCATGTGAAGCATATATGAACGTAGTAATATATTTTTTATGCACTTTTGGCAGCGCTGAGCACATTTTTTATTTTTAAATCTTGCAAAATAGTCACGGATAACTATTTAGCAATTGCAGCTGCCACAGCAACGATTTCATATTTAATATCAATTTAAGCACAAATCAATTGTTTTAGTGGGAGCGTGAGAGTAACACATCACAATTCATATCTCTTCAGTGTTGTCACATGAAAATATGTAATAAAATATTTCCAAAAATGTGAGGGGTGTACTCACATTTGTGAGATACTATATATATATATATATATATATATATATACAAACGTCATCTACGTAGGCGGACAATTTATGTTCTGTCAGTCTCACAGTTAACCCTTTAATGTCTGGATTCAGACGTATTATAGTAAGCAGTGGCTCGAGGGTGAGAGCAAAGTTGAGAGGAGACAGGGGGCACCCCTGTCTCACCCCATTACGGATAGGGAACGAGTTCAAAATGGCACCATTTACCTTAACTCTGGCTTCTGGAGAGCTATACAGTGATGCTATCCATGAGAGCATGTTAGAACCTAGGGCCAACTTAGTGAGAACCGTCCGAAAGTAAATCCAATCCACCCTATCAATCGCCTTTTCAGCATCGGTGGAAAGCAGAAGACAGGGTGAATGGTCAGTCTGCAGTTAAGCCCAGTGAATCAATTGCATCACCCAATTAGAATTATCTCTTGCCTCCCTGCCAGCAATAAACCCTGTTTGATCGAGGTGGACTATTGTCGGTAAAATTGGTTTGAGATGGCTAGCCAAAATCCATGCCAGTATTTTAATGTGCGTATTAAGGAGTGAAATCAGCTTGTAATTACCAGGAAAGGTGTGGTCTTTCCCGTGTTTCGGGATGACCATAATGTGGGCCAACAAGGATTCCTTAGGTACAGCAGAACCCGATGCTAAGGTGTTAAAATAGTTACACATCTGGCTGGACAAGGGCGAGTGAAATTTACAGTAGTAAGTTTTTGTAAAACCGTCTGGCCCCAGACTCTTCCCCTTCAGGAGGTCTTTTATAAGTGCTGCAAGTTCTGTCAGAGAAATAGGGGCGTCCAACTGAGTTCTGATCTGGGTGGAGATATGGGGAATGTGAGAGTCCTCTAGGTATTGCAAAATACTCTCTGTCTTCTGTCTCTTGGTGGAGCTGGGGAGGGTATCGGGAAGGTTATAAAGCCTAGCATAAAAGTCCCTGAAGGTATCTGCTATTTTCGAGGGATGTTCCACCGGGTATCTGGATGGACATGACCAGAAGCGTGTTATCGTCTAAGTGCTCTAGCAAGCAGTCTCCCGCATGTATTGCCAAATTCATAGAATTTATGAGAAACATGGCACAGTAGGGCCCGAATTCTGGTGTCGAGTAATTGGGCCAGCTCCTGACAGAGAGATTGAAGCTCCACCGTCAGCTCTGGAGTGATGCGTCTCTTGTGCAAAAGCTCAGATGAACGAATTCTCATCAGAAGCAATTGCAATTCTCCTTCTCGGGCCTTCTTCAATCTGAAACCCTGGGAGATAAGCTCCCCCGAATCACTGCTTTGTGTCCTTCTCATATGGAGGCTATCCCTACATCCTCTGTCGAATTCTCTGCGAAATACAAGGATATAGTGTCGGATAACCGCTTCTGTGCTACTGCATCATCTAGGACAGTGTTTTTCAACTCCAGTCCTCAAGGCACACCAACAGGTCATGTTTTCAGGATTTCCCTCAGATGAAACAGCTGTGGTAATTACTAAGGCAGTGAAACTGATCAAATCCCCTGTGCAAACTCATGGAAATCCTGAAAACATGACCTGTTGGTGTGCCTTGAGGACTGGAGTTGAAAAACACTGATCTAGGATGTTCTCATTAAGGTGCCATCTCCAGGACCGTGCACCCAAAGACAGTGGGTGCAGGGAAATGGAAACCAGAGCATGATCCGAAATTTAAGATTTAAGGAAAGACTGATCCATCAACAGAAAGTGTATCCGGGTGTACACATCACAAACAGCCGAATAGTAACTGTAAACTCTCACTGTCGGTTGGAGCACCCTCCAGCAGTCAACCAAGTGGTGGGCTTGCAGGGAGTGGCCAGGGGATGTATCTAATTGCCAGTCAGGGCTTACATTAAATATCTGGGGCTTATAGTGTCAAGATCTGAGATGTATTATGTTAAATATAATCTCCTTACAGCTTATCAAACCACTAAATCTCAACCAATATAATTATTAGGACGGATAAATTTGTTTAAAATGAAAATACTTCCTAAGCTTACCTACCTTTTTAGACATTCACCCAATGGATCCCCAAATCCTTTTTTAAACACTTAAACCAACTTTTTTCTTCTTTTATATGGGGATCTTAATCACCTTGGTATAAAATGTCAACATTGATGAGACCCACTTTAAAAGGAGGGCTAGCTTTTCCAGACTGCTATAGGTACTAAGTGGCATCACAACTGGTGAGTGCCAGATGGTGGCTGTGTCCAGATAAATATAATACCTCCACAATATTAGAGGCAGCGGTATTACATTCCATGGAAGTGTTAGGACATCTTCTTTTCTGCAGTCTTAAGGCCACTTACTCGTTGACATTGTCCATGATAACCACAATCGAAGCATTGGAAAGCAGGGTTGGCATATGAAGGGCTGCCATAGGATGTTATTTCTCCAAATACACCCCTGTGGAACAATCCTAATTTAGAACATCTCTTTACTCTACCAGATCCACAGGCATGGGCCAAATTAAATATTAAACATATGTCCCACATTGTAACCAATGGCACCCTACAATGTTTTACATTTCTTCTGGAAGAACACAATGTACCTGCCTCTTACATGTTCCGCTGTCTCCAGCTGTCTCATGCCTTTAATAGCCAATTCTCAAATATTTCTTTGAGGCTGGAGTAATCAGAACTGGAACAGGTAGTTAGGACAGAGTGTTCAGAGAAAGCCATGTCGGTAATATACAATCATTTAATGATGGTCTCTCTTCCCGATCTTTGTAATCTGAAACAGAAGTGATTGAAAGATGTACCTGAGCTTGATAATGAAGATTGGGAGGATATTTGGGACCTTCCTTTTCATCATTTAGTCTCCCAAAGGGACAGGTTGGTTCAGTACAAATCATACATAGGGCTTATATTACCCCACATAGACTACACATTATGAATCCAACTGTTCCTCAAAAATGCTGGAGATGCGATTATTCTCCAGCGGACTTTATACACAACTTTTAGTGTTGTTCGATGATTGGTGTTTATTGGAATGAAGTGATTGCTACTATAAATACTATCGCTCACCTTACCTTAATTCCCTCTGTGAGGGTGTGCCTATTGGGGCTGGTAGAAGAAGTAGTTCCTACGGTAGCAGGGAGGACGATGTTGAGTTTGTTACTTTATTATGCTTGTAAGGTTATTGCCCTGTCATGGAAAAAGACCACTCCCCTCACCATTGCTTTTTGGAAACATTTTGTTAATGTTAATTTGCCTTTGTACAAAGATACCTATGTCAATCGGGGTTGCCTTAAAAAATATGAGAACGTTTGGTCAAAACGGTTAAACGACCCTACCACAGCAATTGAACTTAAGGACTCATAGATAGAGTTGAACAGACACCTGGATGTTCAGGTTCATCTGGTTCGGCCAAACTTCGCGGAAAAGTTCGGGTTTGGTACCAAACATGACCCGAACTTGACCCCGAACCCCATTGAAGTCAATGGTGACCCGAACTTTTGGGCACAAAAATGGCTGTAAAAAAGTCCTGGAAAGGGCTAGAGGGCTGCAAAGGGAAGCAAAATGGGGGTAAGAGTAGGACAAGTGCCCTGCAAACAAATGTGGATAGGGAAATAACTTAAAATCATGTGGAATAGGAGCCTAGAGGTTGACTAGGCTGTGGCGGTGGTGGAGGAGGAGGAGGAAGAGGAGGAGGAGGTAGCCAACACTGTTATTTGTTTGTTTTGTTTTTTTTCTAATTGGGGTAGCCCCCAAAATATTGAGACATATTAAAAAAAAGCAAGTATACCAATGGCTGTGTGAGGCCGGTCTAAATGTCTATTCTGCACAAGGTACAGACAAGTCTTGTTGGATCCATGCCTGGTTCATTTTAATAAATGTTAGCTTGTCCACGTTGGCTGTGCACAGGCGGCTGCGCTTGTCTGTGATAACGCCCCCTGCCATGCTAAACACACATTCAGACAATACACTGGCTGAAGGGCAGGACAGCACCTCCAAGGCATAAAGGGCAAGCTCAGGCCATGTGCCCAATTTGGAGACCCAGAAGTTGAATGGGGCAGACCCATCAGTCAGTACGTGTAGGCGTGTGCACACATACTGTTCCACCATGTTGCTGAAATGCTGCCTCCTGCTAAGACGTTGCCTATTGGCTGGTGGTGCTATTTGTTGAGGCGTACTGCTGACAAAGCTTTTCCACATTTCGGCCATGCTAACGCTGCCTTCTGAGGTGCTCGCGGTGCCACAGCTGCGTTGGTGACCTCTTCCTCCTCCTTCGCCTTGTGCTTCCACAGAGCCCCCTGTGTCATTTGGGAATGCCCTCAGCAGCGCGTCTACCAGCGTGTGCTGGTAGTCGCGCATTTTCCGATCACACTCCAGTGAGGGAATTAAGGACGGCACGTTGTCCTTGTAAAGGGGATCCAGCAGGGTGGCCACCCAGTAATCGGCACAAGTTAAAATGTGAGCAACTCGGCTGTTGTGAGCAGGCACTGCAGCATATAGCCGCTCATGTGTTCCAGGCTGCCCAGAGGCAAAGACAAGCTGTCCTCTGTGGGAGGTGTATCATCTGTGTCCTCCGTATCCCCCCAGCCACGCTCCAGTGATACCCAGGAACTGCGTTGGGTGCCACCCTGCTGTGAACACGGTTCCTCCTCATCCTCATCATCATCTTCCTCGTCCTCCTCATCCTCCAGAACTGTGCAATGGCTTGAAAAATTTTGACCTGGCTTATGCTGGTGCAGGAACCCACCCTCCGAGCCACTTGTAAATGACTGGCCTGATAACCGTGGAAATGACCCCTCTTCCTCCTCCTCCTCTTCCTCCTCCTCCTCTTCCTCCTGTGCCACATCCTCTTCCATCATTGCCTGAAGTGTTTTTTCAAGGAGACATAGAAGTGGTATAGTAATGCTGAGAACAGCGTCATCGGCACTGGCCATGTTGGTGGAGTGCTCCAAACACCGCAATATGGTACACAAGTCTTGCATGGAGGCCCACTCGTTGGTGGTGAAGTGGTGCTGTTCCGCAGAGCGACTGACCTGTGCATGCTGCAGCTGAAACTCCACTATTGCCTGCTGCTGCTCGCACAGTCTCTCCAGCATGTGCAAGGTGGAGTTCCACCTTGTGGGCACATTGCATAGGAGGCGTGAGCGGGAAGGCCGAAGTTCCGCTGCAGCGCAGACAGGCGAGCAGCAGCAGGGTGAGAACGCCGAAAGTGTGCACAGACGGCCCGCACTTTCTGCAGCAGCTCTGACATATCCGGGTAGTTTTTTAGAAATTTCTACACCACCAAATTCAGCACAGGCGCCATGCAAGGGATGTGCGTCAAACTGGCTAGGCCCAGAGCTGCTACGAGATTTCACCCATTACCGCACACCACCAGGCTGGGCTTGAGGCTCAGTGGCAACAACCACTCATCGGTCTGTTGTTCAATGCCTGTCCACAGCTGCTGCGCAGTGCGGGGTTAATCCCCCAAACATATCAGTTTTAAAACAGCCTGCTGTCATTTCCCCTGGATGTGCTGAAGTTGGTGGTGAAGGTGTTAAGCTGAGCGGATGAGGAAGGGGTAGAGGAGGAGGAGGAAGCGCAGTAGGAGGAGGAGGCAAAAGGAGGCAAAGAGAAATGTCCTGCAATCCTCGGTGGTGGAAGGACATGCGCCAAACGGCTAGCCACCTCAGGCCCACCCGCCACTACATTTGCCCAGTGTGCAGTTAGCGAGATATAGCGTCCCTGCCCGTGCTTACTGGTCCACGTATAAGTGGTTATGTGGACATTGCCACTGATGGCCTTGCGCAGTGCACACTTGATCTTGTTCCCGACTTGTTTGTGCAGGGAAAGGATGGCTCGCCTGGAAAAGTAGTGGCGGCTGGGAACCACGTACTGTGGGACAGCCACCGCCATCAGGTTTTTAAAACTGTCCGTGTCCACCTCTCCCTATAGCAGTATGTGATGATTTTAGAACAATAATTTGTCCATCACTGCACCAGCAGGAACCTCTCCCTATAGAACTAGGAGATGATTTTAGAACAATAATCTGTCCCTCACAGCACCAGCAGGAACCTCTTCCTATAGCAGTAGGAGATGATTTCAGAACAATAATCTGTCCCTCACAGCACAAGCAGGAACCTCCTAACTATAGAACTAGGAGATGATTTTAGAACAATCTTTCTCTCACAGCACAAGCAGGAACCTCTCCCTATAGAACTAGGAGATGATTTTAGAACAATAATCTGTCCCTCACAGCACCAGCAGGAACCTCTCCCTATAGCACTAGGAGATGAAACAAGATTTTAGTAGAGGATCACGATATCCCTCTCCAAGGACGACCACGACACTCCCTGTCTAATAACAAGATTTTAGTAGAGGATCAAGATATCCCTCTCC
>BLSH010464449.1:211185-226886 GCA_018402905.1 Glandirana rugosa
CAGTCAGGTTTATGGCCCTTGGAAAAGATAACTGAGAATTGTGCCATTTGACAGCCAATTAGTACCGCCAGAGATCAGGAAGGCCAAGTCCCCTCTTCAGTTTAGCTCTATAGAGGGTATGTTTGAGGAGGCGATGTCCGTTTTCCCCCACACAAATTTAATTATAGCCGATTGCAGTTTGTTTAAGGGACATTTGACTATTGGGATGGGGAGGGATCGAAAAAAGTATAAAATTCTTGGGAGTAAGGTAATTTTTACTGAGTTTATCTTGCCTAACCAGGATAACCCCAGAGATGCCCATTGTGAAAGGTCAACAGTTAGTTTTTTATACATAGGAGGATAATTGGAATTGTATGCTTGATTGATCGAGGAAGGGAGATTAATCCCTAGATAGGGGATTGAAGACTTACTCCAAGGGAAAGGAAAATGTTCCTGGAGTCTGTCAGCGAGAGGGTCAGGAATAGTGACATTTAGGATCATTGATTTCGTCATGTTGACTTGTAACCCAGAAATTCGGGCCAAAAGAATTTAGTAGTTGTAGGATATTTGGAAGTGATGTAAGTGGAGAGGTGACAAATGGCAAAACATTGTCTGCAAATAGGGCACATTTATGGATATATTGACTGCAGTGAACCCCTTTAATATCTGTGTGCTCTCTTATAGCTATGGCCAAGGTTTCCATAACTATGGCGAATAGTAAAGGGGATAAGGGACATCCCTGCCTGGTGCCCCTTACTATCGGGAAAGGATTGGATATATGGTTTTGACCTAACTAGCAAATAAGTAGGACCAGGAGACCGTGTCAAATGCCTTATGCAGGTCCATTGACATGAGACGGCCTTCCTGAGAGCGATTTCCATCCCAGTTGGAGCGTAAGAGGGAGATAATATCAAATGCTCTGCAGACCTGGTCTGGGCCTTGCCTCCCAGGTATGAACCCCACTTGGTCTCTATGTACATATGTACCAATGAACGAGGCCAGGCTATTTGAGGGGATTTTGCTCATAATTTTTAAAACATTATTAATTAAAGATATTGGCCTATAGTTGGACACATCACTTCTGTCTTTGCCTGGTTTGGGTAATACTGAGTGCTAAATTTGAAGGAGAGTCCAGGGGTTTACCCTCCTTAATTGAGTTAAAGAATCTGGCAAAATATGGGGAGAGTACCTTGCGTAATCTTTATAATATAGAATGGAGAAGCCCCGGGGCTGAGGAAGTCTTCAGGTCTTTTATGACTTGTCAAATTTCAGTCTCAGTGATGGGAGATTCCATGAGTGAGTGGTGTTTGGCTTTGACTTTTGGTAGGGGGATCACCTTTAGGAAGGCCTCTAAATTCTCTGCCGGATTTAGGGAGTCTGCGGAGTATAATTTAGAATAAAAATTGCTAAAGGTCTCTAGAATAAGTTTGGGGTTTTGTGTGAGGGTACCGACAGTGATTTGAACTTAGGACATGATTGGATCTTATATTTAGGGGATAGTTTGAAGGCAAGGTGTGGACCTATCTTATCGCTTGACACATAAAATCTACCCTTTGTCCATTGAATGTGTTTCTTAGCTGCAGACGTTAGTGCTAGGATAAGAGCTAATTTAGCAGCATCAAGGGCTGCTAGAGATTCTGTTGTGAGAGTGCTTTTATGTGTAATGTTCATGCGTTTAAAACTACTCTCAAGATTTTTCAGGTGAATCTGGTGTTCCCGTTTTAAATGTGATCATAATTGAATAAGTTTCCCTCTGATCACTACTTTGTGACCCCCCAAAGTGAGCTGGGGGAAAATTTCAGAGGAATTATTCAGTGTGAAGTATTCCCTAATATCTTTCTCAATCTTAATTTTATGGACTGGGTTAGAGATGAGGGATTCATTGAGTCTCCAAAGGCGGGGGCCCTCTGGAAGTGGTGAGCACCTTATTTCAAGCGTGACTAGAGAATGGTCTGACCAAGGAACCTCGTCAATCTTTGCTTGGTGTATTCTGAGAGTCTCTGGAGTAGGGAGGAAAATATGATTGATTCTTGCGTATGTGTTATGGGCCACAGAGAAATGTGTAAAATCTTTGGACAAGGGATTAGCCTCCCTCCAGGAATCAACCAAGTCATACGAGTGAATTAGACGAACAAGCTTTAAGCTTTGTTTATGGGGACTTATGGTTCAAGGTCTTGATGGGGTTGCTTCATCCACAAGATTATCGAAAGCTAGGTTGGAGTCGCCCCTCAGAACCAAAGTCCCCTCAAAGAAAGGACTAAGTGTCTGAAGCATAGTGGTGAAAAAGGTTATCTGGCCATTGTTGGTGGCATAATATGATACGAACGTGAAAATATTTCCGCAAATGTCACCCTTAACTAGTATGTAACGGCCCCCCTGATCTCTGATGGTATGTGAATGGGAGAATTTTAGTCTTTTGGATAAGAGGATGGCCACTCCCTTTTTTTTAGCATCGGCACTGGCTAGGTAAAAGGATGGGTATTTTTAGTGCAAAAAAGAGGGGTTATATTGTCTGGGGAAATGTGTCTCCTGTAGCAGTAGGACATCTATATTCTTGGCGTGGTAGTGTTGGAAGGCTTTGCGTCTCTTAAAGGGCAAAGTAAGGTCCTGTGCATTATGAGTCACTACTTTGGGGATGGGGATAAGGTGAGGTGGTTTAGCCATAATTGTAAGAGAGGGAGAATGCCCCATCCCAAGGAGGACTTACCCCTATATCTATGAGGAAGACCCAGAGATGCGTTGGTTGAGCCAGATTATCTCCTCGGAGGAGGCTGAAGGGGGATAGTTGCAAATCGAATTCTGAGGGTAGGACATCCTTCTGGAAAGTAAAAAAATTAACCATTAGTAAATAGAAATAGGGGGAAGGGGGAGCAAGAAGGTGAGAGGAGGTGAAAGGTGAGAAAGATATTTGTAAGTAATCAAGAAAATGTATATAAAACTAGAAAAAAAAACCTGAGTAGGATTGCAAAACCAATAATCCATCTGGAATCCTAGAAGGCAGTGTTGAGCCTGCCAACATCTGCCGAGACCACCTAGAAGGAGGTCAGAGAAAGGTTGGCAACCTTGAACATCAAGGAATCAAGAGTATAACTGAGAACAGGGGGGAACATAACTGGGAACCCTGTAAATAATAAACCAAGAGCGATGTCTTGTGCCCTGCTTCTAGGGCATCAGGCGGTGATTAGGGATATTTTGTTCCCAGATGTAAAAATCAGAGAGTAGTTAACTTGGTGAAATTATGGGGAAATATCCCAGACATAAGTTTAAGGTAAGAACAGAAACATCCCTAGGACTCCGATCAGTGCAAGAAAACTGGGGGGGGAGTGGTGCCAGTTCCCAGGCCATAGGCAGAGGCACTAATGAAGAGAAAAGGAGATGTTTATGAAGTAGTTCAGCGGGGTGGTTTTGACTCTTGATGTCTCTTGTTTTGTTGTTTGTTCCATAAGGGAGTTAGAGGGCTCCCTGGAGGGGGTCTCTTGGAGGGGTTCTTGTGAAGAAGATGAGGGTTCTTGAGAGATGAATCCTAGTTGTGAAAGGACTCGTTCCCCTTCTTGGAGAGTGGAGAATCCAAAAGTCTTTTTGTGGTGTGAGAATTAAAGGTGGAAGGGAAAGAACCGCCAGTATTTAATCACCTTCTGTGATAAAGTAGCCAGCAGAGGTTTAAGAGAGCATCTCTTTTGTATGGTGGTAGGAGAGATATCTGTGAATATTTTAATGGGGTGACCCAGGAGGGAAAGACTATCAGTCTCACAGGATTTCTTCATTACCCCTTCCTTAGTGGAGTAGTGATGTGGCTTTACAATTATATCTCTCGGTAATCCGTCCTAGCGTGGTGGTTGGAGAGCTCTGTAAGCTCTGTCCAATTCAGTTTTGTGGTCTGGGATGTCCGGTCTCAGGTTCTTAACCACTTCCCGACCGTGTGCCGCATATTTACTGCTGCCGAGTGGCAGCATCCCGCGAATCGCCGTATATAAGCGGCGATTAGCACGTGCTAATGATAGCTGTCTGAGAGGCTCGTAAGAGGCCGGAGCGGGTCGGAACTCCCGGTTAAACCGTCTTCCCGGAAGTCCCGCATATGCGTACTACCCAGTCTATCTTTTTTTGTATTTAAGAATATATGTTGATAGGGACAGTGCACAGCCTACATCTCTAAGTAAATCTGGTCAGCATGTTAAACTTTATTGTAACTGCTCAAAGGAACAAGATTTTAAACTTGAAAATAACTATTTGAAAAGCATACAGAAGGGTTGGAAAGAAAGATTGTAGCCTTTAATTTTTATCTGTTTAGCATTTTATTCCCATAGACAGCTGTTTGTCATAAAAAAACATGCAAAGAGTTTGCCCTTAACAGAAAACAAGTATCTATTTTCATATTATACTATGCGATTTGTGGGACACTAGTTCTGGTGGCTGACAACCATGGATTTCCTCACTTTGGAGAGATTTCCTCTCACTTACTGTGTTGGCTGTGGGACAGAACATGAAAGTAAATATGCCCAAAAGGACACAGGTGGCAAAGAATACAATAAATAACACTAGTTATATAACCTTACTTACTTCATCCAAAATGAATGTCTTAAATTATACTTGGTGGCAGTGGTAATCACTGACATATGGTAATAGTTATTACGAAACAGTACTAGTAGAACTTCTTAGAACTGGGGTATGGATTAGTACTTCTTGAATTAAAGCAGAAGGAAAATAAGTGGATTGTTTATCCAAAAATTTAACAGGAAGGACAATCAGATGAAAACTGCATTTATTTAATATTGCACACCATTTGGAGCAAAGTTCAATGCATGTTCTGCTTATTGCAGGAATATTCTTAATCCTGAAATTCTTGGAACCAGCGGTACTTTCTTAAAATGGTTTTAAAGGCAGAAGGTTTTTTTTACCATAATGCATAGAATGCATAAAGGTAAAAAACCTTCTGGGTGTAGCACCACCCCAGCCCCCCTTATGTTTACCTGAGCCCCATCTCGATCTAGTGATGTGCATGAGCGAGTTGGTTGTCCTGGGTCTTTCTCTCCTCATTGGCTCACACAGCAGCTGGAGACATTGACTTTTACTGCTGTCAATCACAGCCAGTAAACCAATAAGGAGAGAGCAGGGGCGAGCCATGCGCTGTGTGTGAATGGACCATGTTTATTCACAGGAGCATGGCTCAGGAAAAAACGGAACAAGAGCAGTGCCATCTAAGCGTAGCATATGAGAATATTTATTTAGGGTAATGTGCAAAAGTTCACACTCACAAAGATGCGATGTATGGGTGCATTAGAAGCGGGATCTTCCGCTGTGCATTCCAGGAATGGTGGCATCTCCTCTGGACAGGGTGGCTGGTACTCAGGCTTCGCTGGTGGCTCCCAGTGCTTCCAGGGTCTCTGCTCTCTCAGTACAGTGGATGGACACTCAGAGGTGACAGGATGACATCATTTCCAAATCCAAATCATCAGGTGTGTAGCTCACGTTTGGGGCATTAATGCTCCCTCCTCAGGCTAGATAGGGTACTGAATGGGAAGGGGCTTCTATTTTTATGCATACTAGTTAACAGCAATAAGGACAGATATAACAACAGCTACTTTCAGTTTCCTCATTTCTTAAAGTACGTTTCGGGATCTAGAGCCCGGGGATTTCTTAGAGATCCGGGTGGAATGAAATACCCAGTCCTGGGTGCAGGATTTGGGTTTAGCCAGGGCACTGATTGCCAAGCTGGGTGGGGGCCTGTTAAGAGCAGTCAGAACCAGGCTTCTGTAATACACACACTGGGGAGACAGGCGGTCTCCGGGGGACTAAGATTGCAGGAGGCAGTCTGGTCATCCACATCTGCGAGGAGGCAGGTGTGACTATAATCGCGCTGCAGCGGATCGCTTTCAAGCCAGGAGGGCTAGGATATCGCTTTAGCCAGGAGGGCTACTGAACATTATAGACAGGAGAGCTATTGATCGCTTATAGCCAGGAGAGCTATTGATCGCTTATAAGCCAGGAGGGCTAGGATGTCATTATAGCCAGGAGAGCTACTGAATGTTAATGAGCCAGGAGGCTGAAGGTTTGCGTTTTTACAGTGATGATGGAACCTCCTGTGTGGGAAACCCTCAGATTATTGTTTTCCTTGAACTCGCTTTTAAATAAACATGGGCTATCATTTCCTCAAACAGAGATCCTGGCTGTTGCAAACTCACTGAAAATGCACCTACCACAAAAGCTAAAGACCCCCATGCCACAGGGCTTTCAGGTTTTTTTGCTTGTCTAGAAGTAAACTTGGGTTTCTCGGTGAGTGTGGATTTGAGACGGGGGTCTTGTTGTAAATTTGATCAATGTTTATGAAGAATTTGTTCCATTTTCCTAAATTTAGGAAGGAAATTGAGTGATGAAACGTAATGGTTGTGGGGAATCTAAAGTTTTTGTTTCTCTATTACACCTAAGATCTTTATGGAGATAAAAGGAATATGCCTCATCTATGACCTGCACCAGATAACCCTTGTCCAGAATTTTTTTCTTTAACTGTTCGCCATGTGATTGATAATCCTGCACTTGTGTGCAATTATGTTTTAGGTGACAGAATTGGCTTTTGGGTATATTGTTTATCCAACATGGATGGTGGCAACTCCTATAATGGAAATAGGAGTTGCCAGAAGTCGATTTACTCTAATTTTGAGCACAAATCTGATTATCCTGATGGTACAGTTGAAGACCAAAGAATACTAGATTTTTGGGATCTGTAACAGAAGTGGTGTCGCTGGTGCAATGTTTAGCAAAACTGGGGATGGAGGATTTGGGGCCATCCCAAATGATGACTATATCATCAATATAACGACCATAGAACACCAAGGGGGAGGCATATGGGTTGTTTTGCCATTTATTTTGATGTTCCCAATAACTCATGGTGAGGATGGCATAATTGGGGGCAAAGTTAGCCCCTATAGCCGTGTCTTGGGTCCGAATGTAAAAATCACCTTCAAATTCAAAGTAGTTATGGGTCCAACAGTACTCCAACATGTCTAAGATGAGCCTGGCTTGACAGACATTGAGTGATGGATCCTCACTAAGAAAATGTTGTACGGCCTGTAACCCTATATTATGGGGTATGAAAGTGTAAAGGGATACTTTACAATGAAAGCCAGTGGGAAGACGGTTCCCAAGAATAATTTCAAACATGTCCAGCAGGTGGATACTGTCCTTAATGTATGAAGGAATGTTTTGTACAATGGGCTGTAAAAAATGATCTATATATATTGAAAAGTAAATTTTGACGCTTTCCATAGCCGCTACTATAGGTCTACCGGGCGGATTAGTAAGATTTTTATGAATTTTAGGGATTTGATTTTATCACTTCCCTAAAATTCATAAAAATCTTACTAATCTGCCAAGTAGACCTATAGTAGCGGCTATGGAAAGCATCACAATTTACTTTTCCAAATGTATAGATATTCTTTTACAGCCCATTTCACAAAGCCTTCCATCATACATTAAGGACAGTATCCATCTGGGGGTTTGAACGAGGTCCTTGAAGTTAATATTCTTCTATGACACAGATTCTCTCTCTTTTTCCATACACACAATACCTATTGTTATCACTAGCCACTCATTTAAAATCATATTACCATATCAGGGACGTCAGAAACATTTATTCATTCCTAGTCTAGGCCAAACATTGAATTCATGTGTTTATAGCACATATATCCATGCGATTATCAATTCATGCTTGTATAGTTTTAAATATCTTTAAATATTTTTATATATATATTTTTACAATTTTTTATTAACTCATTTTTTATTAACTGATTCGTACATATTATGAATCCATTATACATGCATTATATTTATGCTTGCCCTTTCAGATAATATCCTTATGGTCCCTTACACTTATCCATGTCAACAATAGTAAGTATTTACCTTAATATTAATATTAATTCTTACATAGATGGAATATTGTGGTAGCAGTTTACTTATTTATTTATTATTTTTGAATGTTTGTAATTTTGAATCCGACTGCTTCAGTGGTCATTTAGGTAGCCGTTGTTATATCTATCCTTATTGCTGTTAACTAGTATGCATATAAATAGAAGCTCCTTCCCGGTCAGTACCCTATCTAGCCTGAGGAGGGAGCATGAATGCTCCGAATGTGAGATACACACCTGCTGATTTTCATCCGGAAATGATGTCATCCTGTGACCTCTGAGCGTCCATCCACTGTACTGAGAGAGCGGAGACCCCGTAAGCACTGGGAGCCACCAGTGAAGCCTGAGTACCTGCAGCCCTGTCCAGAGGAGTCCACCATTCTGGAAAGCACAGTGGAAGATCCTGTTTCTAATGCACCCATACATTGCATCTTTGTGAGTGTGAACTTTTGTACATTACCCTAAATAAATATTCTCATATGCTACCTTTAGATGGCGCTGCTCTTATTCCATTTTTTTCTTCCAGAGTCCCTTCTAGCTCTCATGCAGCCGGCAGCCACCTATCATTAGCTGTACACCCCCCTCTCCTTATTTCCCAGTTTACACCAGGATCTTCAATTGGACTAATTATTTGACAATTTTGTTAGAGAACTCATTTTCTCAGCCAACATCCTCCATACATTTACCATTGCCCGAGCTGGAGAGCGCCATGTAACAAATTGCTATTGCGTGGCTCAGGAGCAAGCCTGCTCAAGAGCCCCCATAACAAGAGGCTTGTTATTGGGGGGGCACTCAATGGGGGGGAGGAGCCAGGACTGCCAGCAAGGGAACCAAAAAAAAAAGATCAGAGTTTCTTTATGCAAAATCATTGCACAGAGCAGGTAAGTATGACATGTTTTTTTTTTATTCCAACCTTTAGAATCACATTACTGTACTGTCCATGTAATAACAAATCCATTTTTTGTTTTTGCAAGTAAAACATAATGCTATAAGAATTATTTTAAATGCTTAAATTAGGTTTAAATCCAGGATGGGCCAAATGCAAAAAGGATTCTACTGACATCTGAATCAGAGAATGACAATTCCTTAGATGTTACAAAAAACCTGCTGAATGAAATGGAATCTTCCACCACAGCACTATAGAGCTTTTTAGGTAATGCAACACAAGCGGGTCTGTTAAAATTTGAGGTGTCAAGCAGAACAAGCAAAAGGTCCAATGGGACTGAAAAAAAGTATATAAAATCAATGGGAAGTCACTACCCATTATCCAGGGAATATTTGCCCAGGTTCATTGCAGCAAAGGAACATCAGTTGATAAATATAAACTAGTAGATGCATTTATGAGTTTATTCTGTCCAACATTTCAATGGATCAGAGTCTCTGTCAAGGCAATGGGGCATATTAACCACTTGCCCACTGTGCCTACCACCTTCCTGCCGAGGCCAATTTTCAGCTATCAGTGTTGTCGCACTTTGAATGACAAATGCACAGTCATGCAACACTGTACCCAAAGGACATATTTAGCATTTTTTTTAGATAGATAGAGCTTTCTTTTGTTGGAATTTACTCACCACTGATTTTTTTTATTTTTTGCTAAACAAACGAAGAAACACAGACAATTGAAAAAAAAAAATATTTTCTTAGTTTCTGTTATAAAATTTTCTACATAAATAATTTTTCTCCTTCACTCATGTGCACTGATGAGGCTGTGCTGATGGGCACTAATAGTCTGCACTGATGGGCACTGATCGGCACTGAGGTGGCACTAATGAATAGGCACTGATGAGGCTGCACTGATATGTTGCACTGATAGGCGGCATTGATGGATACTGAGAGGCGGCAATGATAAGCGGCACTGATGGGTACTGATAGGCAGCACTGATGTGCACTGATATGTGGCATGGATAGGCATCACTGGTGGGCACTGTCAGGCAACACTGATGGGCACTGATTGGCAGCACTGATGGGTACAGATTGGCAGCACTTGTGGGCACTGGTGGGACTGCACTGATCATCAGGACACTGATGATCAGTGCCCCGATTATGAGTTAGGCTGTCCCCTGTGTGGATTTGCAGGTTATAGGCTGTCCTCTCCTCACACACTGTCAGCTTAAGGAGAGAATTGCTGGTAACTGGCAAATCCTGTTTACATTGTGATCAGTTGTGATTGGACACAGCAGGTCACATAGTAAAGAGCTGCTGTGATTGACTCTTTACCCCGATCTGTGATCATCTGTGTCCAGCGGACACAGCGAACACAGATCCTTGCTGATGCGCAGGGCAGGGGGTGTGCGGGCAGCGGAATCATGGAGAGACGTCCATAGATCACCCTCCCGGCAATGTGAGCCCGTGCTGTAGCCATCTTTCGGCTATAGCGCAGATGGGAAGAGGTTAATGTATAAACATATGTAGCCAGGTGCAGGCTACCATAGTATGAATAGTATGATTACAGTGGACATTACCTTATGGCTGCAGTCTGCTTCTGTTTCCCTCTAATGCTGCACTCAGACTGTTTGCATCACATGCCTGAGCAAAGAAGCAAAGGACAGTGGGACTTGCAGTCCTGTGTTGAGCCATAACTGGACTCCTGAGTTTCTTTCAAACTGCATCCCCCATCAAGCTTCTAACTAAGAAGGGGATTATTGGAAAAGTTTTAAGGAGGTGTTTCTGGCGGGCCAGCTCTCTTCTCCCTGGGATCCATCAGTGAGAATTAGAGCTGCCATCTGGCAGCTGGGACCACAGACTGTTCCTGCCTGAGAGGGTCTGTATCACTCTGTGACATCTGGGGATCCTCTGTCCCTCCTGCTGGTGAATGGTGAACCACACTGCAGGTGCCAATCTGAACTGATGGATTCACATTCATGCTGCATCCATCCTTTCTCTGGTTTGGGTATAGACCCTGAATCTTTCCTGTGAGAGCCAACTGCCTCCAGGATTTGATGGGCAGGTATATGCCCAAATCTCCTTGTCAGTAAAATACAAAACATGGACACTGCATGCAGAGATCCTAACCCGGATTACAGAAGCACGTGCCACATTTGCAATACCCATTAATTATTTGATTACTTTTTTACCTTCCCTTTTCTCCCTGTGGATCTCCCTTTTCAGCCTCTTTGAGCTTCAACATGCAGGCAAAGACTGTGTTCAGGCCTGACACTTGGACTACCCTCTTCTTATCATCTGCAGGGCGTGAGCTGGCCCAAACACTGCCTGCCCTTTTTTCCCTTCATAGGAGTAAAGTTTCCTGCAGGTCAGCCTTTCTCTAGTCACAGCCCCCTCAATTATTTAGTGTCTATTATTTTTCATATTCAAGTGTTATTATTCATTATTGTCTGTTGTTATTCTGTACATACTTAATTACTGTGTGTCCATCTCAGCCATTCTTGAGTGCTGTCCCAGGGTTTGGATGCCTGACACCTTCTTTTTGCACCCACCACTTGTCTTGACCGATACAGAAGTCTGCTGAATTTAGTTTACATTGTGTCTGTGGTTTATTTAAAGGGGTATACACATGTCAGAACCTAAAGTATCAGATAGACTGGGAAGTTCCCAGTTCGCAACTCGATGCGGGCCCTTACGGCGGTAACGCTATAATTGGGGGCTTGTCCGAGATGTCCTCTGCTGCAAACCCCAGCCAACTAGACCACAAGTCAATAAATGAGCATGATATGGACTCAGCCACCACAACTGTATTGAGCCAGGAGCAGGGGGCCCTCATGGAATTGTGCACACTAATTGAGATCCCATGGAGCAAGTGGACTGAGAAGCAAGTTTGGCAGTGGGTAAGGGCACTAGTACAAGAATAGAGAGCATACATTTTGGACACAAGAGCAGAGTTTACCCTGGACTGTACTTGGGTGTTGTTGGAATGGCAGGATATCATATCATGTTTCCGGGGAGAAGAGATATGTCTAGTGGAAGGGGTGGATGCCTGGGTGCAGGGCAGCCATCAGATTTTTTGGGGCCCCTTACACAGCTTTAGGCCCGGGCCCCCCAGGCCTGACCACTGTCATTCTCCAGGGCCCGGTCCCCTTCACAGCCCCCTTACTTGCACTCTGGTGCTCTTTACAGCCCCCTCTTCCTTGCACCTCTGTCCTCTTAACAGCCCCCTCTTTGCACCTCCCTCCCCTTCACAGCCCCACTTCTTTGCACCTCCATCCCCTTCTCAGCCCCCCCCCCTTCTTTGCACCTCAGTCTCTTTCGCAGCCCTACTCTTTGCACCGCTGTCCCCTTCCAGCCCCCCTCTTCACAGCTCTGCCCCCTTCACAGCCCCCCTCTTTGCACCTCTGTCCCCTTCACAGCCCCCCCCCCTCTTTGCACTCCAGTCTCCTTTATGTGAATGCCCCTCCCTTACTAATTCTACTTTACACAGCAGGTAGTAGAGAGAATACACAGTATGTCCAGACAGAGGGTGAGAGCTGCCCATATTTTCATGTTAAGAGGCAGATGAATGGTTACTGGGACCGCCTACAACAAATCACCTGCCTCTTAACATGAAAAGATGGGCAAGCTCTCACCCTCTGTACAGACATGCTGTGTATTTTCCCTACTACTTGCTGTGTAAGATTGAATGCGGAGGCGGCAGGGAGGGGAGGGAGGAAGGAAGGATAATACAACCCAGGCTGCTAAGTGGTGGAGAGAACTGTCATTCATGGACTGTAGTCCGTCATTCAGGGCAGCCAGCAAAAAAAGTAACAGTGAAGTCCATGGACAGGAGCCTCTCATAAGGCCCCTGAGCAGTGCCTGAATGAGCCCAGGCCCCTCAGGATGCTTGGGCCCCATACATGTGTATGGGCTGTCCCCCCTGATGGCAGCCCTGATCCTGTTGCAGCCAAGGGAAGACTTTGTAGAGGGGCGTTCACAGGTCAGTCCAGAAAATGCAGAACCAGTTGACATGGACCAGGGCCCCCCCTGCTTTCTTCTACACTGACATGAGCCAGTTGTTTTAAAGTCTGGTTAAAAATGGCTCAGCTACTGTGTTCAAGAATATGGGAAGCATCCTTTCTTCTCAAGGCAAATGCCAACCCCTGCTGGAGAAGAAGAATTTGAGATGGATAAAGCCACTTCAGAGTTCCATTGGCTTTAAAGAGGGAATGGCTAATTGCAAGTCTTAGAGGTCCGACGGCGGAAGAGATTTGTAGCCTGCGGATAGGAAAAAAAAGACTGTGTAGCTATGGACTATATTGAAGCTTTCAATATTAATTTGATAACAGGAAAAGATAAACAACATTAGTGGCGCTCAGTTTAAATAGCACAACATAACGTTTTGTTCATGTTCATGTGCATATTCATGCGTGATCGATCAAACAGTCCACCATGTGCATAATATCACAGTCTCTCAATGTGAATTTCCGTGGATTCCTTCTACGATTCTGTGTATCACACACTGCCATCTCACCACGTGAGACCCGCTACCCTGGGGTCAAACACTCACTGGACCTCCACAATAAACAGCCTTTTCAACATAGTATCCCTTTAAGATCAATCACAGGGTGGCTCTCTGCACTCAGTGGTCACATATGGAACGCTGATCTTAGAAAAAACAACTTCACATAGCTCAATCTCAGGGAGCGGGTCTCACGTGGTGAGGTGCCAGTGTGTGATACACAGAATGTATTTTAGGTTTTATAGAGGCTGCTTAGACTATTTAATTGTTTATATTAATTCATAAGCAATAACAGGTATATGTTAATTGCCACTGGGTGCTGTTTATAAGTATTAACCTTTTCAGGTACTTTCTTTTATAGTGAAGCTTTACATGCTGTATTTGGAAAGGTGAAAAAGCTTTCCAACCTCCTATACAAATTCAATCACACTCATCAACTAATGGGTGAGAGACTTTCTGAGTACATTTCCCAAGTGAACAGAATAGTGCACCAAATCATCCTGAAAAAGGACATAGATCTCAAAGACACCATCAGGGTTTGCCTGGACCAAGCAATGCAGGGGGCACGTCGGAATCACCCAATGTTTTGAAGCTGCTGTTTAAAGGAGCCTGAGCAGTCTCCACCTACCAGATCTGGTGAGGGAAGTAAGAGAAGGAAGAAAGTTTTTTTAGAGGAGAAGAACCAAGAGCCAAAAGAGCAGGCTAAGTTTGGGCTGAGGAGGGAAAGGGTGTCTGCCTGTGTGGAGTCTCTTACAAGTCAGAGATAGGACTATAGATCACAGGGTGCCTTGGCGGGGCCTGTAGCTTACGCATGCATTTGCAAATTTGTGCAACTAAGCCCCTGTTTTTAAAAGCATACTGTTAGACAGGTTAATTTGGTTGGTCACAGCTGGCCGATAAGTAGAGCTTGGTATTTGCCTTGGATTTATCCCTGGCCCTTTTTTTGCTGTTTGTTGCCCTCCAATGCTCCTTGTTGCAAATGCCAGTTATAGGTGTAGGCAGTGGTCATTGTTTGGTATGTTTAATTTTTGGTCAGGCAACAAATTGACATCTTTGCGGCCACTGTGCTATATGCTAGGTGTTCAATGTGACCCTGCACCTTTAAGGAAGGGTGTACCCCCTTCAGACCATCTGCCTTCACCTATCTTATTAGAATGTATGTGCTTCCACTGCAGAGTCTCTTACAAGTCAGAGATAGGACTACAGATCACAGGGTGCCTTGGCAGGGCCTGTAGCTTACGCATGCATTTGCAAATTTGTGCAACTAAACCCTATTTTTAAATGCCTACTGTTAGACAGGTTAATTTGGTTGGCCACAGCTGGCCGGTAAGTAGAGAATGGTATTTGCCTTGGATTTATCCCTGGCCCTTTTTTTGCTGAGTGTTGCCCTCCAATGCTCTTTGCTGCAAAGGCCAGTTATAGGTGTAGGCAGTGGTCATTGTTTGGTATGTTTAATTTTTGGTCAGGCAACGCATTGACATCTTTGCGGCCACTGTGCTATATTCTGGGTGTTCAATGTGCCCCTGAACCTTTAAGGAAGGGTGGTGCCCCTCCAGACCATCTGCCTTCACCTATCTTATTAGAATGCATGTGCTTCCACTGTGGAGTCTCTTACAAGTCAGAGATAGGACTACAGATCACAGGGTGCTTTGGCAGGGCCTGTAGCTTACAAATGCATTTGCAAATTTGTGCAACTAAACCCCTGGACTCAAATGCAACAAGCCATGTTGCGAGTGATGGAAAAGATACAGGGGTCAAGGCTTGACCCAGGAGGAACCAAGTTATCCTTAACCAAGGGAAAGAGATGCTTCAGATGTAGAAAAATCAGACAATTTAGGGCTCAATGTCCCAGGAAAGAAGTTATGCCGGAACTCTTGAATACAATAAATCCTGTGCGAGGACTTTAAATAAATAAAAGACTGCAGCCTTCCGTTATCTTCCTACTGGAGGAAGCAGTAATAAAATGTAATAATAGGAGTGGCGCTGTCTTTAAACCAACAATATGTTCGTGTTAAATATAAATATAAATACTATGTGCAAGAAAGGTGCTTACAGTGTAAAGAAATGCAAAATCCATAAACAATGCCTTTTATGGCTAATTTAATAATTTTAAAAAATTTTAGTAAAACTATGTGTAGAAGTCATAATCGGTATTTTCCGTAACAAATACCTAAAACGTAAAGAAATGTGACATTCGTGGAAAGAACGTGTATCATAAATATAAATATAAATTGTGCTTGTATAACAACCAAATTTCTGTCGCGGTGAGGATAATAATGTAAAATAATGACGAAGGAGGTCATCCTTCTATTGCCTTCCGACGTCAGAAAATAAATAAATTTCAGGAGCGTGTCCTAAATAACATAAGTTCTCAAGGCCGTATTGAAGAAAGGACCCTGTAACTCGGGATTTAACAGACTAAAAAGATGTAGACTTCG
>BLSH010464449.1:263608-274026 GCA_018402905.1 Glandirana rugosa
TTTCAGATCTCTCAGAATCCTTCCATCTCCCTTCAACTGAACGATTTAGATACCTCCAAATCAAGCACTTCTTTACACACTCACTTCAAAATGAGACCCAGATATCTTATCTCTCTCCCTTCGAAGCATTTTGTAAAAAAGACCCACACGCTAGAGGCATTATTTCCTCTTTATACACACACATGATCTCAATCTTTAGCCAAACTAGGCCTTCATACACTAAAAAATGGGAGGAAGATTTGGGACGGGAACTAGAGCAGTCCGATTGGAACGGTATATGGGCCGCCACTAAAGCATCTTCCCCCAGTATCCTGGCCTTTGAAACCAACTACAAAGTCTTGTCTAGATGGTACCTAGTTCCAGTCAGAATAGCTAAATTTGTCCCGGGATACCAACAAAATTGCTTTAGGGGATGCCCAGAGCCAGGAACATATTTCCATACCTGGTGGACATGTCCTGTCGTGACTGCACTGTGGGAAAAAGTATTTCAGTTGGCCTCCACCATGTTGGGCATCTCACTTCCTCTCAACCCATCAGTGGCACTACTAAACTTGAAACCGGAGGAATTGTCGCGCACACAATTTAAGCTTTTTGTGCATCTACTCACGGCTACCAAGCAAGTCATAGCCAAAGCTTGGAAATCCCCCACATTAGTATTTGCCGAAGTCAAACATAGGACCACTAATTTTATGATCCATGCCAAATATGAGGCGTTAGAAAAGGATTGTGACACCAAATTTACGCAGATATGGGAGCCCTGGATCACGCACTGCTTACCCTGCACGTTTGATCATTCTGTTTTATTGCCATGGTAAACACTTGTGAAACAAAGCTGGAGCGGCTGGCTGGCGGGCGGACGTGGACACGCGGACTCTATTAAATTCTCCTCTCTCTTGCCTTTTTTCTTCTCCTCATTCCCTCTTTCCCTGGACTATACACCTCTTTATCTGACTAATAATAGACTTGAGTCGCACGAGAATCGTAAAGTGTACACTGTGTAATAAAGTATACTTACCTAACGATAAGCCAGAATGCATAGAACATTGTCTAAAGTGAGTTATAACTAGCGTAATGTTTTACTCCTCTATGTACCTTTCCAATAGATGGTTGCCACGTTGGGCACAGATTTGTCCCCATAGGGGTGCCTTACGTGCACAGCACTATTGGAATGCCATAACCAGAACACGAGCTGACTGTAAGTAACAACTATGTTCCTTAACAATTCATTTGTATGTACACTTTACTCCTCAGATTGTACTCTTCAATCATTGTCATGTATTGTAAGTTGTGAACATAAAAATAAAAACCTCTGAACGAGATTTTTCAAGTTAATAAAAGAAACATTTGGAATTAGCCAGAGTCTGAGATTCTTATACTCTCGTACATAATAAACAAAGAAAAAACGGGCACATGCCAACACCACATGTTATTATCAAAGAGAGAAAGTATCTTATATATATATATATATATATATATATATATATATATATATAAATCACAAATACAAAAGACAATGAAAAATAAAAGAACAAGTCTAGAGCAGGAGAGATCCCGCTGTCTCCTCGATCACCCCATCTGGGAGCAAACTGTAACCGGAGAGACAGACAACAACCTACTCCGCTCCAGTCACCGTTGTAAGATAAGAGACTTTTGTTGGCATAACCTCCGCCATATCTAAGGGAGAGGGAGTTAGCTTTATGGCCAAAACACAGGCCTATAGGGTGTTTTGAGAGTATAGCCACTACCCTCCTCCAACCACAGGGTTGGGAAGGCGTGGGGCACCTCATGTATCAGTAAGACCCCAGGAAACAGAAAAAGAAATAATAACAAAACCAAGGCGAAAGAAATAGCAGCCATAGGAGAAATAGAAGAGAAGAAGCAAAAGAGAGATAGAAAGGGGAGCACCAGGGAATCTACTCAAAAGGGTAAGTAGGTGTGGGTCACAACGGGAGCTTTATATAGTTCTTCCATGGTTTCCAAACTAGGTCAAATTTAGAAGAAGTATCCAAAATAATATTGGCCAGCTTTTTCTGAACCATGATCCAGGAAATTTTTTGTTTAGCCTCAGCAAAGGACACAGAGGGACGTTTCCAAGACCTGGCTATTGTGATCTTAGCACCAAGCAAAATAAATTGGACGAGTTTAAATAAAGGTTTGGACAAACCATCGGGTTTAGAATTGAGAAGGGCTATTTCTGGACTCTGAGGAACTGAGAGGCCCGAGATCTTACGAATCAAGTGGAAAACCTTGTTCCAAAATTCCCTTAGACAAGGACATTCCCACCAAGTGTGGAGGAAGGAACCCAAATGACCACATCCTCTGAAACAGAGGTTGGAGGAATTTGGAAACCTAGCTGCTAGCCGGGTTGGTACCAAGTACCACCTGGTAATGACCTTTAGATTGGCCTCCCTCAAAGTAATGTTAGCGATCCCTTTAAAGAATCTCAGGAACAGGGAGGTCCACCTATCTACCTCCCAATCCACCTCCAGGTCCCTTTCCCATTTTTCCGCAAAAGGGGGTTTAGTTGAATTCTTCATCAGTGATGTATAAATCAAGCAAATACCACCTCTTTGATCCTCAGTTACCGAGCACCATTTTTCATAAAGAGTGATACCTGCATGATCATTTCTAGATTTCCACCAAGAAGTCAGAAAATTATGAATTTGCAAGAAACAAAATTTTTCAGTAGATGGCATATCTAACTTGTTGATGCAATGTGTTAAGGACAAAGGGCCAGCAGGGGTTAAAAAATGGCCTATTCTATATAAGCCCTTATCCGTCCACCACTTAACAGCCCTGATGTCTAGACCCGGCGGGAATTGGGGTTTATTAAAGAGATGAGTAAGTGGACGGAGATTCGAAGTTAAATTAGGGGATTTAAGAACTGCATTGCTAAGGACGATAGAGTGGGACAAAGTAGGGGCGAGTATTGGTGGTCTCAACTAATGGGTAGCCCCTACTAAAAAATCAATAGTGTTTAGGGGGACCGCCTGTCTCTCTATTTTAATCCAGTACGGTTTATTCCCTCTGGTGAAAACGGTTGAGAACTGAGCTAATTGAGCTGCCTGATAATATTTATAGAGGTGTGGAAGTCCTAGGCCCCCCTGGTTACGTCTCCTGTAAAGAACATTAGTCGAGCATCTAAAGCCTTTTCGGGCCCATATGAATTTCAGAATTTGGGATTGCAGTTTTTGTAAGTTAGACTTCCTAATTGGGATAGGGAGAGCTCTAAAGAAATAAAGAATCCTAGGAAGAAGGGTCATTTTGACTGCGTGTATCCTACCCAACCAAGAAAGGCCCTCCTGGTCCCATCTGGTAAGATCATCTGCTAATTTCTTAATTAAGGGAGGATAATTGGCTTCGTAAAGTTGGTTGATGTTGACTGACAGACTGACCCCCAAATAAGGTATCTGAGTAGTATTCCAAGTGAATTTATAGAGATCTTTTAGTCGAAGTATAATCGGTTCTGGGGTAGATATATTCAATGCTGCGGATTTGGACCAATTCACACAGAGCACAGATGCTTCTCCAAAGGCTTGGAGTAGTTGAATAACCCGAGGTGTGGATGTGAGAGGAGATGAATAGGAGCAAGTCGTCTGCGAATAATGCGCATTTGTGCGAACAAGAACCACATTCTATCCCTTGGATATCTGGGTTATCCCTAATGGCAATGGCCAGAGAATCTATCGCAATTGCGAATATTAAAGGGGATAGGGGGGCATCCCTGCCTAGTACCCCTAAAAATGGGGAAAGGGTCAGAATAATAATTTTGCAATTTGACCTGGGCACAAGGGTTTGAGTATAGGGCCCTAAGAGTTTGAAGGAATCTAGGGCCAAAACCCCATCTACCTAACACCTCAAAAAGATAAGACCAGTCTTAACTGTGTTAAAGACTTTTTGCAAGTCAACAGACAAAAGGTACCCCTCCAGAGGAGGACCCCCATCCCAATTCGAGTTAAGGAGAGAAATGATGTCTACTGCTTTGTGGATCTGATCTGGGCCTTGCCTGCCCGGGATAAAACCTACCTGGTCTTTATGGATGTATTGACCTATAAAATTTGACAATCTATTTGCTAAAAGTTTAGTCAAAATTTTGAGGTCGTTATTAATCAAAGAGATAGGTCTGTAATTGCTGACATCTGAATGATCTTTTCCAGGTTTGGGGATGAATGAGATGAAGGCCCTGTTGGCCTTCCTGTCCATAACGAATTGAAGAATTTTGTTAAGTAAGGGGCAATAACTGGGCCAAAAGTCTTGTAGTAGCCCGTGGAAAAGCCATCCGGGCCAGGGACCGAGCCCTCCTTGAGATTCCTAATCCCCTCCAGCACTTCCGTGTCATTAAAAGGTAGTTCCAAAGAGGCTATATGATCTTCCGAGAGTTTAGGGAGGGCAATGGAACTTAAAAAGGCTTCAAGGGAAGGAGAAGGAACCAAATTCCCTGTATCATATAGTTTGGCATAGCAATTCTGAAAGGCAGACATAATCCGTTTTGGGTTCTGAGTAAGATCTCCCGAATGATCCCTGATCTTTGGGAAAGAAAAGGAACGACACTTGGGGGACAATCTGGCAGCCAGCCTGGGACCTATGTGATCTTTTTGCAAGTATAGGTGAGCTCTAGACCATTGAATTTGTTTCTCGGTGCTGGTAGTAAGGGCGAGGTTTAAGGCTACTTTCCCTGCTTCAAGCTGTGCCCAGGAACGGGGGGTCGGATTCTTCTTATAAGACCTAGCTAGGTCTTGAAAAGCACGTTCCAGCCTTTCAATATCAACCCTCCTCTCCTTTCTTAATCTGGCTGATAACTGAATGAATTTTCCCCTTACAACCCCTTTATGAGCTGCCCAAAGTATTGGGGGCGAGACTTCCCCATTATCGTTCCTGAGGAAGTAGTCTTTGATTTCCTTTTCTAACAATGTGCAATGTACTGGATTATTCAGGAGAGATTCATTCAGGTGCCATTGGGGATTCCTCCCTAAACCTAGTTCAACTTTGATATGTATTATTACTAGTGAATGATCCGACAGGGGAGAATCCTTAATGGAGGATTTGGAAACCAAGGGAGATACAGAGGCTGGGACAAAAATATGATCTATTGCCATATTCTTATGTGAAGCTGAAAAATGGGTATAGTCCCTCACCTTAGGGTTTAATTCCCTCCAAATATCTATGAGACCTTACGAAAAGAGAAGTCTGGCAAGTTTAAGGCTATGTTTAGGGGGACGAATTAGGTGGGGTGCTCCTGAACCCGACTTGTCAAGCATAGGGTCTAGGGCCATATTAGAGTCCCCTCCCAATATTACAGTCCCTTCGAGATGGGGCAGGATACGATTAAACAACCCATGAAGAAATTTAGCTTGACCAAGGTTCGGAGCATAATATGATAAGAAAGTGTACATCAAACCCCCTAAAGCCCCTTTCAGTAGGATAAACCTACCCTCTGGGTCTTTGATTTCTTTCAGGAGGGTAAAGGCTAAATGTTTGGCGAAGAAGATTCCTACACCTCTAGTCTTATCTTATGCATTCGCCAGAAAAAACTGGGGATAATTGGAGTGTATGTACTTAGAAACATATTGCTCTAGGAAATGGGTTTCTTGAAGCATGAGTATATCCAGATGTTGGGAGTGGGCTAGGTTGAAATATTTTTTCCTCTTAATGGGGGACTTAAGGCCCTGTACATTATGCATTGCAATTCTCAAAGAAGATGGAAGATTAGCGGACATGGCAATTGTATGAGGATCGATCTTTATGCATCACTAAACAAAGACTTACCTGACTCGTAAAAGGGAGGAGAGGCGACCTGCCAAACAAGGAAAATAAGGGGGTTGCCCACTGAGGCCCGCTACAAAGATGACTTCCCTGGTGCCTGAAAAAAAAGGGTAAAAGCAGAGAGGTAAAGAGAGGACAGAGCAGAGGAAAAACAAAAAATATGGGAGGGGAGCGGCAAAGCCTAGCCGCAAACCCCCTCAGATTCCTGAAAGTAAGGGATTTAGATGACCCCCCCACCATCAGGAAAAAGTAATAACGTGTCTGCCCAAACAGCAGAACTACATCCGACCATGGGATTACCATCAACAGTATCCCGAAGTCAGAGGGAGTAGCATGATATCCTTCCCGGCCACTATTTAGGAACCAAAACGGGATTAAAACTGTTGGATTACCCCGATAATACAAAAATGTTTAGAACATAACTACAAACCCCTCCAAGAGCCCCCGACTGACAAGGCTGAGGTCTCCTGAGTTGACTCTTCAGGACCCACTTTGGGATCTCCTCCAGCTCCCTGTCATAAGGTTCAGTCAAGTCCAGGAGGGACTGCCATAATAAACAGAACCCGCCACACAGAATCCGCAAAAAAGTGTAAAGGGCTAAAATGGGTAGCCCGCAGAGGGCCCCCCCCCCGAGAAGAACACGCTTGAGGGGAGGCAGGGGGAGGAGCCGCCCACCGGTCGCCCCAAAAAATAAAAGAGAAAAACATTTTTATATATAAGAAATAAAAGACAACCAATCAGGAGCAAAACACACAGTAGGGTACAGAGACTCAAGAGTCCTGAAACAAAGTGAGCAACAAAAGAGAGGGTCAGAGCTCAAATCAGGGGGGGTGGGAGTCCTTGGCTCGCTTTTGTTGATGCTTCCGCCACATTGGAAGAACAGGGCTCTGAGGCGAGGGCCTCTTTGAGGAACCCACATTCTTATGACGTGAAGAGGAGGTGGATTCCAAGGAGATGAGATTGAGTCTAACCAACAGCTGTTCTCCTTCTTGGAATGTAGAGAAGCCAAATTTCTTGCTTTTGTGAATGAAAGTCAAGCGGAATGGGAAGGACCACCAATATTTGATGGATGACTTAGTAAGAACTTCCAGAAGAGGCTTCAGGGTTCTTCTTTTCTGGATAGTAGTAGGAGACAGATCAGCGAAGACTTGGACAGCGTGGCCTTGAATAGAGAGACTGGGGGTGGACCTAGAGGCCTTCATGATCTCTTCCTTTACTCCATAAAAGTGAGGTTTCACCACAATGTCTCTAGGAAGGCCATCGGAGCTCGGAGGCTGGAGTGCTCTATGAGCCCTGTTTAGTTCAAGACGGTGCGTCGGGATGCCTGGGATGGTTTCCTTAATAAAGTCACTCACGACCGCTCGAATGTCCGTGATAGCCTCAGGCAGACCCCTTATTCAGAAATTATAGCATCTGGAGCGATTTTCCAGGTCATCTATTTTAGAAAGGGCCGATTCCAGTTGGTCCTGAAGATCCTGGATACGTGCTGTATTCTGGTTGATTCTGGAAACTGATTGATCAGTTTTTTGTTCTATTGCATCTATCCTAGTCCCCAAGCCCTGTAGATCAGCTTGGATAAGAGGTAATTTGAGCGGCTGTTTGGGCTAGACCCTTAGAGAGCATTTTAGAGAAGACCTCCATCATCATCTGAAAGTCAGAGTGAGGTACTGGAGCTTGGGGACTGGACAGATCCGACTGCTGGTTGCCAGGGCCTTGCTCTTTAAGAGGTGCTGTAATGAGTTCATTCAATGTCCGTTCCAAGTGAGAAATTGTGAATGCTGGGGAAAGGATCTGGGCCATGGGTTGGGTTCCCAGGGGGGCCCTGGAGAAGGTAGTACTTGGGAGCATCCATCCGAGCCGAGACCCCTGTGACTGATTGGGGACCTGTGGACATCTGAGGGCCCTCTGAAGCTGGGGTATCAAAACCAGGCTGACAGGAAAGATCCCGCCTGACTGCACCCGTCTGCATGGTTCCAAAAGCGAGAATTGTCCTAAAAAGGTTGCTGGAAATGGCCCTTTCTTTAAAGAGATATAATATGGAAAAAATGAAAAATGTGGAAAAATAGGCCTTTAATTATGTAGAGGGAACCTGGAATAGCACTGCTTGCTGATGACGGTCCTTTCGCTATGGGCTATGAGGAAACCCTGCTGCCTATGTGCGCAAGGCAATAGGCCTATTAGTCTCTGAGAGTCACTCAATCGAAGATAGGTTGGGAGTAGGCCCAAGCCTCTGTCTCAGTTAATAGCTCCTGCCCCAGGGATCATTTACACAACCTGACCGGGCTAGGGGGTCCTTCGCTTTCTAGGAATAATCCCACTTGAATAAAGTGCTGTTTATAACTCTTTTTAAAGACGTGTCCGAGTCCTTTGGAGACCAGGCCCTCCTGCTCCTTAGATTTGCAATGTGCGGCTGGGCGAGTAGGCCCAAGCTGTGGCCTCAATTAGGTGAACAGGGCTGGGCGCGGTAACCGCATCAAGGATCGCAGCTCCACACCGCTCCAAAAATGCTCCCGAAGCTGTCCCCTGCTCCTTAACCCCCTGAGCGGGCAAGCCGAGCTCCGCTGCTCACTCTAATGGCTCCGAAAGGCCTGAAAGGACCGGAGCTCCTGGCTTACACAGCCGCCATGGATGCTTCGCACATGCGCACTCCCATGTTATATGACTTTCATATTAATCCAGGTTATGAAATTCACTGCACTACTCTTCACAACAGTAGGTTTATATTAGCTATGGTGCCTATGCACCTAGAGACCATGGGAAAATCGGAAAAAAAGTATAATCTTATGTTGCATGCACTGGGAACCCTGAATTTGGTCATATCACCTATATGCATGGGTACTTATTCAAAGATTGCATTTCTTATCTTTGGTATGTCATGCATACATGCTGATTTACTAAAGGATTTGGGAATGTTCACACAATAAATTGTGTAAATATTCATTTCAATTATCTAATCATGTGCAGATGAAATAGGTACACAGGGATTTTCTTTTTACATGATTGAAGAAATAGAAGTGAGTCTTCACACATTTTATTGTGTGAATATTTTAAAATCCTTTTTATGTTTTTAATCTGCACATGATTGGATAGTTAAAGTAAATAATCACACAATTTATTGTGTAAATATTCTTAACTCCTTTACTAAATTACCCCATCCATGTTGGTCTTGGTCTTTATTAGCATTTTATTCTACTCAATTTTTGTCCTATTGGTGTTGCTTATAAACAGTGATTAAATATAATCTTGCAGCCCTGTGTTATGTGAATCTTCTATTGATCCAAGCATAGGTGCTTTAGATGTGCCAGCTTTTACGTCTTCAGAATTTTCATTAACTATACATACTGACATTACATATTTCAAAATAGATCTGACCTTGCTTTTATTGCCTCCTCTTTTGCTTTATTTAGTTATTTTTTATATTGACTTCTATTGGTCATTGTGTTTTCTCGTATGTACAGGCACTCTGCTTCAACTTTCTGTGAAATACAGCTGCAAGTTCTTCCATGGTATGAACTAAAACTTGCAGAATTAATAATGATGAAAAAAAAGACTGATATCTGTCAAGTCCAACCTATTACAGCTCCTGATGCTCTGATCCACAAGAAGGCAACTAGGCATTTGTTATAAATTTTGTCTTACAGGAGGAAAAAAAAAACACCCGCAAAAGTCAGTTGGATCAACCTATTGATCAGAATATTTCTCACTTAGCCTTTTATTAGTTATCACACTAGGAATTATTAGCTGCAAGAAACATCATTTTTCCATTAATAACATGTTTCTAATCTGTTGGCAAGAGCAGCTGAAAGCCGCACACAGGGGGCACAATTTTTCTCCCCCTCACGCCTCACCTTTCATGTCTACCCCCACTATATCTCATGACCTCTCAGCAGCCTCCACTGACAATGATGATGGTATAGCAAAGGGTCTCACACGTCCTTACAACACATCTGCCAGCAGCACACCACCAGCTGAAGAGTATAGCAGGCAAATTTCTATGCCCCAGCTGCTGCATCGAAAAAAAAAAAAAGACTCCCTGTTACCCACATGCCCAGCATCTAAATGACAGCTTGTCCAAATAAAGAAAGCTTGCAGGGAAAATCAATTAAATGTCATTTTTTTTCCTTATATATGTCAGTTTTCCTGCAGCGGGTTCTGTACACAGTACAGATGCGCCACCTTACAGGCAGACAAAGGAGACCCCCCCAGGCACTATATTTAAAGGATTTTTTGGTTTTTATTGTTTCACTTTAAACTTTATTAAAATCACTGCTTCTTTAACCCCTTCAGATCTGTGCTATAGCCGAAGTACGGCTCCAGCGCGGATCTGAATTTCCAGGATGACGTCCATGGACGTCATCCCCTGTGCACGCTCCTGGCGCGCACTCACAGGGGGCGGTGCATGGCTGCCACATGCTCCATGGGCATGCCCGCGGGTCGGGTAGATTCAATGTCTGCCCTAGACCCGCGATCGCCTGTCAGAGCTGCAGAATGGGGAACCGCTGATGTAAACGCGGTGGTTCTCCGTTCTGTGACAGGGGACATGACAAATCTACTGATCCCTGTCAATGGGATCAGTTAGATCTGTTATGTCCCGGGGGGGGGGGGGGGGGGGGGGGGGGGGGGGGGGGGGGGGGGGGGGGGGGGGGGGGGGGGGG
>BLSH010464449.1:305233-334380 GCA_018402905.1 Glandirana rugosa
AAGCTGCTAGGCTCGTCCCTTTCGTGGGAACGATTGGGCTCAGGTAAGTAACATGGGGGGTCTGGGGGGCTGCTGAAACAGAAAAGGGTTTTCACTTTAATGCAAAGAATGCATTAAGGTGAAAAACTGGGAGGGTTTACTACCCCTTTAAGTCAGCACAGGATAAAGCACCATTGGATGGCTGTTACTATTGTTACTGTCTGTGAACCAGGCCGTGCTCAGGTGGCTCCATTCACAGACATTGTGTACAGAGCTGATCTAAAAAGCCCTGTACCTTCCTCTTATAATGGAGGAAGGGGAGGAAACAGGAACTAATGAATGAGTCTTTAGTTCCTGAACACAGTAGAATTATGCCAGCAGTGTAATGTTTTTAACCTTTCATGCCCCTCCTCTGCTATGCTTTTGATCTCCATAGTATCTTTCTATGTGACCTGCAACCCTTCACCTCCCTTATCCTGCATATCTTCACAATAATTCATTATATGACCTGTACATTAACACCTGCACCACCTCATCGCTTTGTGTATGACCTGTATGTGCTGTATCTAGCGCACCGTTACCAAGCTCCCTCAACGTTTCTTAGTTTCCAAAACTTTGGGGCAAAAAAATGTTATCACATTGGGGTGTCTACTTTCCGAACAAAAGTAATTTTGCTGTGTTCGCACTGTCCTGGACTTTTTTATATTAACAGAATGTAGGGAAATATTTTTTTTTCTTATACAGTATATAGTAAAACATTGTTAAATACCATCAAAAGAAAACTCTGTCTAAATAAAAATGCTAAAATTCATTATGGTGCAGTGTTGCATGATGTAGTAATTGCCAGTAAAAGTATCACAACACTGGAAAATTAAAAAATATCATGGTAAAGAAGGGGTAATACAAGGTAGTAATGACGTGGGTAAGTCCCCTTTTTGCATGTGAGACTGAAAAGGTCCATAAAGGATGATTTATTCCTCTGGGTCAATTTCTGACCAGTTTTAATGTCACAACTTGTTGACAGGAGGAATTAACTGCTAATTGTGTTCTTGGCCTCTTCACAGATGAAGCTGGCTCATCTGGTTATGGTACCTATTTGGCAACCCACCTGTGCATTATATAATGGCACCTTTTATAGTTGACTGCATAAGTTATTAAGAACGTAGCTCTCACTGAATTTTATTATATTGTTGTTTGTCTAGTTCTCTGGTGTCAGTCTTTTAGAAAACACATTTGTTACACTCTAATAAACAGGGAGTTCTGTTTGCAGTGAATTGCTGTCTTTCATTTGAATATGACCGCTAAGCTGCTCAGCTATTTGATTTTATGCTGTTTAAAAACTGAATACCTAACTTAAAACTTTATGTATTCCTAGCTACGGATGGGCCAAACACACCCGCCCCCTCCCCCCTGGTTCAGTTTGCACCAGAACACAGCGAACAGGCAAAAAGTTCTAGCAAACATGCCAACCCTATTAAAGTCTATGGGACATGAACATGAAAAATCAAAAGTGCTCATTTTAAAGACTTATATGCAAGTTATTGCCATAAAAAAGTGTATGGGCACCTGGGTACTGCCCTAGGGGACACGTATCAATGCAAAAAAACGTTTTTAAAACAATTGTTTTTTTCAGGAGCAGTGATTTTAATAATGCTTAAAGTGAACCAATAAAAATGAAATATTCCTTTAAATATCATGCCGGGGGGGGGGGGTCCCCTTAGTCTGCCTGTAAAGTGGCGCATCTGTGCAATGTGTAGAACAGTGCCACAGCAATAATAACATTTCTAAAGGAAAAATGTAATTTAAAATTGCTTGCAGCTGTAATGTATTGCCGGCTCCTGGCAATATAGATGAAAAATCAATGAATAAAATAGTGTAGGGTCCCCCCAGTCCACATCAGGTCCTTTGGGTCTGGTATGGATTTTAAGGGGAATTCCATTCCAAGGTTAACCAAAAATTGATGTGGGGTCTGCTCCAAAATCCATACCAGATCCTTATCCGTGCATGGAACCTGGCAGGCTAGGATAGGGGGGACGAGCGAGCCCCCCCCTCTTGAACCATACCAGGCCACATGCCCTCAACATGGGAAGGGTGCTTTGGGGTCCCCCCAAAGCACCTTGTCCCCATGTTGATGGGGACAAGGGCCTCTTCCTGACAACCCTGGCCGGTGGTTATTGGGGTCTACGGGCAGGGGACTTATCGGAAACTGGAAGCCCACTTTAACAAGGGGGCCCCAAATCCTGCCCCCCATGTGAATGGGTAGGGGAACATTGTACATTGTACCCCTACCCATTCACCAAAAAAGTGTCAAAAAAGTAAAAAATACAACACACAGTTTTTGACAACTCCTTTATTAAAAAAGAATTGAAAAAAATGAAAATGAAATGCATCGACAGTTTATTTATAGGCAAGGGCAGGGCCACCTGCTAACGTAACTGGATGACCCCACCCCTTCTATGTCATATGTGGCCCCACCCTTGCCTATAATGTCAGAAAGAAGTGAGAATGTCGCTGTCTAAAAAATGTTGTTCAAAAAATGTGCCCGTATATAAAAAATATATATATAAAAAATAAAAACACTGTGTATCAAAAAGGTGCCCGTATAAAAATCCAAAAAATATATATATAAACAATGTGTATCAGAAAAGTACCTTTGCAAAGGAACTGCCAATGTACCTTATCCCAGTGACTCAGTGGCTTGGTATAATGTGACGTCCAAATACAAATCATACATCTATTAAAAACATATTTTTAGGCGGCCTCCGATGACTTCAGTATGACGAAACGCGTATGACGGAGCCAGTGAGCATCATTACGCACTTCTGGGTTGCACGAGGTGGAACGCAGGGAACTCCAAGATTCACCTGCCTGAGTTCCTAGAGGCTCATCGCTAGTCTAACAGTGAGTGTTATTTGGTTTTCATCTTTGACAGAATCGTTTATACAGTTGAGACTTCTCTATTCTATGTGGACCTTCCTGATCATACCTGGCTGACCCGGGGGATATCCTCGGGATGAAGGACACGATACGTGAGTGGGGTGTGTTGTGGGGGTGCATGTATATTTCACCTCCTATCCACCATTGCTTTCAATCCCACCCGGTGTTTCATGCCTAGTAGGAGCACATATAAGGCTGTGACATTTTAGTTTTAATATATATGTATTTAATAGATGTATGTTTTTTATTTGGACGTCACATTATAGCAAGCCACGGAGTCACTGGGATAAGGTACATTGGCAGTTCCTTTGCAAAGGTACTTTTCTGATACACATTGTTTATATATATATTTTTTGGATTTTTATACGGGCACCTTTTTGATACAGTGTTTTTATTTTTTATATATATATTTTTTATATACGGGCACATTTTTTGAACAACATTTTTAGACAGCGCCATTCTCAATTCTTTCTGACATTATTTGACTTTGAGCATCCTAGAGGTGCTTAAGGTGGGGGCAGCAGTCTGATTCTTCATTTTGAAAAAAACCCTCCTCTCCTTGTCAGTTTTTTCATAAAACGGGTAGCGCCACACCACTTTTTTGCATACATTTTTTATCCCACCCTTGCCTATAAAAGAGCCGTCAAACTGAAAGACAGCAGTCGGCGGGAGCCCTACCATCGAGGATGAGGTTTTTTCTTATTTTTCAGAGGTCTGTCGGGCGGCGTGATTGATGATGGATGTATATTGCGGGACACTCTTTTTTTTCTTTAATAAAGGAATTGTCAAAAACTGTCTTCTGTGGTTTTTACTTTGTTGACACTTTTTTGGTGAATGGGAAGGGGTACTATGTACCCCTACCCATTCACATAAGGGGGCCGGGATCTGGGGGCTTCTGATAAGCCCCCACCCGCAGACCCCGACAACCACCGGCCAGGGTTGTCGGGAAGAGGCCCTTGCCCTTAACAACATGGGGACAAGGTGCTTTGGGGGACCCCAATGCACCCTCCCCATGTTGAGGGCATGTGGCCTGGTATGATTCAGGGGGGTGCTCGCTCTTCCCCCCCATACTGACCTGCCAGGTTGCATGCTCGGATAAGGGTCTGGTATGGATTTTGGGGGGGACCCCACACCAATTTTTTAAAAACATTTGGCATGGAGTTCCCCTTAAAATCTATGCCAGCCCCAAAGGGCCTGGTATGGAATTTGGGGGGCACACCACGCCATTTTGTTTTAAATTTTGGAGTGGCGTTCCCCTTAAAATCCATACCAAATCCAAAGGGCCTAGTATGGATTTTGGTGGGGGGGGGGACTCCATGCATTTTTTTTCTTAATTCTGTCATAGGGTTCCCCTTAACCACTTCAATACGCTGTGTTTTTTATATACTACATTGACTGCACTATATACTGTGCAATGTATTATATATACTACACTGACTGCACTATACACTCTGAACTGTATTGTATATACTATGCGGACTGCACTATATACTCTGAACTGCTTTATATATATACTACACAGACTACACTATATACTGTGAATTGCATTATATATACCACACGGACTGCACTGTATACTCTCAACTGCATTATATATAGCAGGTATATGCAATTAGCGGACTTCCAGCTGTTGCAACACTACAAGTCCCATCATGCCTCTGCCTCTGGGTGTCATGCTTGTGGCTGTCAGAGTCTTGCAATGCCTCATGGGACTTGTAGTTCTGCAACAGCTGGAGGTCCGCTAATTGCATATCCCTGATATATACTATAAGGACTGCATTATATATACTGCATGGATTGCACTATATACTCTGAACTTCATTATATATACTATACGGACTGCACTATATACTCTGTACTGCACCATATATACTATACGGACTGCACTATATAATCTGAACTGCATTATATATACTACACGGACTGCACTATATACTCTGAACTGCCTTATATATACTATATTGACAGCACTATATACTCTGAACTGCATTATATATACTATACGGACTGCACTATATACTCTGAACTGCATGATATATACTACACGGAATGCACTATATACCCTGAACAGCATTATATATACTATACGGACTGCACAATATACTCTGAACTGCATATATACATTTTCTCACAAAAGTGAGTACACCCCTCACATTTTTGTAAATATTTTATTCTATCTTTCATGTGACAACACTGAAGAAATGACACTTTGCTACAATGTAAAGTAGTGAGTGTACAGCATGTATAATAGTGTAAATTTACTGTCCCCTCAAAATAACTCAACACCCAGCAATTCATGTCTAAACTGCTGGCAACAAAAGTGAGTACACCCCTAAGTGAAAATGTCCTAATTGGGCCCCAAGTGTCAATATTTTGTGTGGCCACCATTATTTTCCAGCACTGCCTTAACCCTCTTGGGCATGGAGTTCACCAGAGCTTCACAGGTTGCCACTGGAGACCTCTTTCACTCCTCAATGATGATATCAAGGAGTCAGTGGATGCTAGAGACCTTGCGCTCCTCCACCTTCCGTTTGAGGATGCCACACAGATGCTTAATATGGTTTAGGTTTGGAGACATACTTGGCCAGTCCATCACCTTTACCCTCAGCTTCTTTAGCAAGGCAGTGGTCATCTTCAAGGTGTGTTTGGGGTCATTATCATGTTGGTATACTACCCTGTGGCCCAGTCTCTGAAGGGAGGGGAACATGCTCTGCTTAAGTATGTCACAGTGCATGTTGGCATTCATGGTTTCCTCCATGAACTGTAGCTCTCCAGTGCAGGCAGCACTCATGCAGCCCCAGACGATGACACTGCCACCACCATGCTTGATTGTAGGCAAGACACACTTGTCTTTGTACTCCACACCTGGTTGCCACCACATGCACTTGACCCCTGTTGAACCAAATACGTTTATCTTGGTCTCAACGTGACCACAGGACATATTTCCAGTAATCCATGTCCATAGTTTGCTTGTCCTCAGCAAACTGTTTGCAGGCTTTCTTGTGCATCATCTTTAGAAGAGGCTTCCTTCTGGGACAACAGCCATACAGACCAAATTTATACAGTGTGTGTCATATGGTCTGAGCACTGACAGACTGACCCCCCACCCCTTCACCCTCTGCAGCAATGCTGGCAGCAATCATACATCTATTTCCCAGTGCAACCTCTGGATGACGCTGAGCATGTGCACTGTATATATAGTCTACACTGACTATATATATAATTATTATTATACAGGATTTATATAGCGCCAACAGTTTGCACAGTGCTTTACACTATGAGGGCAGATAGTACAGTTACTATACAATACAGGAGGAATCGGAGGGCCCTGCTCGTTAGAGCTTACAATTTAGAAAGGAGGGACAAGTGAAGAAAATGAAAATGTAGTTGTTAGGTGTGGGTAGAATAAGCTTCTCTGAAAAGGAGGGCTTTCAGGGATCGTCTAAAAGCTAGCAGAGTAGGAGATACTCGGACAGGTTGGGGTAAGGAGTTCCATAGGATTGGAGAGGCTCTGGAAAAGTCCTGGAGGTGAGCAAAGGAGGAGGTGATGAGGGAGCTAGAGAGCAGGAGGTCTTAATGGGAACAAAGAGATTGAAAATAGGAGCGGTCCAAGAACAGAACCTTGTGGGACCCCAACGGAGAAAGGAAGAGAAGAGGAGGAAGTAGAGTTATAAGTAAGACTAAAGGTGTGGTTAGATAAGTAGGAAGAGAACCATCAAAGAGTACAGTCACGGAGACCAGTGGCATAGAGTTTTTGGAGGAGGGGGGGTGGACAACCGTATCAAAGGCAGGAGAAAGGTCCAAGAGTAGGAGTACAGAATAGTGTCCATTGGTTTTGGCTGTTAGTAGATCGTTTGTTAGTTTTAGAAGAGCAGTTTCTGTGGAGTTTTGAGGAAGAAATCCAGACTGAAGGGGATCAAGAAGGCTATTCTCGGCAAGGTGGTTGCTCAGTCGGTTGTAGACTAGATGTTCAAGGAATTTGGATAAAAAGGGGAACAAGGAGATGGGGCGTAGGTTGTTAGGATTGGTTGGGTCCAGTGAAGGCTTTTTAAGTACGGGGTTGATTAATGCATGTTTTAGAGAGTTGGTGAAGATGCCAGAAGAGAGGGAGAGATTGAAGATGTGATTTAAAGAGTGTAGAATCGAGTCAGAGGGTGAACGTAGTATTTGCGAGGGAACAGGATCCAGTGGGCAGGTGGTTAGTTTGACATTAGCAAGTAGTTTAGCAACCTCATCTAAAGTAGCGGGGTTGAATAAGGGAAGTGGTGATTGTACCTGTAGGCGTGAAGTGTGGAAGGTATCTGAACAGCAGATATCTCTTCACAAATTGTTTCAATCTTCAGTTTGAAGTGATTGGCGATCTCCTGGGCAGTGAGTGAAGTAGTGGGTGGAGGCAGAGGAGGACGAAGTAGAAGTAGCAGGAGAGTTAGTACTAATAGGGATGTTGAAGTCCCCCAGAATGATTGTGGGGATTTCAGAAGAGAGAAAGTAGGGTAGCCAAGCAGAGGTAGAAGTCATCAAGAAAGGTTGATACCGGTCAGGGGGGGCAGTAGATCACAGCTACCCTTAGAGAAACTGGGGAGAAAAGATGAATGCAGTGTGCTTCAAAAGAGGAGAGAGACAGAGAGGGGGTGAAGTAACTGAAAGGTGCTATCTGGGGCTAGAAGAATTGCAACACCCCCTCCCTTGCATCCAATGGGTCTGGGGGACTGAGTCCAGAGAAAACCACCATGTGATAGGGCAGCAGAAGAAGCAGTGTCGGATTCGTGAAGCCAGGTTTCGGTAATGGCGAGTAGATTGAATGAGTTAATATAAAAAGATTATGGAGAGAGGTCAGTTTGTTACAGACCGAGTGGGCATTCCAAAGGGCGCAAGAGAAAGGGAGTCTGATTTTGGGAAGGAGAGAAATGGGAATTAGATTGTGTGCATTGCGGCTGCAATCGGACGGTGCAGGGTAATGGGTGCGTTGAGTATTGTTAAATGATGGAGGCCCAGGGTTTAGGCATATATCTCCAGAGGTTAGGAGAAGCAGAAGGCTGAGAAAGGTAATGTGGGAGTGCGATTTGTATGAAGTGACATGCTCTAGGGTCCTGGAGTATTTTTGTGTGTGTGGATTCAGAATTAGCAGGAGTTGGTGAGTGCAGTAATAAGGAGAGGACAGAAATGAGGGTCATATATAAAAGCTGTGAGGTAGAGAAGAGGGGGGAAGGAGAGTTAGTTTAAGGATGCAGGACAGAGTTGTCAGAAGGAGTGGTAGAGAATGCATGTTCGGAGGAGAAAGAGCTAAAGGGGTAAACAAGGTCATCTGTAGTTTGTGTGGTGTTATTCAAAGTATTTTCTTGTGTTCATTCGCTTTGTGCATTCGCTGAAGTGCAGAGTCAGAAGTGCTTCCACTTATAGAATAGCCCCACTTTAAGAATAAGCCCCTGCTGCACATGCAAACCCCCTGCAAATGCCTCCCCCTAAAGGTGCTTGAAATTATACTGATAGTGATGGGGGTGGGTGCATTCCAAATTAGCAATCAGAAGGTAATAAATAATGGCTGATTAGGCAGAGCAAAATTCTCACTTAAAAAAACAGAACAGGGGCACTAGAGGTAAATAGGCCATACGTTTTTTTGGGTGGAGTGGATTCAGAGGACATACCAGTATAATTAAACAGACATTAGCAAAAAGAGACAGCAAGGTTTCAGTTTTTGGGGTGGAGTGGATTCAGAGTATATACCAGTATAATTAAACAGACATTAGCAAAAAGAGACAGCAAGGTTTCAGTTTTTTGGGTGGAGTGGATTCAGAGAACATACCAGTATAATTAAACAGACATATATATATATATATATATATATATATATATATATACTAGTAAAAAACTAAATAAACCTTGCGCTCAGAACTAAAATATGTGATTAATCCACCCAACCCAAGCAGGTTTCACGCATGGGAGATCAGCCACTAATAATATCAGGAAGGTTTTGATGGCACTGGAGGCCGCTAAGACGGGTTCTGTCGGAGACGCAGCCATCATCACTCTAGACGCGAAGAAAGCGTTTGACAATGTCAGCTTTCGTTGGCTCGCGATGACCCTCCAAGCGTTCGGCTTCTCAGGGCCATTCTGCCACCTTATAGACGCCATGTACTCAGACCCAGCTGCCTATGTAGTGGCTGCGGGCCACGTCTCTGACAGAATCCGTCTGCATAAGGGGACCAGGCAAGGTTGTCCCCTATCGCCACTACTCTTTAATCTGGCACTCGAACCCCTTTCCAGATACCTTCTCACCCAGCCTGGCCTATCAGGTATACAGATTGGTAAGATGCATCTCAAAACTGCGTTATGCGCCGATGATATTTTAATTTTCTCCTCAGACCCTTCCTCTGACATGCCCTTTATTCAAGACACCTTCAATATCTTCTGTCAATGCTCAGGCTTATGTATTAATTTTGCCAAAAGCGAGATCCTCCCCCTATTTAAGCCTCAAACCCCGACATGGGCCCCCCAAATCTATCTTCAAAATTGCACACATGTCTATCACATACCTGGGGATAAAAATAGGTAAAACACCCTCCTCCATATATCATCTCAACTTCACACCAACCATCCAGAAAATAACTCATGAACTTCAAAACTGGTCCAAACTACCCCTCTCCCTCCTTGGCAGGTGCCATCTATACAGAATGATTCCCAAAACTACTATATCCCCTCCAAACCATTCCACTGCTACTCAAGCACAAGGATGTCCAACACCTACACAAAGCTCTATCATTCTTCCTATGGGTAAACAGCAAGCCTCACATCTCTCTCCGCAAACTCTTTCTTCCCAAATCTGAAGGAGGCATTAGTCTCCCTAACACTAGACTTTACAATTTATCATGTCTCCTACGAGTGGCCCTGGACTGGATAACAAACTCCTCTATTTACTCTAATTACGAATTAGAAACCTCCATGGCAGCACCATACAGGCTCTCCAACTTACTCCATTGCAAACTGAAGGACAAACCCCACTATCTGAGATACAATCTTCTGATAAAAGACACGGTTATCGCTTGGAGGGAAACCAGGAAACTACTGAAACTCTTGCCTTACACCTCCAAATATCTGGCGATATGTGGTCATCCACTTTTCCCTCGGGCTCAGCAGCACCCGGCTTTCAAATCCTGGATAGACAAAGGACTCCATAGGTTCTCTCAACTATTTGATTCCTCCATGGGACAAGCTCTCTCCATCGACAAGGTCTTGAGTGACTTCTCCCCACCCAGCCACCACTACCTGCAAATCGGTCAAGCTGTCAGCTTTGCCTTGACCCTTCTCCCCCCCAAAGCTTCTCCCTTTCTAAACACGCTAATAGACTTCTGGATATCCAAAGGCTCTAACAAAATTTCGGAAACCCTTAAGACTAACCCTATGCCCCTCTGGGACAGTCATCGGCTCTACATCCAAATGGCGTAATGACCTGCATTCTCCAGATGCTTTCAACACTATTCTACTGGGACACAAAACCACTTGCAAATATATCATAAATGAGTTCTGGAGGGAACAGCAACTCAAAATAATCCACAGAGCTTATGTTCCCTTTGTTCCAAGTGCCCATGATCCTAAATCTGCTCTCTCTCCACTATGTAACACCTTGAGACCCTCACTCCTCCACAAATTATGGGAATGTCCGCAAATAGCCTCCTTTTGGAGAGAGATTGAGGAACTCACAAGCCAAGTCTCCGGACCACCTCCACATGGACTCATATATCCTCTCCTCTTTGGCAATCTAGAGATGTTAACCTTGACCACCCCGAGGGGGCAACTCCACCTTTATTACAAAAATAAGTCATGGATCACGACCTGTTACATGGCAGCTAGAAGAGCAATCCTTCGGAATTGGATATCCCCCACTCCGCCCAGGCTCAAGGAAGTGGTATCAGATTTGACCAAGCTTATGAAAATTGAGAAGTTCTACTCCACTAACACGACCACCTACGATACTCATCGCTTCAATTGGAAATGGTCTTCCTTCCTTAATAATAGCTCTCATCTCCTAGACAAACACTTCTATCTAGACACCTCTACAACTCTTCTCAGCCCTGATCTGTGAATTCAACCGATGTCCCTCTGAACCTGGAGACCAATAACCAAATGTTGGAAAAGGCCATACCCTACCCCCAAAACATCTTCAGGGCTAACGCCCCCCCCCCACACCCAAACACAAGCGCTTTAACTTAAGGACGAGCACATAATACTGCAATCACCTGGTGTATGCGAGCCCCCCCTCCCCCCCTTTTTACTCTGCATGGGTTGTCCCTTTTGCATGTTATACTTTTTGGACATTTGAGATTTAAGTTGCAACTCACTATGTATTCCACCTGATATTACATAAGGTCTGTAATAGCTATACTGCTGTATGTAGAAATGAAGAAGAAAAAAAAAACCCAATAAATTTTCTTTAATAAAAAAAAAAAAAATATCTGATTAAATAATAAAATGAAAATACATATGTGTGTATCAGACTGGACTGCTGCACTTGGAAGTCAGAATAAAGACAAAAAGAAATAATATACAAGAAACAAGACTGAGCTGTCCACTGACAATTATAAACTTAAAACATAAGCAAGTGACACTCTCCCAACTTATGATAAAGTTGTATAGTTAAAAGACTATCAATCAAAAAAATCGGTATCCCAATGCAGATATTAAAAATAGTTTGATGGACACATTTTTTGGACTTTTCAATATCAATGTCATTCACATGATATCAGGATCACACATGCACCAATTTATATCTGCATTGGGATACTGGTTTTTTTTGATTGATTGTTTTTTCAATACACAACTTTATCATAAGTTGAGAGAGTGTCATTTGTTTATGTTTTAAGTTTATAATTGTCAGTGGACAGTGCAGTCTTGTTTTTTCTATATTAATGTATATATACTACACTGCCTGCACCTCACTAACTAACCTGTCTAATCTAGCTCAAGTTCTCCCCATTATCACACTACATACGGCCGCCTTGTGAGCAACCTTATATAGTGGGCAGTGCGGACTTAGCCCCTGAGCCATGATTGGCCAAAGGCACCCTGCCTTTGGCCAATCATGGCTCTGACAGTACATCATGCTGTGATTGGCCAAAGCATGCAGGTCAGGTGCATGCTTTGGCCAATCAGCAGCCTGTCAATGCACTGTGATCTCGCAGTGGACTATGTGGCACTCCGTGGCGCAAGAATTTGCAGCCAACGCCCCATATGTTTGTTTGTTCTGCAAACAAACAAACAGCGGATGTTCGAGTCAAGCTAATGTTCGACTCGAACATCCAAACCTTCCCTATTCCTAGCCAGTGTAATACTCTGAACTATTTGTCATTTTTTCATTTTACTATTCCGAGTAAGATTCAGATCCAGATTTGGATCTAGAAGGCGCCCCTTGTCCAGGTTTTTTTTGGGGGGTCTTTACATGTTGGTGATTTTACTGCACCTAAAAAAAATTATAGTTCTGTTATTCATTTTTCTGACATCTCTTTCTTGAGATGCTCCTAGAATGTTCGGTTTGGTAGAGGTTCTTCCACTGTTTCCCATAATTTACCCAGATCTTTTTTTAGGCTCATATCTCTTGGATACTTTCTAATTTACCATAACATGTCTCCTTCAACCAACTATCAGTTTATTTTTATTCTTTCTAATTTTTTTTTTTCTTTGACTTTACCTATTTTTTTTCTTCAAAATTATTACAGATTGAAGCCTCTACTTGGGCTAAAATGTTAGTTCTTCCCCATAAGTCTATTAACCTTCCTGGCGGTATTCCCGAGTGTGGCTCGGGGTGGAATTTCAGTACCATTAGCGGTTACCCCGAGCCACACTCGGGATTGCATCTCTGGATCCAGGCAGCGTTACACACCTTGTCCCCTGGATCCAGCGATGTCCCCCGCCGTGTCTGCGGGCTGTATCGATGACTCTGTGTGACGGGGTCCGTTCCCTGCGAGCGTCGCGTCGCACGGGGGCGGAGACCAGCGGCAAATTCAAAAAGTGAAACACACAGTATACATACAGTACACTGTAATCTGTAAGATTACATTACTGTATGAAATCATTTCACATCCCTTTTGTCCCTAGTGGTTTGTCCAGTGTCCTGCATGCACTTTTATATTATATATGTCATTCTTTCTGCCTGGAAACTTGAGAATGTCCATGGCAACCAAAAAGTGTCCCTTTACGTCAAAAGTGGTTTTTGATCAGCTAGAAAACACTGATAGTAAATAAGAATCATTTTCAGAATTGAGTGATACTGATTTTTGGGAAAATTTATCATCAGACACTGAAAGTGACGACAGCGACAATTCTGCAACTGAGCAAATTTCAGTGTTTTTGGTTTGATTACATTATTGAATAAATTTTATTACTATTACGTTATTATTTTTGATAATTATTTTTAGTTATTTATTATATTATAATTTATGATTTCATCTTTCAAACTTTTTCATACCCGGGATGTCTACTACACTCTTGTTTGGACAGATTTAAGTGAGTCATTCCTAAGAATTACAGGCCTACAGTATAAAATGCCAAATTTCCATGCAAAATAATGTACCTCTTTCAGCACCAAAAATCTGAAATAATCATACCGCCAGGGAGGTTAAGAGAATTAGCCAGAGTGCTAGTAACAGATAAAAATTATATATTTGTCCATCTATGTTTGGTGAACTTTATGTTCCTTTATTGTTTTTCATATTTAGGTTCTTGAGAAAGTGTAGTTTAGATCCTGAGACACTTTTATATTTTTTGGAAGAATGAGTGGCATCCAGATCCTATTCTACAAAATTTTCTCTTGACCCTATCCATTGCCTAGTTACATGAAAGGGAGTTTAAGGTCTCAGAGAGAAAGATGTCTAAAATGTTGTTATGTTTTTGCATTTCCATTGGCCATCTCCCAATATGGTTATTATTCATAGAAGAGCTTCTTGCAGAGATTTAAGGGGGGTTTATTTTTTAAGTTCTTTTTCCCTTCTGTAAAATTATAACAAGATTTGTTTGGTTAGCTTCTGATGAATTGCAATATATTGAAAAGGTCTGGAATAGACTGAATAAATCTATTCTAAAACTTTTGATCTGCATGTGATGCTTTTTAAGCATCATATTGACCTTGAGGGTTTTCTGAGAGGTCTTTATTAACAGGATTTTGTTCATTTATTGAAAGTTGGCTTGAAAATGCTTAATCAGGGTATCCCAAATGATTTTAAAGCTGTTATGTTTGGGGGCCTCTTCAGCCTGCTACTCAGATCAAATCAGAAATGAGGGATGATCACCCAGCATAAAGTTTAACAAATAAATGATGGTATTTGCTTTTAGTTGGCTATTTGATTTTACTGTTAAAGCTAGGCAATGGTTAGGAAATGTATTTATTAAATAAATTAATATTTTTTCATTTGGTCAATTTTAACTTGGGTCACTGCTCATTAACTACAGCAGTCTTTTCAAACATGTTTTAATTAAATGTATTTGTGGTGTGTTATTAACAATGTAATGTTGTATTATTATTGTTATGAAAATTTGTGTAATAGCCTATGCTTTTATTCTTTACATTTTATTGTGCTTTATTATAGCAGAGTGCAGCTCCCCCATTGAAAAGTGCAAATATTTCTAACATGACACTTGTTTATAGGAACATGATGTTAATTTTATTTGCAAAAGTGTCCTTGTATATCAGCAAATATGCATTATGAAAAACTATTGTAAATCGCTTTTAGGAGTATATTTTATCATAGCTGCTAGAGATTCCATGACATTCCATGTTACCTTGGAAACAAAGCAGAAGAAATGGCAATTTTATGTATTTTTTTTCAGCAGATAAAGAGACAGGCCTGACCAGAACTGACTTGTGATCACAGAGATATATTTAGACATATATACAGGTGTATATCAAAGCATATTTTATCATACATGGTTTTTGACATATAAACTCTTATCTTTACATAGAGTCTACTCTTGTATTTCATAGATTTTTCATTCAGTCTGCTACCTAAATAAAACAAGTAATGATAGGAATACAGAGGTTACCATTACTGACTTCCTTATGAAAATATGAGTTTCTTGTCTGTCTTTAAACACTAACAGAGAACAAGTTTGTAAACCAAGAACATCAAAATGAATTCAGAGCAAATCTGCATACTTTTTCATGTTCAATCATTCAGAAAGTATTTGATTTGTGTTTTTCCTATATCCATTCTCATTGATTTTGCTGATATGGGACAATATTCTTTTTCTCCACTAGAGGGGGTTTAATTATATAAGTAGAGTGTATCTCCTTCCTCCACTGGGGGGGTGTCACTACTTTAGCACTGTGTCTATATCTCTATGAGATATTGTAATCCATTGGTACTATTACTATCCACAGCGCTATAGTTATCTTTATGCAAATTCTTTGATTAGCTCCCATATTGGCTTGAATGGTAACGAAAATGAATTTGGCATGAATATTTAGATACTTTTAGCTTATATCACTTCCCATCAATGAGGATTGATGTGGATTGGATATTGCATTGAGTGGTCTGTGTATAAATAGTTGAAAGTGACGTGTTGCATCTCGTGACCCCTGATGACGTCAGCGCGCCGCTGATGAAACGCCACATCGGGAGGACGAATACAACACGTCATTTCCGCTCTGTGGAACGCAGGAGGAGTGCGCCCTATCCTCACTGCAGGTTTCCTTAAAGTCACTTGTAAATATATTTTTTTAGGATCAATATAGTCCATAATGTTGATATAGCTACTGTGCTATTGGTACCAATTGGAAATAGTACACAAACTTTAGTACCATCCACTTAATGTGCAAAAAGAGGCGTTAAGCTTATGTTTAGGCAAGGATACTAAATTTTCAAAATTAAATGAATAAAAATGAATTCCACCCTCCTGACACCCAAATCAATATGGCTGAGCAGTTCATAGGAAAGCTATTCTGTGATTCTTATCACACCATACCTAACATAGCTATCTGGTAGTGCACGATAGCAGAGGAATGAGGGATGCATGCGGCAGGAAATAGTGGATGTGAGCAAATTGTCCAGTGGGAGGGGCTTAAAGGGTATGGTTAAATAAAACCTGAGCCTACCCTCTCTGGGTAAGGAGTGCATAACACACTAGGTGCAGGAATAAGTCAGGTAAACAAAAATGCATGGATTCAGTAGTGTGTAATGCAGCGTGTTGGATTCAAGAATCATGAGTCATGAGGTGGTCATGTGTACATAGCATACAGGGTGTAGGGGTAAGGAGTGATTCATTCAGATAATGCAGGGGTCAGGAGTGGGTAACTGACAGAGTGCAATACACATGTACAATATCTCACAAAAGTGAGTACACCCCTCACATTTTTGTAAATATCTTATTATATCTTTTCATGTGACAACACTGAAAAAATTACTCTTTGCTACAATGTAAAGTAGTGAGTGTACAGCTTGTATAACAGTGTAAATTTGCTGTCCCCCAAAATTACTCAGCACACAGCGATTAATGTCTAAACCTCTGGCATCAAAAGTGAGTACACCCCTAAGTGAAAAGTGGCCCAATTAGCCATTTTCCCTCTCTGGTGGTATGTGACTCGTTAATGTTACAAGGTCTCAGGTGTGAATGGGGATCAGGTGTGTTAAATTTGGTGTTATCACTCTCACTCTCTAATACTGGTCACTGGAACTTCAACATGGCGCCTCATGGCAAATAACTCTCTGAGTATCTTAGAAAGAGAACTGTTGCTCTACATAAAGATGGCTTAGGCTATAAGAAGATTGCCAAGACCCTGAAACTGAGCTGCAGCATGGACTAATACCATACAGTGGTTTAACAGGACAGATTCCACTCAGAACAGGCCTTGCCATGGTCGACCAAAGAAGTTGAGTGCACATGCTCACCGTCATATCCAGAGGTTGTCTTTGGGAAATAGACATATGAGTGCTGCCATCATTGCTGCAGTGGTTGAAGGGGTGGGGGGTCAGCCTGTTAGTGCTCAGACCATACGCCACACACTGCATTAAATTAGTCTGCATGGCTGCCATCAAAGAAGGAAGCCTCTTCTAAAGATGATGCACAAGAAAGCTTGCATACAGTTTGCTGAAGAGAACCAGACTAAGGACATGGATTACTGGAACCATGTCCTCTGGTCTGATGAGACCAAGATAAACGTATTTGGTTCAGATAGTGTCAAGCTTGTGTGGTGGCAACCAGGTGAGCAGTACAAAGACAAGTGTGTCTTGCCTACAGTCAAGCATGGTGGTGGGGGTGTCATGGTCTGGGGCTGCATGAGTGTTGCTGGCACTGGGGAGCTACAGTTTATTGAGAGAACCATGAATGCCAACATGTACTCTGACATACTAAAGTAGAGCATGATCACCTCCCTTCAGAGAATGGGCCGCAGGGCAGTATTCCAACATGATAATGACCCCAAACACACCTCCAAGATGACCACTGTCTTGCTAAAGAAGCTGAGGGTAAAGGTGATGGACTGGCCAAGTATGTCGCCAGACCTAAACCCTATTAAGCATCTGTGGGGCATCCTCAAATGGAAGACGGAGGAGTGCAAGGTCTCTAACATCCACCAGCTCCGTGATGCCATCATGGAGGAGTGGAAGAGGACTCCAGTGGAAACCTGTGAAGCTATGGTGAACTCCATGCCCAAGAGGATTAAGGCAGTGCTGCAAAATAATGGTGGTCACACAAAATATTGACACCTTGGGCCCAATTTGGACATTTTTACTTAGGGGTGTACTCACTTTTGTTGCCAGCGGTTTAGACATTAATGGCTGTGTGTTGAGTTATTTTGAGGGGACAGCAAATTTACACTGTTATACAAGCTGTACACTTACTACTTTACATTGTAGCAAATTGTCATTTCTTCAATGTTATCACATGAAAAGATATAATAAAATATTTACAAAAATGCGAGGGGTGTGCTCAGTTTTGTGGGATACTGTATGTATTGAGGTATAGTTTGGAATGGTATGAATGGGCTCTGAGAATTTAGGAGACATTATATATGTTAATATTATGTCAGTGCCCGGCAATATTATCAAGTGAAAGTAAAATTTTACTAGCATTTTGCTTTTTCATTTCCTTGATCTGCTGTATTCCTGCATACTATTTACAAACTAAAAGTATAATATTATTGTTGTTATCAACATAATCATCTTCATTAACCATACATATATCTATTGAACAAATGTAATTTTTTATAAGCAGTACAGAAAATAAGACTTTTTTGAACTGTCTGCTTGACCAATTTTGTTAAGCTATTTTTTTCTGGTTCAATATTTTATTGAAGTTTTCATTAAACAGTAATACATAAGAAAGAAAATGGATTACAAGATCCAATAAGTACCGAATAGGTAGCATGAATACGTATGATATTGATATAATTGAGGTTCACCACCTGGGCATAGCATTTGCGTACAGGCTATGGGAATCAAATATAACAGTGTATCAACATAAACCTTAGTATTTCGGAGTGATCAAATAGAACTTCTAACTTTTCAGTGTTCACTTTGTATAGGTAGACTTATCAACATTTATGAGCGTAAAAACAGGCAAGAGTTGGCTCGTAGAAGGTTGACGAGGTTCCGAGACCCCGGGTCCCCCTGTTGGGATCCGACAGGTGGCCCAACCTAAGTTGGAGGACAAGGGTCTCACAGAACCCACATTCCACCATCCTTGGGGAAATTAGAGAAAAGAGAAGCAAAAAAAAAAAAAAAAAATTTCCTCCCCCCCTATAACATATAAAGAATCAGGTTAAGGTAAAGGGTACAATAGGTACTGCACGAGGTGAAGAGCAGGAGGGATGAGAAGAGAGGCGGGAGAGGAAGGGGATATCTCCAGAGGGGGGCACCGAACTCATGACAACACTCTATGTATAGGATTGGTGTCAAGATTTCATCTATTGTTGATAATTAGTGTGTAATCAAAATTTCTTGGCAACCCTCAGTCAATCCAGGTTTGCCAAAGCTTTTTAAATTGGGATAACTTATCAAGGTATATGGCCTCTGTTTTGGCGTGCACAAAAGCCTGATTAATCCGGTTGTTGACTGGGACTATGGATAACATAGTAGTTTTCCAGGCCTTAGCTATAACTTGTTTAGCAGCAGTTGTCACAAACAGTAATAGTTTAAATTGCCTTTGAGTTAGGGTATGAGGTTTGCCGTTCAGGAGAGCCACAACAGGATCCGGTGTTAACGGCTTTTCAAAGATTGTGAGATAGGAGTTGGAAGACCATAGGGTATGGACTATCTGGCAATCCCACCAAATATGCATATGAGTGCCCTGATCTGGACATCCCCGGAAGCATGCTGGGGAGTATCTCGGGTGGAATTTAGAAATTCTGGAAGGGACCAGATACCACCTAGTGAGAACCTTATAATTAGTTTCTAGGGCAGCAATGTTAGGTGAAGCCGACTTGGTGGCCTGCCAGATTTGGTTCCAATTTATATCCTCAATGCAAGTAGGGAGATCTTTCTCCCATTTCTCAACATAAGTAGGAGGTGCTGCGGTAGATGCCGATAAGAGTAGTGAGTATACTTCCGAGATAAGACCTCGTTTGTGAGGGCCAGTGTGACATACTTGTTCAAATATCGATAGGGATGGGGAGGTTCTATCTGGGGAGGATATTGCGAATAGAAGTGCTTTATTTGTAGATATCTGAAGATTTCAGTGGGGGGTAGATGGTGTGTTTCACACAGGGTTTGAAAGGGTTTGATGTTATTATTGCTATATAGGTGCTGTGCTCGCAGAAGCCCAGCTCTTGACCAGGTGGAGAAGGAGTTCGGGGCCGTCCATGCTGGGTAAAAGCCTGGGTTACGCATGAAGGAGAGGAGACGATTATGGGGAGACTGGAGGCCAAAGTGCGTCTTAAGTTTATCCCAGACATTTAAACTATGTTTAGTGATTGGGTTGGTGACGTTATGACGTTGCGATGGGGACAACCAAAGGAGGTTAGCCCTGGAAAGTGGGTCACAATCAACTGATTCCAGGGCTACCCAAAGGGGGACTTCCTTAGTGGCGTGATATTTGGGTACCATTGCCAGTTGAGCTGCTTGATGGTATTTAGCAAAATTGGGAACACTTAATCCTCCTCTTATGCGAGGGGTATAGAAGGTTTGTGGGGGTAAGCGTGGTCTATGGGAACCCCAGATGAAGGCGGAAGCCTTGCGTTGTAGTATCCTGAGGTAGTGTAGTGGGACTTTGACCGGTAATACTCTGAGCAAATATAACATTTTTGGGAGTATGGACATTTTAATGACCGTGATTCTTCCTAGCCATGAGAGGGGAAGAGATGTCCATTTGGACATTAAAGTGGTGAGATGACCGAGCAGGTGAGGGTAATTGGCGGTGTAAAGGTCAGCTGGATCAGGTGTAAATTTAATGCCTAGATAGGTGAGATGAGTCGCGGAAAAGGAGAAGGGGAGGGATTCCCTGAGTTGGGAGTATAAGGTGGCAATGAAACATTTAGGGCTTTAGATTTCTGGGGATTAATGTGCAGTCCAGAGATTTGGCCGAAGTCGGCAAGTAACTTCATTAAGCTTGGGGCAGATGTTAGAGGTGATGTCATAAATAATAAAACATCGTCAGCAAACAAACAGAGTTTGTGATGGTGGCCTCCCAACTCTAGGCCAGCGATATTAGGGTTTACCCGAATGAGAGTTGCTAACAGCTCAATCGCCAAAGCAAATAGGAGGTGAGAGAGGGGACAACCTTGCCGAGTTCCTCTGTGTATGGAGAAAGGGTCAGAACGAAATCCAGAGTAAGTGACATAGGCTTTGGGATTAAAGTATAGAGCTAGAATCCACGTAAGAAAATTTGTACCAAAACCCCACCTTTGAAGTATTGAGCTGAGATAAGGCTTAGCTAGTGAGTCAAATGCCTTGCGTATGTCTAGCGAGAGGAAGCATGTTGGAATGCGTCTCGTGCGTGCTAAGAGGGTAGCTCTGCGTATGTTGTCGCCAGCTTGCCTAGAAGGGATAAATCCAGTTTGATCCTTATGTATAAACATGCCTATGGTTGGTTGTAATCTGGTAGCCAGGGTTTTGGCAAGAATTTTTATGTCTAGGTTAAGTATCGAGATAGGCCTGTAGTTTGACCAGGCGGAATCATCAGAGTTAGGTTTAGGAATCATGGCAATTGATGCTGTGAGGGACTCAGGTCAAAAATGGTTGCCCTTGAGGAGGGAGTTAAAGGCGTTCACTTAAAGTGGAGCTAGTATATCCGAAAATCTTTTATAGTAGGTGGCAGAAAGGCCGTCTGGACCTGGGTGTTTGTGGGGCTTCAGAGTTTTAATTGTAGCCATTATTTCCTCAGTCGTCAATGGTTGATCTAAAGCTGTTTTTTGTTGTTGGGTAAGAGATGGAAGGTGGATGCCTGCGAGCATGGAGTCTAGGTTTGTTTGGTTGAATTGGGAGGAGTCACTGTAAAGCTCCGAGAGCTTTCTGCGGAAAACATTTAGGATTTTCAGAGGGTTGCTAGTATATGAGTTGGCGGCGACTTTCAGTCTTGGTTTAGGGGTATAGTCTGCTCTACGAAGTGCCAGTGCAAGGAAAGTGTCTGGCTTATTGGCTCGCATATATAAAGTATGTCTCGTTTTATGGAGTTTTCTCTCCGCTGTTTCTGTTAAACTTATGTCTAGTTCCAATCGGGCTTTTTCGAATAGTTCCCTGTTATTTTGGGTTGGGAAATTCTGAAATTGATCTGTAGCTTCACAAAAAGTTTTATCAAGTTGTTTTAAACGTTTACGATATTCTTTCCGCTAATGAGAAGTCTGACTTATGCAAACACCTCTTATATAGGGTTTGTGTGCTTCCCATAAGGTGAGAGAGTCTACGTTAGGTGTCGAGTTGGTGGATGTATATTCTTGGAGCGCTGTCTGTGTGTTGGGTTCGCTAAAAGGCTATCGTCCATAGACCAACTTCTTTGTGAAGGAGTTGGGACTAGGGAGGAGAGAGAGGTGATTACTGCATTATGATCAGACCATGAACTAGGGAGGATATTAGAGTCTATAATCAAGGCGGCCGCTGCTATGCTGACTAGTATATGGTCTATGCGTGCAAAGGATTTGTGCGGGTGGGAATAATGCGTGTATTGGCGTCTGGCCGGATTGTGCTCTCGCCAGGAATCAACTAGGGAATGGCTCTCCAAGAGTTGTCCATATGAGAGGCGTGCGGGTGATGAGGGTACCGGGGACTTGTCTAAAGGAGGGAATAAGACTTGGTTAGAGTCTCCACAGACAATAACTGTCCCTCGTTTGTGTGAGTTTATAAGTCGAAATAAGTGGGAGAGGAAAGGGAGTGGGTTAGTGTTCGGAGCATAGTAGGAGATTATAGTGACGTCTTGGTCAAGAAGTTGGCCAGAAAGAAGTATCTGCCTTCTGGGTCTTTTATCTCATTGTGCAGCGTAAATGGTGTAGTGGAATGGAAGGCGACCAGAACACCTCTGTGTTTTTTGGCCGCCGAGGCCGTATAGACTTGTAGGTATTGGCGTGCGAAAAATTTCGGAGCAGAATGGGTAGAAAAGTGTGTTTCCTGTAAGCAAACCACATGGGCTGTACATGATGTGTAGGTGTGAAAGGCTTTGGTGCGCTTAACTGGCTCGTTCAGGCCTTGGACATTATGTGTCAAGATGAGTAGAGAGGCCATGGGGGTTGTTAGGTAAAACTAGTTTTGTCAAAGCAAGGTTGATTATCGTGAACCCCTCCCCCGGAGATAAGTATTGAGGGAGCGAGAGAGAGAAAAGAGAGAAAAAAAAGGGGGGGAGGAAATGGAAGAAGGGGTTAAGGGGGAATAGATGTATTAGGATGCTAATAAGAACTGTGTGAGCAACACTGGACACTGAAAGATCTAACTAGACAGCAAAAACATATGGTTAAGAATGAATTAACAAATAATTGTGCTCCAACTAGGAGCAGGAAAATCCCTGGGATGGCTGAAGTGGGCAACCAAGGGATTTTCTAACCTTCTATCAACCCGTATAATAGAACCGGATTGCGAAGTAATTAGAGGAGTGGTGGACTGTCACCGGAAACTGGACAGCTGCACATGTAATTAGCATTAACAGAACATTTATATAAGAAGTCGTACCATTACGGTGCGATCAATAATGACAACCCCAAGGCCAGGGCAGTGCACCCACTCCGCAGCATAGAATGATAGGTAATCAACTGTTAGGGGGGTTGCAGGTCCAGGGTGTCACGCCATGACCCGGGATCGCCACTACGGATTCATAAATTTGTCATCATCACGGTTGGCATACTTCACCTGCTATAAATTCACATTACAGTCCTACTGGGGTTTCAGGGAGGAGTCCCCAGTATTTTGTGCTGTAATAAAGGCTTGTGAGCCCCAGGAGTCATCCAATGTGAGAAAGGGGGAATGGAGCCTACATTTTAAGTCAATTGGATCCAAGTCCAGTTGGACTGTTCTTCCCTGTGAAAGGAAATGGTAGGTTACTGGAGGTTTACCATACCCAAAATAGGGGTGTCTTTGCTGATACTTGGAACTGGTAGGCCATCTGTGACTTGAAGTCACGATAAGTGATTAGAAGTAGAGATGTGATGTTTTCATTCCATCTGTTCGATTGGCATGGTGTAAGTAAGGCGGCTTCTTTTGTTAGAAGTCATCTGGGAAGTTGGGCCGTATTTGTCCTGAGGTTTCCTTGGGGAGTTAGAGGTCGCACGTCTCTTAGAGGAGTCCGGGGATGGGTCTGGAATAGGAAGTCTTAGATCGCGGAGGGCTGAAAGCATGTCCTCTTCAGATTTACAGTTGAAGGATGTACCCTTGTAGGCAAATTTGACCACAAAGGGAAGCTCCATCTATAGGTGATTCTATGCTGTTGCAGTATCTGTAGATGGGGTTTCAGAGCTCTTCTTCTAATTAGGGTTTGTTGTGAGAGATCATGAAATAACTGGTATCTATGACCTTGGAATAAGAGATTACTTTTGTTTCGAGCCGTCTCCATGAGTTGTTCCCTGGTGTGGAAAAAGTGCAACTTAGTGATGATGTCTCGTGGGGGACCTTCATCTTTACGTGGAGCTAAAGATCTGTGAATTCGGTCCATTTCCAATCTATCAATCGGAATGGAGGGGGCCAACTCTTGAAATAGAGCCTTGATGGTGGACTGAAGATCTTCAACCAACTCAGGGATACCCCTGATTCGTATATTTGATCTCCTAGCTCTGTTTTCAAAGTCTTCCAGGCGGGCCTGGAGGGAGGCATTTTCAGTTTTAAGTGATTCAATGTCTTCATCATGAGTGGCGGTGACCATTTGCAGATCTTCTGTTCTCTCTTCCAAGATTGTGGTGCGACGGCCAAACTCCCGAATCTCTCTTGTCAATTTATCTGTGATCAAGTCAGAAGTATGCTGTAAATCCCTTTGTAGCATTAATTCGAAGTTATTCAGGAGCTCTGTGTGTTGGAGGGATCCTGGGGCAGCACTGGGGGTTGATAGGGCTGCATTGGAATGGTCACTATCTTGTGACGGGGTAAGTTGATTTCGGTGGTGGAGTGGTACGGGAGATCATCTGATAGGATGATTGTGTTGCCATTTTAAGAGCAGCTTGTGTGAGGGCTTCACGGATTGCTTTTGGTTTTGTTTTAATGCCCGTCATTTTGCCTGGTGACATCACCCCCTAGGGGGTTGTGAAACTGAGATATTAATAGCAACTGATATATGGCAGTCTGTAGATACAACTGGTGATAGGCGGCTAGTTCAGATCCAGTGTGGCGGGGCTTTAAGCGGACATTTTAACTGTTCTAGCAGTATGATAGGAGTAATTCATAGAGGAGAGATAGATAAGCCTGAGTGGGTCACAGCCTGGATTGTTGAACTTTAGGGAGAGTTCCACTTCAAGTAGAGTATATGATAGTTATTACCAGCAAACTAGCTTGTGTGATTTAGGATGTAAATGGCTCTGTAGGGTTGCAGATTAGCCACAAGATGGTGGCGGCCGCCTGAGGAAAAATGAGTTCAGCTGTGAAACCTTATGCATCAGGCTCCTGCAGGCTAAATAACTGTCTATGCAGCTGTATAATTGTGTTTGCTCTGCCCCGCTAGGCCTTCTGGCTTTGGATGAGTGTCAGGCATGCATGAAATCCGCCACTGACTGCCCACTCTAGCCCTGGACGGGAGGGCTGCGAAGGCCACACGATGGCGGCGGTCACTGCACACAGGGTCCTTCCTGGAGCTATGCGTAGGGCCTGCTGCTGTGGCCTCAACCCCCGGTGGTCAATCCGACCGTTGGAGTGCGGGGAATGGAGGCTAAAAGGTGCGTGGCTTACCGCGGTGGCTGTACGGGGGATCGTCTCTCCGCCTTAGGGTGTAGCAAGATGGCGGCGGGTGATCCGGCCCGGGTCTGCTGAGCCGCCGCTCCGGCTGTGGGTAGTGATCGGAGCAGGCATGAAGCGGATCCCAGGCAGCCTGGTTGTTGCAGGAGCTGGATGGATGCTCTCAGGGGTAAATTGTCGTGGCGGAGCACGGATGGAGCTGGAATCTCTTTGCCTCACGACGGAGCTCCTCTCCCGTGCATCTGCTCTTGAGCCCGCCCAGACACGCCCCCCATTAAGCTATTTTTTCAAAGCAGATACTACCTCTACCTTACTGTACAAAGCCATAAACAATTATATTTTTCTACAACTGTTTATACACTTGCTCTATTTTGTATGCCATGCTGAGAATTCTTTTGCATCTTTCAGATTGCAACAATAGTGTGTGGTTTGCCTGGAAGGTGTGGGGCTTCACAGCATTGCAGTTTTAGAACATGTAAAAAAAAGAGCCATGCAGAAAGAGATTTGTATGAAGAGCAAAAAGTGAGTCAAATGTAGTGATGTGAGAATCTGCCTGTACTCGATTCACCATGCGTATAGCAACTCTTATTGGCGAACGTAAACTTAGAGGCAAATCTTATTGAAGTCTACGAGTGGCAAATATTGGTAAATTCTGGGCATTTTTATTGCCTGGTAGATTACCAACTGTAAAATAAATGCTTAGGAATCAGGGCAATGTCATAGCAGCCAAGTACTAATGCAAAACAACATTTTTTAAAATACAGATAGGGCCTTTCCATGTAATGCTAAAGGCAGCATATAAAATGCACAAATCATTTACATAACATGCTGGGGGATAGCAAATTAATTTAACAAATTAAAGCGGTGTGCAGTCTTAAAGTGGTTGTAAAGTCTCATAAACACACTCCCATTATCCATTCTCCTATGTGGTAATAGTAATGGGAGTGTGTGTGTTTTTTTTTTTTTTTTTGCTAAACCTTCTTTAAGTACCTTTAGATAGGGGCTCTTCTGTGCGGTCAGATGGTTCAGTCTGCTCTCACTCCCGATCAGAGGGACTCCAGTGGGAGGGGCTGCTATTCCTTTCTCACTCTGACCTCGTGAGAAATCAGTTTCAGTTTCTTCTCATTGGCATCAAATAGGAGCGGGAGGAGCAGCTGTCAGGTGAGGGGAGAGGCGGGGAGGAGAGCTGCTTCACACACAGACTATGGAAATTGTAGGGAGAGAAAGAGAGAGGGGGAGATGCAGAGATGCTGAGGAGAGAGCTGGATGACAGAGGCACATACTCTGACCATGCTATCATGGATCAGCAGGCATGGTAAATGTGGTTAGTTTAAACAGGGGGACACAGAAACAGGCAAGATCCACCAGCTATTGTACAACATAGAAATGGACAATTGACATGGTAAAAGCACTGTGCTATATCTCGTACCTTAAAGAGACAGAAACATGGGTTTTTTATGGTTACAACCACTTGAAGGAACAGTATTATTTTCACAGACAGCCTCAGTGACAGTGTACACAGGCAGTGCATATCAGGCAATGCAGTGTATTTTTTTTCCTGTTACGGTTAGTGTGCCTTACATACAGCAGCAACACCCCCAATCTGATTAATTTCATTTTGAAAAAGGGTTTGTTTTTTGTAGCAGTGACACATGCTTATTTAAGTAATAATAAATTCACTCTGACTGGAAGATAGAAACTGGCCAGTAGGAATGAGCCTCAGATTCAGGTTAAGCAGACATTTGCAGTTCTCATTTGGTGGACATAGCAAAAAGAATATGACCTTTTGCCGCTTTAGCATCCAACTGCCGATAATATACTTCCTGGCCTCTGAAGTTAGATCACAGCAAGTGATTCATAGCGCTCTTCAATTTTTAACACCTGACCTACTTTTTGTCTATTACATGAGATCTTTTTTACCAATTTTTTTTTTTAGATTTTAAGTTTAAGCTTCGGGTAATTCAAACACACCAGGCAGTTGTTTCTGACAGCCCATGCAAGAGCTTTTTTTGTATCATCTGATATAAAAAAATTAAGTACAAGGACAGTATGCTCCTATGCTCCTAAGCCACCTCGTTTGACATTACCCACATTGACTGGACGCATCTCTCTCCATAGATAAAAGTTTTATTATCCCGGATTAACACTTTGCCAGCCCCCATTATAGTTGGGGGGGTGGCTTAAATAAGTCTTTATATTGGTCATTCCAAGCCAGCTGGCCATAAATCTCATTTCTGGTTGTATGCGCAGAAGGTTAAGAGTTGAAAGGAGTGTTCTTTGAACTGAAAACTGTATGTTCTCATTGCAAAGTCAACTTTTAGTAATAAGGTGAACCTGTGTTCTTTACAGAATCATGTGTTTGGTTGGATGAATGAGGGTAACACAGCTTTACCTAATTGACTAAGCTCAGAGAACATTTACTTTGCTGACCCAGCCTTGCAAGTGAAAAAAACTTTTTTTTAGTTTAACCACTTCAATATCAGGCACAATTTTCAGCTTTCAGTGCTCTCACACTTTGAGTGACAATTAATCAGTTATGCTACACTGTATCCAAACAAAATTTGTATCATTTTTTCTCACAAATAGAGCTTTCTTTCGGTGGTATTTAATCACCGCTGTTTTTTTTTATTCTTTGCGATATAAGCGGAAAAAGAGCAAACATTTAGAAAAAACAAACACTTTTTTTAGTTTCTACTGTAAAATTTTGCAAAAAAGAGTCATTTTTATTTATGAATTTGGGCCAAAATGTATACTGCTACATATCTTTGGTAAAAATAACCCAAATTATTGGATATTATTTAGTCTGTTAGTCTGTGAGTCTACAAGCTATGGTGCAAATCACTGAAAATTGATCACACCTGATCACACCTGATGTACTTACTCATTTCTTGAGACACTAAAAAGCCAGGACAGTACAAATACCCCCAAATGACCCTTTTTTGGAAAGTAGACATTCCAGGGTATTTAGTAAGAGGCATGGTGAGTTTTTTCACAGTTTAATTTTTTCCCACAATTCTTTGCAAAATTAAGATTTTTTTTCACAAAATTGCCATTGTAACAGGTTATTTCTCTCACATGGCATATGCATACCACAAATTACACCCCAAAACACATTCTACTGCTCTTCCTGAGTATGGAAATACCACATGTGTGGGACATTTTCACAGCCTGGCCACATAGAGAGGCCCAACGTGCAGGGAGCACTATCAAGTGTTCTAGGAGCATAAATTACACATCTAACTTGTTGACTACCTAATACACTTTTGAAGGCCCTGGAGCACCAGGACAATGGAATTACCCACAAAAATTACCCCATTTTGGAATTCTAACACCCTCAACATACAATTTACGAGGCATACTGAGTCTTTTGAACGGTTCATTTTTTTTCCAGAAGTTTTTGGAAAATGTGGGGGAAAAAATGAAGGCACATTTTTTTTTAAACAAAGTTGTCAATTTATAAGTAGAGTTGAGCGAACTTCTAGAAGTCCGGGTTCTGCTGGTTCGGCAGAACTTCGGGACAAAGTCCGGGTTCGGGTCCGAACAGAACCCGAACTTTGTCCCGGACCCCGGAAGGTCCTGATAAAATGTCGTGAAAAACATGGATTTTCAGGCCCAGAGGTAACTAAAGTTACCCCAAGCCCCAGGCCCTGTTTCAAGCCCAAGACAAGCCTGGGCTTGGGCCTGAAACAGGGCTTCAAGACGGCTTGGTCGTCTTGGGCCTGAAGATCTTCAAGCGAGTTGAGATGAATATTTAACTGTTGAAACAAATTTTTTTTTACACGGAAGTAAAAAAGGGGGTGTAAAAGGTTTTTGAAGACCTTTTTTTTACTTGGCAAGTTTTCTGAGTCATACGGAGCATTTAACATACAACTCCCACAATCTTAAGGTTTTACCCCATTAAAAACACCCATTAAGGTAACAGGACCACGAGGTCCCGGAAGTTTTCACATAATC
>BLSH010464449.1:340803-360980 GCA_018402905.1 Glandirana rugosa
GATTTGTGTTCGGACGGTGGTCATGGTACAAGTGGTCGGCCTGTGTGGCTGTACTGGTACTGGTGGCAGGCTTGTGTTTAGCGGTACCGATGGCGGTACTGGTGGTGGTACCGACGGCAGTACTGGTGGTGGTACCGATGGCTGGGATGAAGATGGACTGTGACAGATCCAGATGGGCTGTGGCAGATCTGAGATGGGCTGTGACAGATCTAGATGGGCAGCATTGGTGACAGGTTCTCTTTATTTGGGAGTAACTCACTGATCTGGTCCTTGCTCTCTCCTCACACGAATCGGTGTGTGAGGAGAAGAAGCAGGGATCAGGTTGTGACAGGTTTCTGTTTACATTTGTGACCGGCTGTGATTGGACACAGCCAGTCACATGGTAAACAGCCAATTTCATTGGCTGTTTATCCTGATCGGGAAAGCGCTGTGTCTGAGGGACACCCGCCCCCCCCCCGATTGCATGGGCACCCCTCTGCTTTGAGCAACAAATGCGATCGGCTGTGATTATACACAGCTGATCATGTGGTAAACAGCCAATTTCACTGGCTGTTTACTGTGATCGGTAATGCCCAGTGTCCGGCAGACAGGAGCCATGCACGATCACAGCGGCTTATCCGGCCGGACGTCATATGACGTCCGGTCAGCATAATGGAATCACTGCCCCCAGCCGTCATTTGTCAATAGGCAGGGCGGGAAGTTGTTAAAAAAAAAATCACATATTTAACTCCCTGCATGCCGTTCCTTCAGAGCACTTGTGCCGGTGACATTACCAGCTGCCAAAAGAGCTAACCTACAGCTTAGCAGCTGCAAAAAGAGCTTTACCTACAGCTTACCTGTAGGTAAAAATCACAAAGTGGACTTTACTATCGGTTTAAGCTATTAGCTGGGGATTCCTGGCTGACAGATAAATATAAACAAAGCGTGGTGATAGTGGCTGACATCACTCATAAATCATATATGTAAATATTTGGTCAATGACATCAGACACCATCTCTGTCCCTATGTTTTCAAACCAGATAGGTCAGGCAGGAATTTGTCATTTAGTGGGGACTAGAGACAAAAGCAGATTGTCTCAGCAGTAGACTTTTTGGTTCTTTCTGCAGGTTGGTGGGTGTCATTCATCATGATTATCAAGGTTCTACATCAATGGACAACGTGACTACAGTAGTTGGATGGATTTAAATCTTGGGATTTTTTTTATAATAAAGGACTTGTCAAACTGTGTCTATATACCACCATATTCCATTAACAGAGGAGGATGGTATCTGAGGATGTCTTTTTTTTAAAAAACATTAAAAACATAAATGTGATGTATGATCATGCGGGATCATCCCCCAAGCACATTATTAAAAGATATTGGGTATTTTTCACTTTCAATACATTTTTATTAAATAGCTTTAAAAACATCAATAGTTGTAGCAAGTAGTTTGGTTACACAGTAAACAGTTGGGTAATGAAAAATCAATAGTGAACACTATAGGGTCACAGCCACATGCTTAACCACTTACCAACCGGAAGGTTTTCCAGCTTTAGGACCAGAGCACTTTTTGCGATTTGGCACTGCGTCACTTTAACTGACAATTGCGCGGTCATGCAACGTTGTACCCAAACAAAATTTGCATCCTTTTTTCCCACAAATAGAGCTTTCTTTTGGTGGTATTTGATCTCCTCTGCGCCATTTCTGATCGCCGCTATAAACAAAAGAAGAGAGACCATTTTGCAAAAAAACCCAAATTTCTTACTTTTTGCTAAAATTCAAATCCAAAAAAAAATATATAAAAAACATTTTTTTCACCGGTTTTGGCCAATTTATATTCTTCCTCATATTTGATTAAAAAAAAAATCACAATTGGCGTTTATTGATTGGTTTGCGCAAAAGTGGCCGTGTTTACAGATGATGAGAATTAATTTCTGGGGTTTTTATTTTTTTAAATTTTTTACTCGTAATGGCGGCGATCTGCGATTTTTAGCGGTACTGCGATATTGCAGCGGACATGTCAGACATTTTTGACACTTTTTTGGGACCAATGACATTTATTCAGCGATCAGAAATTTAAATGTCCACTGATTACTGTATAAATGTCATTGGCAGTGAAGGGGTTAACCTGGGGAGGGGGGCTAGGGGTTAAGTGTGTTTCTTGGGTGTGTTCTTACTGTGGGGGGGCTGGGCTACCATGGGCATGAGAGATCTAACTGATCCCAGTGACAGGGATCAGTAGATCACCCATGCCCTCACTAACAGAGCGGGGAACCGTCGTGTTTACATCAGTGGTTCCCCGCTCTTTGCCTGTGGCCGATCATCCGATGTCCGCCGGCGAGCCGCGGGCACACTCCTCAGGAGTGCGGTGGGCACGCACGCCCCCTAGCGGCCGTTTGCAGATCGCCTTCTTTTTACGCCGATTCGCGCACAGCAACCCGACTGCCGCCGTGAAAACACGGCAGGTGGTCGGGAAGTGGTTAAAAGATAACAAAGATGACAGTACGAGGCCCTGCCACTGTGAAAATGGAGGTAAAAGTGACATATGGTTCACATAAATGCAGAATGCGGGGCTCCAGAATATCAGTTATGGGCAGAGAAAAATGTTTTGTTAGCTTTCTCCGGATTTTGGTATTCCATGATTCCGAGTTTAGAGATTTCAAAGAGTTTTGGGAGGGAAGAAATCTCAAACCCAGTGTCCAGGTATTACAGGAGACAGGCAGGCTGTGAGTGCATGTGCACATAGCCCTTTAAATGAAATACTGGGGCATATCTCAGGGTGCTCTTCAGATCTGTCAATCAAAGCCAGTGATGAAGGAGCGGGGTGCAGGGTTGGGTCCCGCTGTCTGTGCCAATAGACGCAGGCAGTGAGGCTTGGGAGCGAACCATTTTTGCAGTGTCTGAGTCTCTCTGCTGAAAGAGGCCAATTGCCATACCATTTCTACAAAGGAATCTACTTGGTCAGCAACAATGTTTAGGTAGGTGGGGCGTGTAAAGTAACATCCACATGAATGGCAGGACCCAAGATCAAGGAAGAAGCATCAAACTGACTGTGCTGACTTGCTTTCCTCCTATAATGCAACCTGATGCTGTCTCTTCCTCAGGTTAGTGACACACACGCACCTGTCCATCCACATGATGTAAAAGAAAATGTGATTTATCAGACCAGACCACCTTCTTCCATTGCTGTTTTCCAGTTCTGATGCTCACATGCCTATTGTAGGCTCCTTTGATTGTGGACAGGGGTCAGCATGGACACCCATGTATGCCATTGTAATGAGATAATCAATGTTATTCATTTAACCTGTCAGTGGTCATACAGTTATGGCTGATCAGCGCATAAATCTATTAAAAATCCTCCCAATCCTGTGACATCAGCTGAGGCAATATTTTGTACCTGTTATTTCTAATAAAAGAATATTGTTCTGCCCTTTCAGAGAAATTTGCTGCAAAGTATTCTTGAATTAGTTAAGTGTTATCTGAGTTCAAAAGACATTGCTCAAGAGGATGATGAGACATGGTCAAAAACCCCAAAACTGGGCAATTAATGGATATCTAAGTAGGAAGCAACATCAAAATTTATCTGGATATATTTCACACTCCAATTTGGAGGCTTGCAAACTTTAAAACGTGTTACCGACAAAAAGTCAATATTTAAATATAATACCCAGAGAGACCCAGAATGCAGTGCTAGGGTCTATCAGAAACTATGGCAGAAGCAGATTCAAATCGGATTCTTGGGAGAGGCAAAAATAAAAGCTTATGTTAACGAAATCCAATGCAGACTTTACCAATGTGATTGATAAATATGCAAATCAGAATATCTCACTGTCTTGTTATTCATTTTTATGTTAATTTACGAGCAGACAATTGGGTTATTGCTACTTACATTGAAATATATTGTCACATATTTTGATACTGAATGTGACCATCAGGATATGCTGGAAAATGTATATTAATTCTGAAAAGTAAGAATCTACATTGCCAATGACACTTTAAAACATATTTTCAATTGTTAAACCATCTGCTGCTAGCAACAAAAAACCCAGCTTGCATAAAATTTTTTTAGAACTGAAATAAGCGCATATGCTGTCATCAAGCCTATTTAATGCCCAAAATATCCGATTATATATGTGTTTTCATCTAACAGTGTTTTATATGCATATGTTAGCCTTTCACAACTATGTCTCTTAATCACTGGGCTTCACTTTAGATGAGCAACAATCATGAACGGATAACATAAACTAAAAATCCACAACATGACTAATAGCAACATAATCCACCTACACAACATTTGAGTTAGTGATGATGGTCATTATTCAAACAATAGATCACATGATATTTAGCAAGTCTATGATATCAAAATGATGTGCTTTTTTTTCGGGTAACATGCATTTTGGTGTGTTAAAAGGCAGACAAAGGGTATAATTAATATGTGAGTTGCCATTGAAATCCAGCGAACACTGCAATGGTGCATAAGGCTGGGTTCACACCATTGCAAATTGGATGTGGTTTCCCTACATTCAATTTGCAAAAGCAGGAGATTTTGACCTGCTCTCTATGGAGCCTGTTCACATATTTCTGCAGGAGGTCCGGGTTGTTTTGCATAAAAACGCTGTGTGACTTTTGGTCCATTTCAGGTCCGAATTCAGCCCAAAATGCAGTCTAAAATCGGACCTGAATCAGTGAACGAGGACGCACTGGAACCCTGCTGTGAGCCACTGCATGTTCTGGTGTGAACCCAGCCTAAAGCTTTAATTCTTCCATCTCCAGCAGCATATGCTTATCTTTACTTTAATTCCCTGTTGTTTAATTTAGCAATGGAAATACATTGTTCTTCCAACTAGTGATGAGCCAGACTGCCCAAGGTTTGGTTCAAACACAGTTCAGCAATCTTAAAAAAAAGTTGAATGTAGTAAGTAAACCCTACTGAAAAAAATGGAAACCACATCTGTCAAATCAAAAATACCCATTTTCTGAACTAACAGGCAAAGGGTTGTCAAAAAAATGGGGGCACTTCCCTGGGGAACACGAATCACTGCAAAAAAAATTTTTTTTTCAATTCTATTTGGCCAAGATCAGTGATTTTCTTAAATCCCTCCAGATATTAGAAAGATCTTTGAAGGGATCCCTGTGCCTTTTTCTTTATTTTATTATTTTTTTTTTATTTTTTTAAAAAGAAGCCAGCAGTGAAATGTAATTTTTGTAAATGTCACTTTTGCTGTAGTACATCTTACAGCAACAATGAACATTTTCCGCCAAAATACATACCAGATCATTTGAGTGTGGTATGGATTTTAAGGGGGATCTTCGCTCAAAAAAAAACAAAAAAGTTTGAAGTACTCCTGAAAAACAACCAGACCCTTAATCTGAGCATGTAGCCTGGTTGGCCAGGAAAAACGAGGAGTGTGCCTATCCCCTCCTGAACCATGTTGGGCCACATGCCCTTAGCATGTGGCCTGCCCAACTAATAATATGTAATTTAACTTTTATCATTTTTGCAAACATTTGCTTCAATAGAAAATGTTGGCTGGGCTAAAAACAAAAACAATCTTTAAAATGCAAAAATAACAATGGGATCCATGTATAAAAAAAAAATGTGCTTTGTGGATTTCTCAGCATTCATGCAAAACTCATAAACAAAACCATAATGTTTGTAATGTACTGTCAGGTCCATAAATATTGGGACATCGACACAATTCTAATCTTTTTGGTACTATACACTACCACAATGTATTTGAAACAAAACAAACAAGATGTGCTTTAACTGCAGACTTTCAGCTTTGGTTGCAAATCCTTTGCAGTCAATTACAGCCTGAAGTCTGGAATGCATAGACATCACCAGATGCAGGGTTTCATTCCTGGTGATGCTCTGCCAGGTCTCTACTGCAACTGTCTTCAGTTCCTGCTTGTTCTTGGGGCATTTTCCCTTCAGTTTTGTCTTCAGCAAGTGAAATTCATGCTCAGATTCAGGTCAGGTGATTGAATTGGCCATTGCATAACATTCCACTTCTTTCCCTTAAAAAACTCTTTGGTTGCTTTCGCAGTATGCTTCGGGTCATTGTCCATCTGCACTGTGAAGCGCCGTCCAATGAGTTCTGAAGCATTTGGCTGAATATGAGCAGATAATATTGCCCAAAACACTTCAGAATTCATTCTGCTGCTTTTGTCAGCAGTCACATCATCAATAAATACAAGAGAACCAGTTCCATTGGCAGCCATACATGTCCACGCCATGACACTACCACCACCATGCTTCACTGATGAGGTGGTATGCTTTGGATCATGAGCAGTTCCTTTCCTTCTCCATACTCTTCTCTTCCCATCACTCCGGTACAAGTTGATATTGGTCTCATCTGTCCATAGGATGTTGTTCCAGAACTGTGAAGGCTTTTTTAGATGTTGTTTGGCAAACTTTAATCTGCCCTTCCTGTTTTTGAGGCTCACCAATGGTTTACATCTTGTGGTGACCCCCCGGTTTTCACTCTGGTGAAGTCTTCTCTTGATTGTTGACTTTGACACACATAAACCTGCCTCCTGGAGCGTGTTCTTGATCTGGCCAACTGTTGTGAAGGGTGTTTTCTTCACCAGGGAAAGAATTCTTCAGTCATCCACCACAGTTGTTTTCCGTGGTCTTCAGGGTCTTTTGGTGTTGCTGAGCTCACCGGTGTGTTCTTTCTTTTTAAAGATGTTCCAAACAGTTGATTTGGCCACACCTAATGTTTTTGCTATCTCTCGGATGGGTTTGTTTTGTTTTTTCAGCCTAATGATTGCTTGCTTCACTGATAGTGACAGCTCTTTGGATCTCACATTGAGAGTTGACAGCAACAGATTCCAAATGCAAATATCACACTTGAAATAAACTCTGGACCTTTTATCTGCTCCTTGTAAATGGGATAATGAGGGAATAACACACACCTGACCATGAAACAGCTGAGGAGCCAATTGTCCCATTACGTTTGGTCCCTTAAAAAGTGGGAGGCACATATACAAACTGTTGTAATTCCTACACCGTTCACCTGATTTGGATGTAAATTCCCTCAAATTAAAGCTGAAAGTCTGCAGTTAAAGAACATATTGTTTGTTTCATTTCAAATCCTGGTGGTGTATAGAGCCAAAAAGATTTGAATTGTGTCAATGTCCCAATATTTATGGACCTGACTGTATGTGTAATGTTAGCTGCTATTTGTTGTTTTTCATCAGGCAATTGCAATATGGAAATAGTGTGAGAGATACTTTTTACCATGTACAAAGTGTATGGCGATTCCTGCGCTCTCTGTTAGGCTGAGCAAACCTTCAATTTCAGTGGAAAGGGAAACATTTAGCAGCAATATTACTATGACTGCTAAATGTGACAACTTCCTGCACACGCCACCTGGTTTTGGGGATCTGGCATCTGCTTGTATTTTAACAACTAGTGACTTATTCCTGCCTGGCACATTCAGCTGTTAGCCAGATTACTGGCTGATAGGTCCTTGTAAACAAAGTAGGGGAAAAAAGGTGTAGTGTTTCCCGTAAATGCAATTCCAGACCATTTAAGTCTGGTATTGAATTTTAATGGAAAACCCTATGCACAAAATAGCAAAAATAAAGCATAAGGTCCCCTTCAAAATCCATACCAGAACCTAATCTGAGAATCTGAGAATGCGTCCTAGCTGGCCCTCAAAATGTAGGGGTACCTTTCAATGGGGAACCCTGTCCCCATGTTGATGATGACAAAGGTCTCTTCCTCACAACCCTGAACTAAAGGTTGTGTGCGAGAGGAATACTGGAATCTGGAAGCCTCCTTTAACAATGGGGTGGTCTACAAATATCACCCCTCACTTGAATGAGTACCCCTACTCTTTCAGAAAAGGGCTTTAGGATTGTAGGGAAGGAGCTCTTGTCCTCATCACCATGGGCCTCCTATGTTGAGGGCAAGTGGCCTGGTATGGTTCAGGGTATAGGTACATGCTTGACCCCCTCCTTTTCTGGCCTGCCAGGATGCATGCTTGGATAAGAATTTGGTGCCTCTTAAAATCCATACCATACCCTTCAGATTCAGGTACGGACCTGAACCTCCTAACCAACAGGCAAATTTGCAGCTCATCAATATAGAGCGCATGAATCTCCACACACTTGTAGAGGTCTCCCTCATATTACTGGCAGTCAAATATTCTTATCCTATAGTATTAGGCTATTTTCTCTATAAGTCAAATGTTTTTAAGGCTTTTTTTTCACTTAGGATCGAATACCAGGGAATGTTTCATATGAAAGGCAACAAATAGAAACTGACGTGACACGCATGTTACAAACATTATGGGTATTTTTTGTGACTTTTTAGCCACTGCCGGGACATTTGCAAAGCTCATTTATTATATATCAACCCCCTATGTGTTGGACTGGCAACATGTCAGTCACAAAAGTCCTTCTTTGGAACTATCTTCAAAATGAAGTCTACACTCCAACAGCTGCTAACATAAGTATCTTGTGCTTCATGCCATTCTAATGTGTAGAGTACAGACAATGGTGTAATTTTCCTAGTTACAAACAGAACCCATCTGTTTATGGGTATGCTGCACCCATGACCATGTTCTCCTATCCTTTTGGGATCTAACACAGCCCCATTCTACAAGGAAGTCCTTCAGCTCTTGACACCACAAATTAACAAAGAACTCCTATTCAAGTCATTTACAGAGAGTGTATTTCATGACAAGGACTAATATAATTCATGATAGAATTGGTGTTTCATTTGTCAGTCCAACACTTTCATTTATTAACAGTGCCCAGTTCTCCTGTTGGATTTTTCATGTTATGCAAATGCATGTTGTAGCAATTGTATTCTAAAAATGGAAAAAAATAAAGCAGGATTAGAAAAAAAAGCATGTAATAATAATCATGTTAAATGGTCTTTTTTTCTTTTTAGTCTGTTTTTAGGTCCACAATAACATAATATCTAGCTAAATAATTGCTAGTTACTCTCTACTAACTAAACATTGCTGTACTTATGTGCTCTGATACTGTATATTTAACATGTTTTGCTTTTACAGCACAGTGGTAAAAAAAAAACAACGATCCTTCAACATGGTAGCATATGTACTATAAATAATATTTACCTATATTATCACATGATACCTGTTATTTAAGTAATACCATCAACTCTGAAGGACAAATTCATGCACTAACTGCAACTTTGTGCTGACCTTGAAGGTAGGGCATTCTACTGAAGCCTGTGAGCAGCTGTCAATTACTAGAGTATAAGAGTCAAAGTTTCTTTTTACAAACTAACAAATGAAACCAAAATAGGAATATAATACTATTAACACTTTCTATTACATTTTTTTAGAACATACTATTCCTATTGATACATATTAAAGTCTTTAACACATCAGTTGCAATCCCTCTTCAAGATAAAAACTTTTTTTTCTTTTCTCTCTCAATAGCAATAATTAAATAGAACAACAAAGAGCAATGCCTTAGAATTGGTGTCTCTTGTTGTGAACAATTCAGTAACTACAGATATATCACAGCGACATCAGTTTAAGTCCAATAAAATATTTCTATTGTTGTGCTGTTCTTGAATGAAAAGTGCAGTGCTACATATTATGCCTGTTAGCATTAATATCACACAGTGTAAAATTTAAAAATTATCATAAATCAACAGTGCAAAGTGTTAATGTGTCCATAAACAGTGGAAAAAGTTGAAAAACTCTTGATTAATCTATTTTGATGAATGTTTTCCTCTTGCTGTGGGATAAAAACGTTACAAGTTCGTATAAAGTGCACTATCCACCCACATGCAGTGTGGACCTCCACCAGAGGAATGAATAAAATACCCTTACCAGAATAATTCTGGGTAAACGTATGACATCAGTAAAGATCTCAAGGAAAACTCATCAGATATCTGCTGAATCCTCGTCATATGAACCGTATCCACAGTTCCTCATATAAGGGGTAGGTATCATTCAAAGCAGGATCTCCAAAGTATTATGGCTTGCGTAAGATGTAGTAGTTGGTTATATCGCCCACATAAAGCGCACGTGATAGGAGGGAGGGTGGGAAGCTCTTCTTTCACTTGATCCTGGGTTTGGCTGCCCACATAGCCATTAATGTATAAACCGCTGGCAACAAAAGTGAGTACACTCCTAAGTGAAAGTGTCCAAATTGGGCCAATATGTCAATATTTTGTATGGCAACCATTATTTTCCAACACTACCTTAACCACAGCTTGCCACTGGTGTCCTCTTCCACTACTCCATGACAACATCACAGAGCTGGTGGATGTTAGAGACCTTGCGCTCCTCCGCCTTCCATTTGAGGATGCCACACAGATGCTCAATAGTGTTTAGGTCTGCAGACACGCTTGGCCAGTCTATCACCTTTACCCTCAGCTTCTTTAGCAAGGCAGTGTTCATCTTGGAGGTGTGTTTGGGGTCGTTATGTTGGAATACTGCCCTGCGGCCCAGTTCTGAAGGGAGGGGATCATGCTCTGCTTCAGTTTGTCACAGTACATGTTGGCATTCATAGATTCCTCAATGAACTGTAGCTCCCCACTGTCAACAGCACTCATGCAGCCCCAGACAATGACACCACCACCACCATGCTGACTGTAGGCAAGATACACTTGTCTTTGTACTCCTCACCTGGCTGCTCCCACACTTGCTTGACACCATCTGAACCAAATAAGTTTATCTTGGCCTCATCAGACCAGAGGACATGGTTCCAGTAATCCATGTCCTTAGTCTGCTTGAATTCAGCAAACTGTGTGCTTTCTTGTGCGTCATCTTTAGAAGAGGCTTCCTTTTGGAATGACAGCCATGCAGACCAATTTAATGCAATGCACGGTGTATGGTCTGAGCACTGACAGACTGTTCCCCCCCCTCACCCCTTCAGCCCCTGCAGCAATGCTGGCAGCACTCATATGTCTATTTCCCAAAGACAACCTCTGGATATGACTCTGAGCATGTGCACTCAACTTCTTTGGTCGATCATAGTGAGCCATGTTCTGAGAGGAACCTGTCCTGTTAAACCACTGTATGGTCTTGGCCACCGTGCTGCAGCTCAGTTTCAGGGTCTTGGCAAACTTCTTATAGCCTAGGCCATCTTTATGTAGAGCAACAATTCTTTTTATCAGGTCCTCAGAGAGTTCTTTGCCATGAGGTGCCATGTTGAACTTCCAGTGACCAGTATGAGAGAGTGAGAGCGAAAACATCAAATTTAACACACCTGCTCCCCATTCGCACCCAAGACCTTGTAACACTAATGAGTCACTCACATGACACCGGGAAGGGAAAATTGCTAATTGGGCCCAATTTGGACCTTTTCACTTAGGGGTGTACTCACGTGTGTTGCCAGCGGTTTAAACATTAATGGCTGTGTGTTGAGTTATTTAGAGGGGACAGCAGATCTACACTGTTATACAAGCTGTGCACTCACTACTTTACATTGTAGCAAAGTGTCATTTCTTCAGTGTTCTCACATGAAAAGGTATAATAAAATATTTACAAAAATATGAGGGGTGTACTCACCTCTGTGAGATTCTGTTCATTTATAGTCTCCCATAAGGGGAAAAATTCTTAAACATCTCCTCCTCCATAAACCCAACCCCCAACCACTCAGGGAATAGAGAAAAAAAGTGAAGGGAAAATGATTCTTTATCCTCTCTCCCATCATTTCCCCCATGCCCCCTGCCCCAATTAACTAGTCTACAATGTAACCCACTTCTAACAACTCCCACATCTTCAAGGATGCACAGAAAGATTTCCATGGAGACCATACTGCAAGGAATTTCTTGCTGTTGTCATTTATCATTGCTGTCAATTATTCCATTCTCAGTAGATATCGCATTTCCTCTACCCACTCTACTATTCCTGGGGTATCAGGAGATCTCCAAAATCTTGGTATTACCACCCTTGCAGCCGAAAAACAAAAGTGTAGGAGTCCATCCTTGATCTCCCTTGCAGATCCTAGAAATATCAACAGCAATGCTACCTGCGGCATACAAGCAGCTGCCCTATTTGTTATAAAATTATATACATTGAATATAGTTGTCCAAAAGGGTACAATTCTTGAACATGTCCACTCCAAATGAAGCAATGTGCCCAAGTGTGTTTTGAAATCTCAAGCAGATATTTGACTTTTGAGGAAATATTCTGTGCAGCCTAACCGGATATTGATACCATCTTGAAATTAGTTTAACATTTTTTTCTTGTATTTTACTAACTAAGGACATTTTATGTGTCCACATGAATGCATTTCTGGTGTCCTACTGTGAGATTGTACTCCCCAATTCCCTTTCCCACTTAGCCATGTAGTATGGTACTCTTCGGGTTGAAGCAGACAGCAGTAGAGCATAAATGTTTGAGATTGGGGAGAAAGAGCATGTGACCCCAAATTATATTTTTTCAAAGGGTGTAAGAGATCTGTGTATTGGTCCCACCTTTAACCAATTTAATACAAGGCAATTTCACCCCCTTCCTGCCCAGGCAAATTTTCAGGTTTCAGGGCTGTCGCATTTTGAATGACATTTGCGCGGTCATGCAATACTGTACCCAAGCAAAATTTGTATAATTTTTTTTATCACAAATAGAAGCTTTCATTTAGTGGTATTTCATTACCAAAGTCTAGAATGCAGCGCTTAAAACAGATCAATTAACATGGAAATTGTCCATAGTGTAAGCCCATATATAACAGCTTGATGAAAGAGAGGATCCCGGTGCGCATGTGCAGAAGCTCCAGGACGGTTGCTTAACCCGGAGCTCCGCACCATCACCCGCCTTTGATGCCCTGAAAGAAGAGGAGATGACGCAGAGGAGAGCCACAATCGGGATCCTCTCCCCTCTACCATCCCACAAGCCCCAGAGAGCATTAGAGAGAGTGGTGGGGGGATCCCCGAGCACACCAGCCGCATCGAGGGGACCGCCGGGTGTCCCAAGATAGCCACAGCGGCAGCCTAACAGTCCCAGCGGATCAAGAGCTGCAGACCTAATCGAGCGGGAACGCTCATTCCACTCAGAATCAACTGGCCCATGCATCTAGGGTGAAGGTTAGTGATGTTGAAAGCTACCGGAGACCCCAAATTCTCCAACCCAGCAGCACCAGAGGAATCAGGGTGTACCAAGATGGCCGCAGTTAAGGCCTAAAGGCCTTCTAAATCACACAACCACATGGTGACCCTCCCAATTTACTTAGCAGGGTCTTGAGATGACCCACCAAGACCCTTGGGATGTCCACAGGACTTGCATCAATAATATAGAAGTGTTAACAATCTCACTTGGGCCATACCCCCACAATTTCTGCTGCAAGCGGTTGGTCAGAGATAACCTACTACATCCTTGGAACCTATATAGACCACAGAGCCCATAAGCTTGCTAGAAGAAAGGTTGTACCGGTCCCTACAGCAAAGCAGATTCTTTCCTGCATGTCTGCACCATCTGCAAGGAAAGATCTGAGTCTGCTCTTTTCTGCGACTTCAGAGCAGGGGGGTCCCAAGATGGCGACAACTTCAATCGCAGCTACAGGAGCCATGGACAGCCCCCGCCCAGAGAGCCCAGGTCATTTAATGCATCCTGACTCCAGGCAAATACTCTCTCCTGCTTTATTGACTTTCACCCCAGGACCTCAGGGAGGGTCCATACAGCTCCCGTTTGCCATCACCCTCGTCCACAGAATCACTATTGGGACGTTTCCAAGGGGAACTCTCATTCCCAACACTGGGTCCTATCAGCTCGGCTCCAGCTTCACCCATTCCTCCTGGCCCTGACATTTCTTTACAGGTGGAGGGTCTCTACCTCAAATTTTCATCTCTCCTTGAGAGGGGGCTAGCAAACACGATTGCCACTATTACTGGTGAGATTAAATCAGATTTTCAAATGTTGGGGGTCCGTATTGAAGCAATTGATAACAAGCTGGACTCCACTGCAGCGATCTCCAATCAGAACTCAGATCTTATCGGTTCTCTACAGGATCAATTGGATACGGCCCTTTCAAAAATTGATGATCTAGAAAATAGGTCGAGAAGTGAGAATTTCAGAGTGAGAGGACTTCCAGAGGAGATCAAGGATATCCCTGAGGCAATACAAAATTTGATTACTAATCTATAACCAGACACCCCTAAACATCGTTTGAAGCTTGACAGGGCTCACAGAGCTCTGGGGCCCCTTCGGAAAGATGGCACCCTGAGGGACATAATTGTCAAGCCCCATTTTTATGCCATAAAGGAAGGGGTCATGAAACAGTCCAGAATTAATGCCAAGATCCTTTGTAAAGGGTACCCGGTTCAAATCTTTGCCGACCTCGCACCATCTACAATACAGAAAAGGAGAGCTTTGAAACCCCTCCTTGCGGTGCTGACGGAGAAGGAAATCAAATATAAGTGGTCCTTTCCATTGGTGGTTAAATTTTCCTTCAAAAATCGGGATTATGCCTTTTCTTCTCTACATGAGGGAGAGAAACTCTTTCTCCATCTAAAACTGATATCTCAGGAATCCGATATGGACACCTCTGGCAACACCAGTTCAACTAAGAGACAGACTCCCACCAGTCCCAGGACCCCCCACTGGAAGAAGGCCAAACCAAAGCGAGCAAAGGAAAATGGTCCTCCATGGGTCTCAGACAAGTTTAAAATAACTTTTTTTTTTTTTTTCTCGTTTAAGGATTTTATTCAAAGTTTCACCAAGAACATTATTAGATAGCAAGAGACTGTAGCAAACATATGAATAAAGTGAGTTTACAATGGAGTCACTGTGTTGCTTATTTAAGTTTAAAATAACTTTTAACTAGCAGGACTTCTGATATGGGGGAATGCGCATTTCCTAACTTCCCCTTTCGGTTTTTGTTTTTTGGCCTAGAGTTAATTTTCAACCTTATTATATTGCTGGGCTCATGTTGGCTTTTGTCCTTTCTCAGCTTTTAGAACAGGCCTCAAAATGCTTTATATTACTGTTAACATACTTTTGCTTTTCCGGCTGATGGCAGGGTCCGAACTGTGAGTTTCTTTGACGCCAAATCATCAAAGTCAAGGTTGGACTTCTTTACATGGTTCTCCCATATTTTAAGGGTCCTCTTGCCCTGTCCTAGTGGGCTTTGTCGGGGTGTCAGGGGTTCCGCCCTGTGGAGACACTCCTACCCCTCTTTTCGGGGGGGGAGTCTTCGCAGACCAGGGCCAGTGGGGAGGGCAACTATTCTTGATTAGGGGAGAGTAGTCGGGGGCATATGGTCAGTTTCAAGACCCTACTTAAGAATAGAATATAAGTTGTCATCTGTTCTTATATTGCATTGTTTTCACAGGGCGCGTGGAGGGGTGACGGCCCACTTGTGCCTCCGCCTATCCAGCTGACCTGATTTATTAGGTCGGGGATGGGCTGTCCAGTGGTAAGAGCTAGACTTTTTGGTCTACATCAAAGGGTGTCCAAGGGGCTCTACTCTTTCTCCCCCCTTGGCCGCAAACACCTTACTTGGAGAAAAGGGCCCTTTTTAGGGCCACTTATTTTTCGAGATTGGTTTACAAGTTTTAATATTGTCTTTTGCATATTTCTGTTCTCCCTTTCTCTTTTCCTTCATTACTTCTTCTTGCCACCTAGAGTGAATGCTGATCATGGTTCTTTCTTCAAGCCGAAATATGGTTTCTGGGATAATGGGAAAACCCTGGGAAGGGTGAGTGACACTACTATTAGACACACACTCTGCACTATAAGTGATGGCTGACCTCCCACAATTCCCTTTTAGGGTTGCCACCCATAATGTTCAAGGGCTAAACTCCCCCATCAAACGCAAAAAAATTGGGGATTTTTATAAATCCCTGAAACTAGATATCCTTTTGCTCCAGGAAACTCACTTTCCTGCCCGATTCAACCCTAACTTTCTCCATAATTATTTCCCATGCTTTTTCCTAGCTAATGCCGAATCCAAATCAAAAGGAGTAGCTATTCTCTTTTCTAAAAATTGCAACTTCAAGTGGCTCTCAGACGTTAAGGACCCTGAGGGTAGGTATATTCTAGTGAAAGGAACTATTGAAGGGCAAATCATCTCACTGATTTCGTACTACGCCCCCAATCAGGGTCAGCTAAAGTTCTTTCAGGAAATGTTAGCGGCCCTTTCCCCCTTGTTGGAGGGCACAGTATTTTTTGGGGGTGGCTCAAATGTTGCATTTGATCAATCTTTAGATAAAACTAGACCCCTAGGCAACCAACTGTTACGCCCAACTAAAGTCAGTCTTCGCATTGCCAAACTCCTCCACTCTCAGAATTTAATTGATGTGTGGAGGGACCGGCATCCTCGTAGCAGGGACTTTACTCACTACTCCAGCCCCCACAATTCATATTCTAGAATTGATCACCTATTTCCTCCCTTCTATACCTTACCAAACATCCTAGATGCCCATATTCACGACACAGTCCTTTCAGATCACTCTCTAGTGTCAATGTCCATCTGTATCCAGTCCAGGCTATTCCCGAATCCGCATTGGAGATCGAGTCGTTACTCACAGACTCAGTTAATGTCACTGTAATTGATAACAGTCTCAAGGAATACTTCTCTACTAATATGTTAGGTGAAACATAGGTAGAATCAGTATGGGCTGCCCATAAGGCCTTTATTAGAGGCAAATTTATTCAATTGGCTTCCAAGATCAAAAAGGAAAGAGGACTTCATGTGCAGAAGCTGGAGGAGTCCTTCTTGGCTATTAAAGCAGAACATAAGGCGCATCCCTCTCAGTTGCTTTTAGATAAACTAGATAAGGTGAAATTAGAGCTTAATCTGGCGCTCACGACGAAAGCAGAGAAGGCCATCCGCTGGTCTAAAAGCAAATTCTATTCTCAGGGTAATAAAACGGGTTCATATCTGGCAAGGAAACTTACCCCCCGGACAAGGCATTTATGTATGCCCAATATCAGGGTAGATGGTAATCCCCCTTTCTCTAACCCAAACACAGTTATTGGAGCCTTTCAGAAATATTATGAGAATCTGTATAGCCCTGGGACTAACGAGAATGTAGAAATAATAAACCAGTATCTCGAGGGCATTTCTTTACCCCTTCTCACAGATCATCATAGAGACTTAATGGATAAAGCAATTTCAGAGGAGGAGGTACTGGGGGTTATCAAAGATCTCAAACAGGGCTCAGCCCCAGGGCCTGACAGTCTTTCGAGTCCCTACTATAAAACATTTGCCAAAACATTGGCCCCGCATATGACACAATTTTTTAATTTTAAAATGACAGGGGACCCTGTCGAGAAGCACCTTAGCACAGCATACATAACTGTGATCCTAAAACCTGACAAAAATCCAGAAGATATAGACAATTACCGACCGATTTCCCTCATAAATAATGACCTAAAGATTTTAACTAAGATGATGGCGAACCAGTTAGCTTCTTTTATTGGTCAATATGTGGACAAGGACCAGGTGGGTTTCATCCTGGGCCGACAGGGCCCTGATCAAGTTAGAAGGGAAATTGATATAGTCTCAATACTTCAAACCAATTGGACAGGAGGGCCGGTCCAGGAGGGGATGTTGCTCTCCCTGGACCTGCGAAAGGCGTTTGACTCGGTGTCTTGGACTTACCTGTTGTCACTTCTGCAGCATTGGGGCTTTGGGGAGAGGTTTATAGGCCTCATCAGAGCATTCTACTCGACACCGCAAGCTATGATTAAATTGCAGGGATTCTACTCCAATGCTTTCCCAATTAAAACAGGTACTAGGCAGGGCTGCCCACTATCCCCATTACTTTTCGCTATTGCAATAGAGACACTTGCCATAGCCATCAGAGATAATCCCCTTATCAAAGGGGTGATATGTGGTCAACAAGAACACAAATGTGGTCTATTTGCTGATGATCTTCTAGTCTTCATAACCTCACCAAAATCTTCCTTTCCCTTATTATGTCAGCTCCTTAAGGACTTCTCAGTGGTTTCAGGGCTCCAGGTTAATTATACTAAATCTCAAGCTTTAAATGTCTCTTTACCTCCAGAGATAATCTCCAAGCTTAAAACGGATTTCAAGTTTAGGTGGAGCAATATATCAATTAAATATCTGGGTATCAACCTCACATCTAAATATGAAACCTTATATAGCAATAACTATCCCCCGATGTTTAGAAAACTTGAAGATGATCTTAAGCTTTGGTCTAAGCAGGAGATCTCGTGGCTTGGGAGGGTTAACTCAGTTAAAATGACTTTGCTACCTAGACTCCTCTACCTTTTTTGCTCTTTGCCAGTCCCCATGCGGAGAGATCACCTCTCCGCTTTTCAAAGTAAAATCCTTAAATTCATTTGGGGAAGCTCGGGATATAGGATTCCTAAACAAACCTTATTTCACCATAGACGCAGGGGTGGACTGGGATTACCCCACCTAGTGAAATATTTTCAAGCTGCCAGGCTTGCACAATTGTCTTCTATATACTTTAGGCAGGAGAGGCAGGACTGGGTACGTATAGAAAGACAGGCTACTCGGAGGCACATGCTAGACTTTCTTCTATGGTGTTCCCCTAAAGATAGACCTCCAATTTTGGCCCCTACACTCTCTAACGAGTTGGCTCTATGGGACAAAATTAGACATACTTCCTCCCTGGTTTCCTCAGTTAAACCATTAGCACATCTCTTCAACAACCCGGACTTTCCCTCGGGGCTAAATATCAAAGCATTTCAATGGTGGCTAAACAAAGGGCTGTATCGCATAGGACACTTCTTCACGGCTATGGGTCCGATAAATCTCAAATACTGTTTAAACAAATTAGAGCTTCCAAACTCAGAGAAGTTTAGATTTGGCCAAATATCTAGTTTTCTTCACAAAATTTGGAAGGATAAACCACTCCCCCCAAGTTTTACAGACTATGAACGATGGTGTGGTCAGCCAACACTTCTGAGGGGTGGTATCTCGGTCATCTATGAAGCTCTCACTCTTCCCATTAAAAAATCTGCCTTTATGACTAACTGGAAACTAGATCTCCAGTTCGATTGGGATCTGGATAAGTGGCAAGCTGCCTGCTTTAGGTCGTACAAGGGTATCCTGAACACCACTATCTGAAGCAAGTGTAAAAGTCATGATGAGATGGTATCTCACACCAGCTAGACAATATATTTTACCTGTCTGTTGATCCGTTATGCTTTAGGGGATGTCTTCTTCAGGGTACCATGGCCCACGTGTGGTGGGAGTGCCCAAGAATAAGGTCTTTTTGGTCTAAAATATTCCGTATTATTAATAAGGTAACTGGTTGCAAACTATCAAGATCGCCTACTATTGCACTTTTAAATGACTCCATCCCTAATGCCACGAAAACCAATAGAAAATTAATTCATTTTATACTATTGGGAGCCAAGGTTACAATAGCAAGGGCTTGGAAACAGGAACGGGTTTCCCTAAAAGCAACCATAAGAAAAATTTCCTGGCTAATGACACAGGAGAGACTAGCTAGTATCCTAGCAGATAATTTACAAAAATGCGAACTAATTTGGGAACCATGGGCGACCTTTGTTGGAGTATCTCTAACTCCAGGCATTCCAGGAAACCAAAATTTATAATTTATGATTCACAGATAAAGTGAACAGTTATCTGGATACACTCACCCTTCTTGAGGCATTTTTCCCCTTTTCTATCCTTTTCTTATTTCCTCTCTTTCTGTGTTTCTGTTACTTTGCTGAATTCCTTCATTATATTACTGAGGACGGTAGGGATCGTGAACATGGGTTTGAGGGTTTTGGAGTCCAGGGTGGCGCCTCTGCTGACCCAGCGGAGACAATTACAGGGAGTGTTTTGAGAATGAGTCTCTCTGGGGGGGTACTGAGGGGGGTGGGGGATCCTCAGCTCTTGGCACAGTTTGTTCCCATTGGGGGTGCCAGGGACCTGGGGGCTCTCCCTTAGGGTGTCTCTTATGCAGAGGCGCTCCGCGGTGGGACCTGAGGTTTTGGGAGTTTGGGTACAAGTGCTAGGGATGGCAGGAGTCATTATATTACTTCCTTAAGTCGTTTCATTGTCTTTGTGTCTTTCTCTCCTTTATTCTTTTCCTATCTTTTCCCCTTTTTACGGAGTTCTTCCCACTCACATAGGTCTATTGACAAGTGAAATAGACACTTAGTATTTAATATTTAAAACCAAAGGACCTTACGGACCTCAATCTCTATGAGGTTGTTTCCAGCGGGTACCAAGGGTTTAATCAAGCGTAAAAACATTTAATAGACGATCCTATGATCGATCAGAGAGGACACAGTAATCGGTCCTTTAA
>BLSH010464449.1:360990-371271 GCA_018402905.1 Glandirana rugosa
CCAGTGGAAACCCGCGGAGACGTATTCTCTGTGGGACTCCCTCTCGGGGGTCCAGGGACCGTGGGGGTTACCCTTGTTTGACACGGTTCTCGACGTGTTTTGAGAATGAGGCTCTCTGGGGGGGGTACTGAGGGGGGTGGGGGGTCCTCAGCTCTTGGCACAGTTTGTTCCCATTGGGGGTGCCAGGGACCTGGGGGCTCTCCCTTAGGGTGTCTCTTATGCAGAGGCGCCCAAAGGTGACCTCTTAGAGGGTCCCCTTTCCTGCGGGGCCTGTTCTAGAGGGCGCATACTCGGTCACTCGGTCTAAGCCGGGGGTCGATCTGACCTATATTGTGTTTCTATAAGCTTATAGAAGTGACTTCTATGAATATGTAGGCGTATTGATGTCCTTATCGGTCTGTTTGATTTCTTAAGTTATTTACTTTGATCCTTACCATGCCTCTTTATTGTTTTTTTGTGTATTTTGAATGATTATTATACTTACCCGTACTGCGTATCTTCTGCAACAAATTTGTACCGGTTTTTTTGAAATTTTGTAGGTTTAGTTTTGATAATCTGTATTTGCAATTTCTTTGTTTGGTATGATAAACTTCGATAAAAATATTGAAAAGAAAGAAAGGATCCCAACACCTTCTTGTGTGAAGAAAGATATTCACACCGCACCACAGTGTCCATTTTATTTGATTACCACTGGGTTTTTTATTTTTTGCGCTACAAATAAAAAAAAGACAAAATTTTGAAAAAAAAAGTTTTTCTTCATTTGTGTTATAAAACTTTGTAAATAAGTATGTTTTCTCCTTCACTGATAAGCACTGGTGAGGCTGTACTGACGGGCACTGATGGGGTGGCACTGATGAGGTGGCACTGATGGGCACTGATGATGAGGCAGTTATATGCAGCACTGATGGGCACTGATAGGCTGCACTGATAAGCTGAATTGATGGGCACTGATAGGTGGCACTGATATGCAGCACTGAGGGGCACTAATAAGTGGCACTGATGGGCATTCATAGGCGGCACTCATGGGCACTCATAGGTGGCACTGATGAACACTCATAGGTGGCACTGATGGGCGCCGATAGATGGCACTAATAGCACTGATCTATATTAGTGTCTCCACTAGATTAGTGTTCTAAAAAATGCAGAGTTAGCGGGATTAGCACAGATACCTGCTAGCACCTGCGTTTAGCCCCTCCGCCCAGCCCAGCCCACACAAGTGCAGGATCAATAGATCGCTGACACTTACAAAACACATCACACATATCTGCAGCTTTTGCAGAGATCACACCCGATCCCTGCGAAATCTGACAGTGATTTTTGTAGCGACTTGAAACAGGCTCTGACAACCAGGTGCTCTTTTTTGCCTGTGGGTCACACTACTGTACCTATAAATTTAGAGCCCAACATGTCCAATCCGAGGTACACTAGTGAAGAGGCTTAAGCGTTGCTGACCATGACAGACGAGAGCGATGGGGAAGCTCCACTGTCAGAATCAGGCTCAGTATACAAACAGGTAGACAGCAGCGGCACCCTGTCAGATAGCTCTGATGACGGTCCCTGCTAAGGTCAGGCATACCAGATCCCGTTCTGCTGTCGCTGAGGTACAAGAACCGTGGGGCTCTTGTATGGAGAGGAGTACTAGTGCCGCTACTCCTTCTGATGACCTGGCAAGCACCAGTGGCCTAGTATATCCTGGTCATAGACAAACCAGCACTGCAGTAACGTTTGGTGGCGTGGCGAGTCCCATAACTGCAGTTCAAGCTGGTGTGGCTAGCACAAGTAGTGTCCCGCAGCCACAAAGACAAAGATAAACACAGGCCCGCAGAGCCCATAGTGCCCTTCCTGTCACAATTGCAAAACCCTGATTGGCAACCCACCACTGATGCAGCGTCCGTACTTCCCCCATTCACTGGCCAACCCGGAATTCAGGTGGAAACAGTTGACTTTAGGATCATTGATTTTTATTCGCTGTTTTTCATTGAAGATCTCTATAGATCTATTGTGGACCAAAGCAATTTATATGCTGGTCAATACATCACCACTAATCCCCATTTGTCACTTGCCAGAGACTGGAAACCAATTACGGTTCCAGAATTTAAGTCCTTTTTGGGCCTTACCCTCCTCATGGGCATAAATAAAGAACTGAGTTGCGTTTCCACTGACCCAATTCACCATATGTCCGTTCTCTGCTTGCATGGCCAGGACATGATACGAGCAGATCCTGCAGTTTATGCACTTCAACGACAATGAACTCTGTCGTCCACAGGGTGACCCTGAATATGATCAGCTCCACAATATTCGGCCCCTCATAACCCGCTTAAACCAGCAGTTCACAGCACTTTTTATTCCCAACCAAGTTGTGTCCAGACTACATAGGGAGCACTGACAAAATTGTGGGGAGCTTGGTGTCAACCTCATCAGGAAAGGGGTACCATTTGTACGTGGACAATTAATGCACAAGCGTGCCACTTTTTAGTCACTTGTTTGGTCACCAAATTGGCGCATGTGACACTGGGTGATCTAATCGCCAGGGCTTCCCCTAATGTCTGGTAGAATCACGACTTAGTCAGGGGGAGAGAACCTGCTTGAGAAGTAGTAATTTGCTTGTGGTGAAGTGGAGGGATACAAAGAATGTTTTCGTTCTTTCACGCAGACACGGCTGTTCAAATTACAAATTGCGACTGGTGTTGTGGAGAAACCCCTCTGTGTCCACAAATATAACTAAAAATATGGGAGGGGTGGACCTCAAAAAACAGTTATTGGTGCCATACTAAATTGCCCGTAAGACCAGACGCTGGTACAAAAAAGTGTCTGTTTACTTATTCCACTTGGCTATGTTGAATGCTTATGTGCTATATAGGAGAAAATTATGGGTATCCTAAGATGGCTATTAGGGCCCCAATAAAATAGATCACTGTGCCACGTCCTAACAATTTAGGTTGGAACTGTAGTGTGAAAAGAAAATTGGACTTTATCGGCACATACACAGGTAATATACAAATTAGAATTTTATTGATCCATCTTAAAATAAGGTCACCATGGACAAAGGTGCTCACCACAACAACATATAAAATACTATTAAAACTACCAAGCAGTACATGTGGTCCCCATAGGGAATGGGAAAATCCTTATTGCAATACACAATATACAATATTGATTCATAACCATAGATAACAATTCCCACTGTGAGGGGTCCACTTGGCTGTCTCGGCTCGGTTCCTGGATGTAGTTGGGTTGTGCAGCCGCCCAAGCCACGCATTGGTGGGATTGGGTCTTCTGCCCGCCCCTTCAGGGGTCGGGTCGGTGTACCCATCCCGAGACAATGTGTCGGCAATTGGTGACGTTAGTCACCAATACATCTCCCCTGCCATCTGCGCCAGATATGGGAACGTCGGGCCCCTGGTCCGGCGTGCGCATGCACAGGGGAGACCTGGCCGGGCTGAGTGACGTCAGACATTCTGACGTAGGATCTCAACCGGGACACACATAAGGGGAAGGACAGACGCCGGTGGACTAGCGCCACGGGAAGACACGCCTGTCTCTCTCCCCCCCAGTCAGCACCTGAAAGGACATTGGACACAGTACTTTGGATGAACAAAGGTAAGCACTATCCGTTTGGAAGGCTAGCCAAGCTGATGGTGCACCTATTAGCTGATTTTGCACTTATATTTATATGTGTGTTTACCCAGCGCTTCACAGTGTGGAACGGGCAGGACTTGGCCTGGATAGCCGATGGGCGCACAGCAATCCTACTCCCTCCCTGGTTAGCTTCCAGGTAATTACTATACTGGAGACCATACCCTTGTACGGACGGTTCCTCCTTTTCCTTCCCCCCCCCGTTTTAATATAGTTTACCATGTGGCTTACATGCATTATATCATTACTATATGCATTCCAGGCAATTAGATATTACTCCGGCGGGGGTTTTCATACAGCTACCTACTAGCCAAAGACAGCGAGTGTGCCCCCTTTTCGCCTTTAAGCTCCTGAGGAAGCGACCTTAGAGTCGTGAAACATGTAGAGCAATCCATCCATACCGAGACAGCCAAGTGGACCCCTCACAGTGGGAATTGTTCTCTATGGTTATGAATCAATATTGTATATTGTGTATTGCAATAAGGATTTTCTCATCCCCTATGGGGACCACATGTACTGCTTGGTAGTTTTAATAGTATTTTATATGTTGTTGTGGTGAGCACCTTTGTCCATGGTGACCTTATTTTAAGATGGATCAATAAAATTCTAATTTTTATATTGCCTGTGTATGTGCCGATAAAGTCCAATTTTCTTTTCACACTACAGTTCCAACCTATGTGCTATACAGACCGTCAGGATGGTCTGGATCTCTCCTTCAATTCCAGGAAGAGATTGTCAGAGCCCTTCTGTATCCAGATGGTTCTGCACCCCATGTTCCCAATCCAAATGCAGTGAGCTGACTGCATGGACGGCATTTTCCACATGCCATCCCTGGTACCCCTACCAACCGAGCCCCTCAAAAAATATGTTGTGTCTGCTGACGACGCGGATTCAGGCGTGACACCCATTTTTATTGCCGCTACTGTTTTGACCAGCCTGGTCTCTGCATCGGTGACTGTTTTGAGCGCTACAATACACTAATTGAGTATTAGCATAGGGAACAGCACTACACAGGAATAGGGAACACTATTACAGGGTCTCCAAGATGTCACCACATTTTGAAAAACCCCAACCTGGACCTACTGTAAAAAAAAAAAAAGTGTATCAAAAAAACAAAGAAAATAAAAAAGTTGTACAAACCCAAAAAAATATAAAATAATAAAAGCCAAAAACAGTTGTATGTTTCTTGTTTTTATATGTCTATTTTCTCTCTATTCTCTTTCTATTGCTCTCTCTATTGTTTTTTTATGCATACCTGTAATGTTTTGTTACTGTTTTTTATCATGTTTTTTTTTGCAGGTATGTAATTTTTTTCTAATGTTTTCCTGTAATGTTTTATTATTCTTTTCTTCTTAGCAGGAATGTAATTTTTTTATATGTTACTGTGTTTTATTAATTTTTATTTGGTTTTCAGGTACGCCAGCTGCAGCACTGATTTATTTATGGTGACAGCAACAGCGTTTGCTCCCACCATACATAAATCAGCGACTCCAGCGCTGTTGGAGGTGATTTCACCACCACAGTTAAAAAAAGAGCATATATACCGGAGCATAGGGGCAGGGGTGGAAATTGGGGTGGATTGCCCCTATGCTCCGGTATATGTTTTTAAAAAGGGGCTATGTCCACCATTAGAAGTGGGTGAATAAGGGGGGTTTTCTAATGGTGGGCATACCCACCGAATGATTCTTTTTTTTTCATTTAACATACAGGCTGCATGAAAAAATAGAACATTACAACATATGCCCAACAATGACAGCCGACACATTAGTATGTTGCTGTTCTTAGAGTGGTTATACCAGAATGATGCCTGCAGGTATAGGTATCCTCTAGGTATCGTTCTTTTCAGACGGCGGTCAGCTTTCATGTAAAAGCAATTCTAGCAGCTGATTAGCTGCTAGACTGCTTTTACAATCATGGGAGGGAACGCACCCCCGTCGTCTTTCATGGTTTTCTTGGGCTCTCCTGTCCCACTGGGAAACCCGAGAATGCAGCCAGTGGTTCTGACAGCTGACCATAGAGCTAGTCAAAGACTAGAATGGCTCCAATCATCTCTATGGCCTAAGATACCAGAGGCTACAAGCATTTCATGACTTCGGTTTCACTGGATATAAACTGCGCCATTGGGAAATTGGGGAAGCATCTTATCACACCGATTTTGGTGGGTGTGGTCAGATGCTTTAAGGGCTGAGGAGAGATCTAGAGTCTAATAGAGCCCATATTTTATATATATATATATATATATATATATATATATATACATATATATATATATATATGCAACACTACCTATTTTTATCATAGAGGATATTTGAATTTCCTGTGATAACAATAACAATGATAAAAAAAAAAAAAGATGAAAGGGACAATGTAAAATTAAAATAAAAAGCAAAATTAATAATAATAAAAACCCCTGCCCCCCATGCACGAGCAGGGATCAGTCTTGTGTCATATGTAAACAGCAATTGCCTCATGCATGTGAAGTATCACCACGAACGTCACATCGAGGGCAGTAATTCTAGCAGTAGACCTCCTCTGCAGATCAAAAGTGGTAACATGTAAAGGCTTTTAATGGCTTTTAAAGATGTATATAGTTTGTGGCTGCTGCACGGGTATGCGTTATTTTTAAAGCATGTCATGTTTGGTGTCTATGTACTCGGCATGAGATCATCTTTTATATTTCACCAAATATTTGGGCAATATAGTCTGTTTTTGTGCATTAAAATTCAAAAAAAGTTTTTTTTTCCACAAAAATTGGGTTTGAAAAATTGCTGCGTAAATACTTTGTGAAAAAAAGTACTTTGTAACACCCACCATTTTAATCTGTAGCGCCTTTGCTTTAACAAAATATATAATGTTTGGGGGTTTAAAGTACTTTTCTAGCAAAAAAAGTATTTTTTCATGTAAACAAAAAGTGTCAGAAAAAACTTGGTGGGTGATGTGCGGCATAGGCTTCTATTGTTGGCCATAAAATGCCAGGACAGTTCAACCCCCCCCCCCAAATGAACCCATTTTGGAAGGTAGACACCCCAAGCTATTTGCTGAGAGGCATGTTGAGTCCATGGAATATTTTATTTTTTTGTTGCAAGTGATTGAAAAATGACACAAAGTTGTCACTGAAATGATATATTGCTCACACATGTCATGGGTATATGTGAAATTACACCCCAAAATACATTCTGCTGCTTCTCCTGAGTATGGGGATACCCCATGTGTGAGACTTTTTGTGAGTCTATCCGAGTACGAGACCCCAAAAACCAATCACCGCATTCAGGATTTCTAAGGGAAAAAATGTATGCCTTCACCCCACACTACCTATCACAGTTGTGGAGGCCATTATATGCCCAGATAGCAAGAACTCCCCCAAATGTCCCCATTTTGGAAAGCAGACACCCCAAGCTGTTTGCTGAGAGGCATGTTGAGTCCATGGAATATTTTATATGTTGCCACAAGTTTCGGGGAAATTACTATTTTTTAACTTCTGAGTACAGGGATTCCCCATGTGTGAGACTTTTTGGGAGCCTAGCGGCGTACAGAACCCCAAAAAACAATCAACGTCTTCAGGCTTTCTAAGGACATAAAATGGTGATTTTACTCCTCAGTACCTATCATGGTTTTGGAGGCCCTGAAATGTCTAGGTAGCACAAAAGCCCCCCCAAATTACCCCATTTTGGAAAGTAGACACCCCAAGGTATTTGCTAAGAGGCATGGTGCGTATTTTGCAGCTCTCATTTGTTTTGGAAAATGAAGAAATAAACTGAAAATGTATTTATTTTATTATTTTTTAAAAACTCAGCACATAGCTTGGAGTGTTTACTTTCCAAAATGAGATAATTTGGGGGGCTTTTGTGCTATCTGGGCATTCTATGGCCTCTGAAACTGTGATAGGGAGTGAGCAGTAAAATCACCATGTTATGCCCTTAAAAAGCATGAAGGCGGTGATTGGTTTTTAACATGTACAAATCTCCTTCCTCTTTAGCCAGATAGACACCTAAGTATTTCAAAGTTTTCTCCTGCAGACGAAAGTTGAAATCCTTCTTTAGGATATTAACCTCCCCTTCCCTTAAGGATACATCCATTGTCTCTGTTTTATGTATATTCACCTTAAAGTTAGTGACCATAGAAAAGTCTTTGAATTCCACCAAAAAGTCTCACACATGTGGTATCTCCATATTCAGAAGAAGTAACAGAATGTATTTTTGGGTTTAATTTCACATATACCCATGGCATGTTTGAGCAAATAATCATTTAGTGACAACTTTGTGAAAAAAAATTGTAATTTCCCCGAAACTTGTGGCAAAATATAAAATATTCCATGAACTCAACATGCCTCTCAGCAAATAGCTTGGGGTGTCAACTTTCCAAAATGCGGTCATTTGGGGGGTGGGTTGCTATCTGGGCATTTCATGGCCTCCGCAACTGTGATAGGTAGTGTGGGATGAATCTATACATTTTTGCCCTTAGAAATCCTAAAGGTGGTGATTGGGTTTTAGGGTCCTGTACGCGGATAGGCTCCCAAAAAGTCTCACACATGCGGTATCCCCAAACTCAGGAGAAGCAGCAGAATGTATTTTAGGGTGTATTTCTACATATACCCATGGCATGCGTGAGCAATATATAATTTCAGTGACAGCTTTGTGTAATTTGTTTTTTTTTTTGCACTCGCCAATCACTTGTGACAAAAAAATAAAATATTCAGTGGGCTCAACATATCTCTCTGCTAATTCCTTGGGGTGTCTACTTTTCAAAATGGGGTCATTTGGGGGGCTTTGTACTGCCCTTCCATTATAGCACCTCAGGAAATAAGATAGGCAGTCATAAAATAAAAGCTGCATAAATTCCAGAAAATGTACCCTAGTTTGTAGACGCTATAACTTTTGCGCAAACCAATAAATATACGCTAATTTACTTTTTTTTTACCTGAGACATGTGGCTGAATGCATTTTGGCAAAAATTTATGACTAAAATTTAATTTATTGTATTTTTCTAATAACAAAAAGTAGAAAATATCATTTTTTTTCAAAATTTTCGTTCTTATTTTGTTTATATCGCAAAAAATAAAAAGTGCAGAGGTGAAAAAAAACACCAAAAGAAAGCTCTATTTGTGGGAAAAAAGGGCGCAAGTTTCGTTTAGGTAGAGCATTGCATGACCACGCAATTACCAGTTAAAGCAGTGCAGTGCCAAATTGAAAAAGGTGCTCTGGACCTAACATGGGAAATCCTTTCGGTCCTTAAGTGGTAATAATAAAAAGGGTAAGTCAGTTGTTTTCAGGCATTTTTTAGGGGGTATCGATGGTAAAGAAATAGGGGAAAGTGGAGACATCTGGGCTTCTATCTGGGCCCATTGCTTTTCCTTGAAGCCAAATATACTGTCTATGAGTCTGGCCATAAGTACTGCTTTATGGTAAAGTGCTAAATTTGGTAATCTCAATCCTCCTTGTTGCTTCCTCCTTATAAGCACATCATATTATAATCTTGGTTTAGAGCGAGCCCAGATATATTTTAAAAGTGTGGAATGTACAATTTGGAAGAACTTTTCAGTGAGGCTTATTGGTATAGTTTAAAATATATACAAAAATCTTGGAAGGATATCTATTTTAAACAATGCCACTCTACCAAACCACGAATGCTGTAGTTTCCCCTAATGTTTTAATTTCTGTTGCATTAAAGAAATTAGTAGCTGGTATTTTAACATGTACAAATCTCCTTCCTCTTTAGCCAGATAAACGCCTAAGTATTTCAAAGTTTTCTCCTGCAGACGAAAGTTGAAATCCTTCTTTAGGATATTAACCTCCCCTTCCCTTAAGGATACATCCATTGTCTCTGTTTTATGTATATTCACCTTAAAGTTACTGACCACAGAAAAGTCTGAATTATTTTAACAATGCCAGAAAAGAATTGCAGGGGTTTGAAACAACAATAGGTCATCTGCAAAGAAGCATATTTTACATTCCTAATTACCTATCTCAATGCCTTGTACTGAAGAGTTCTTTCTATTAGCATTGGCTAGATGCTCCATTGCTAAAATATACAGAACAGGAGAATGAGGACACCCCATACCATTTCCTATAACTATTTGATTTGATAACAACCCCTTTTAATCTTACCCTAGCTTTTGGGGTTTGATATATCACTAGTATTTTTAGCAGGAAACTTGGTGGTATCCCTACCTATCTGAGACAAGGTTTCAAGTGTCAGCAGTAACATGGACTTTGCGCCTGACAGCCTTTCCCAACAATGCCACAACATTGCCTTCCACGTGATGGTAGAGAGCTGGAATGGCCTTACGTGAAAAGAAATAGCAACTGGGAACCTGCTATTGTGGTAAGTGCACCTTCCGTTACAACACCGTAACAACCCTTTCCGACAGTCCGCGTTTCAGGTACAATGACGACTGTGAACTTTGGAACAGAGTCTATCCATCCCTATGGTGGTTCAAAGGACGATTTTTATGATCACTATATAGTTTGGGGTTTTCGATCCCATTCTAATTTTCCCCAACAATAGTTTAGTTTATCAATATCCTTTACCATACCCCACAGGAGTAAGAGGACAAGACATATAAAATCGTTACCTCGTAGATCGGTTACGATTATCTTTCTTGAGAAGTCATGTTCCGTAACTCTATCCATTAATCCTTACATTTTA
>BLSH010464449.1:376644-395540 GCA_018402905.1 Glandirana rugosa
GACGTTCAAATTACGACTTGATTTTAATTTATTTTCCCTATCCCCATTTATTTGTAGGGCACTTGCCCTAGTTTGAAGATGATTTTGGAACAGTTATATGGTTTCTACCCTTAATTAATACTTTTCAGACACAGTTTGAAGATGATCCACATTCACCTCCATTTTTGCTTTTTTTTGTTTTTATTTTTTTAAAAATATTTAAAGTTATTTCCCTGTCCCCATTTTTTTTGTAGGGCACTTGCCCTACCCTTACCCCCATTTTACTTCCTTTTGCAGCCCTCTGGGGCTTTCCAGGACTTTGCTACAGCCATTTTTGTGCCTAAAAGTTCGGGTCCCCATTGATTTCAATGGGGTTCCTTGTCCGTGCGATCGTTCGGGTTCCGTCCGGACCCGGACTTTGTCCCGAAGTTCGGACGGACCAGCAGAACCCGAACGTCCAGGTGTTCGCTCAACTCTAGCAGTAATACACTGAAATATATAGCATTAAACTTGCAGTAACACACTGAACTATACTGAGTTAAATGGAAGGTAATACACTGAAATATATGGTGTTAAACTTGCAGTAATGCACTGAAATATATGGCGTTAAACTTACAGTAACGCACTGAACTATACTACGTTAAATGGAAGGTAATACACTGAAATATACGACGTTCAACTTGCAGTAATACACTGAAATATATAGCATTAAACTTGCAGTAACACACTGAACTATACTGCGTTAAATGGAAGGTAATACACTGAAATATATGGTGTTAAACTTGCAGTAATGCACTGAAATATATGGCGTTAAACTTGCAGTAACACACAGAGCTATATGTCGTTATACTTGCAGTAACGCAATGAAATGTATGGCGTTAAACATGCAGTAATGCACATAAATATATGACGTTTAATGCTGTATAGTTCATTGCGTTACTATAAGTTTAATGCCATATAGTTATGTGCATTACTGCAAGTGTAACACCGTATATTTCTGTGCGTTACTGCAAGTTTAACGCCATATATTTCTGTGCGTTACTGCAAGTTTAACATTGTTTATTTCTGGGTGTTACTGCAAGTTTAATGCTGTATAGTTCATTGTGTTACTGCAAGTTTAACTTGCAGTAACGCTCAGAAATAAACAATGTTAAACTTACAGTAACGCACAGAAATATATGGCGTTAAACTTGCAGTAACGAACAGAAATATACGGTGTTACACTTGCAGTAATGCACATAACTATATGGCATTAAACTTATAGTAATGCAATGAAATATACAGCATTAAACTTGTAGTAACGCACATAAATATATGGCATTAAACTTGCAGTAATGCACAGAAATATACAGCGTTAAACTTGCAGTAATGCACAGAAATATATGACGTTAAACGTGTAGTAACGCAATGAAATATACAGCGTTAAACTTGCAATAATGTACAGAACTATATGGCATTAAAGTTGCAGTAACGCACGCAAATATATGGCGTTAAACTTGCAGTAACACAATGTAATATACTGTGTTAAACAGTCACTACACTCACACTGACTGAACTGTCCCTAGATTCACACTAATGTAAAGATGAATGGTGGTCACTAACTACACTCACACTGACTGAACTATCCCTAGATTCACACTAATGTAAAGATGACTGGTGGTCACTTCATTGCTTCAGTCAAACAGGGCTTTCAATGCACTGTTCGGCAGTGCAGTGCATTGTGGTCGTTCAGCGGGCCAAACAAACGGTTGAATGCCCTGATAATTGAGTTTTTAGGTGAACAGCCAATGTTCAGCCCGAACTCATGCTCAGGCCGAACCATTCATCAGAATTATAATAAAAGAAAAACAAAAAGGAAAAAAAGAAACAGCAACAGGGTATATAAGGTGTACACGGGTTGTGTCTCATGATAGGCGACTAGGATTTAGTAGCAGTACATGCAGTTAATTTCTGTAGTCCCTAGACTGCTAATAAAGGAAAACCGGTTTGGTAATGGATACCAGGTGGGGAAAATGTTTAGCCATACCCCAGCACCAAGCAGGACAAATTTCTCCAGTTTTGACCAGGCGCCCCAGTGGGAGCAAATTTGCGCCTGTGTTGGCCAAGAATGAGGCTAGCAAGCCTCAGTGTTGGTGCTTGGGTAGGGACTGGTGAGGTGCGTATCCAAGACTTCCAGTCTGTGAGACTGATCTTAACATTTCAATATGTATATAGAGATGAGACACATTACTTTATGTAAGATTTTCAATAACAGTTTCAGTTTCAAAACAGTGTATAAATCAACAGTATAACTACTTGATTATATAGCATTATAATTAAAGGAAGGGAAAGGAAGGTGAGAGGAGAGATAGCGAGAAGGGGAATTAAGAGAGAGAGAAAAGCGAAGAGGTGAAGAGGTGAGATTGCGAGTAAGAGTGAGAGAAGTGTCCGTCCGGGTGTCCTGCGGAGAGCCTTAAGTCCCCACAACAGGGCAACAAGCGTTTACCAAGGGAGTAGGACTTTCAAGTCGAACTCTGGTGGGAGGCACTTAGTTATCCAGGGATTCCAAGAGCGTTCGAATTTGTGTTCTGTTTCTTTGTCTGTGGCTTCAATTTTAGCGTGAATCATAAAATTTGTCATTCTATTTTTGGCTTCTAGTATGTTAAGATTAGGGGTTTTCCATGCTTTGGCAACCGTTTGTTTGGCTGCTGTCAGTAGGTATAAGAATAGTTTAAATTGCCTGTGACTTAGGATGTCAGGTCTTTTGTTAAGCAGGGCCATAGTTGGTTCGAGTGGGATTTGTGTGTCAAATAGTTTAGAAGCCAGATGAAAGATGCCTTTCCAAAATTCTTGTACCACTGGACATGACCACCATATATGTAGGTGTGTCCCAGGTCCTGAGCAGCCCCTGAAACAGTTCGCAGAGTAGGGAGTTACAAATTTTGCTATGCGTGCAGGGACTAGGTACCGTCTCAGAAGGACCTTATAATTGGTTTCAATGCCAAACAGGCTAAAGGAGGATGACTTGGTAGCAGACCATATTGCTGCCCAGTCAGCCGTATCTAAATTAGAGTTGAAGTCAGATTCCCAGGCCCGTGTGTAATTCAGGTTTAGTTGTGTCGGGGGAAGCCAAAAGTTGTATATATAATTGGGAGATAATTCCTCTCGCGTGCGCATCCTTATTGCAGAGGTGCTCAAAATGTGATTTTTGGGTATTGAACCTATAATTGATTGTGAGAAGAAGTTTTTAATTTGGAGGTACCAAAAAATGTCTTTGTTAGGGATCTGGTGTTTTTCTTTCAATGCTTGGAAAGTGGCAATATTTGAGTTGGCTGCTAAATGGTGTAGTCTTAGTAGTCCACGTGTGGACCACTGGTTAAAGCTTGTGGGGGATTCCCATGCTGGTGGGAAGGCTGGATTTTTCATAAAAGAGAGCATAGGGTTATGCTGGGACTGGAGTTGATATTTAGGAGCAATCTTTTTTTTTATAAGTAATACACTCTTGTACCACCATTTTTTCTCTGAAATAAAAAAATTTGTAAACAAAAAACAAATGCCAAGCACGTATCTGAATTTAAAAATATGATATATGTTTACTTAAACTCAAACATGGGCACTAACTAAAGATAGTTGTCTGCTTCAAGATACTTCTGTTCAAACTGCACTTTTGGCAGTGCTTTGTAAAGTTGTAGAGGCAGCAGCCACCCTTATAAGGACTTGATATAAAGACTAGAGATGAGCTTTGGGTTCGACCAAATGATGAGTTTGACCTGAACTTCAGCTATTTAAGATTTGCTGAACTGGAAAATTAAATGGCAAAATTTGGCAACTTCACCCACCTGAACCTCTGGCTACTGCAGCCAGAAGGCAATTATTTAGTGGCAGTATCATTACCACCATTAAATAAATGATTTCCCACCTGAAGGCATATAACACACTGTAAATAAGCTTGTGGATGGGTGTCCCGGTTGAAGTCATTGAAGTTTCACACTGTCACCCTATGCTGATGCTTACTTTTCTGTGGCACTGATGGACTGATATTTGGGACAATGTAGCGACAAGATAGGATTGTTGTTGTCAGGCTTGTTTTGTTTGTGTCAGCAGGGTCATTTGCATATCACCCTGTGACTTCCAGTGGCAACAGTCTGTGGATCCATGCTTCTAGAATGACAGCTCTGTGTTGTGACTGTACACTCATCCAGCTGTTACTTGCAGTGACCATAGCTGGATGAATTCTTTCTGTGTCCAGCTAAAATCACAGCAGGCAACTGTCAGCCTGTAATCTCATTGCATGGGTTAGATGACTGCAGCTATTCGCACACACCTGTCATTCCTGATGCAGGAATCCACAGATTCTTGCCAATGAAAATCACAGGGTAAGCTAATCACCCATGTAAACGGTCCCACATTTAAAATATATGATCAAATAAGTACTCCAAGTAATACCTAAAACTTAGGGGTAGCATTTTGCATTTCTTTACCCTCCCCTCATGCATACAATAACTTAGGTTTTAGATTTATCATGTTTTCTGATAAAAAAAGGTATGTTTATTGATATATTCTTTTTTTTTTTTTTGTTTCATAATTTTTATTATAGAATAGTACAGTTGCATACCAACAATAACATTACATTCAGAGTAACATATTTCCATTAGAACAATGTGGAAAATAAACATTGAAGATACAAAATCCTGATAGACAATAGTGGTTCATTAAATATATTGTGGTTTTGTGCGGTAGTCTGGTAAGTGAAACAAAAATTTTCCACAAGTACAGAAAGGAAGGAAGGGTTCTTATTTAGGAATCTAGTATTTTAATAGCTAAGAACAAGCTAATGTACCAGTATGTTATGCTTGCTGTGGACATCAATTGATTTAATTGGTTGTCCAAGTGAGGGGAGGGGGAGGATAGAGAGAAGATGGGGATAGGATAGAGATTAAATGGGGGAGGAAAATAGCAAGGAAACAAAAAAAAGGGGGGGGGAGAAGATAAAGGTCTGCAAGGTCACTACCTCCTGGTGAATAGGGATTATATAGTCAATTTGGGCCCCGTCCCTTTTTTGGTGACAAGTTTTAGGCTTGTGAGGATCGTAAGGTGGTCCCTAACTCCCAGACATATGGTCTAGAGACCTAGTGTAGGAATGGATAAGTTCACAGTAGAGGGGAGATTGATGAGTGGTGAGCAGCGGTCCTCATTTTAGTGGAAATTCTGGTGTTGTCTTGTAGTGTAGTCAACCAAACCATGTTTTGGAGAATTGTTGGATTCTCTCGTCTGCTATGCTAATCAGTTCTTCAATTTTCTCAATGTTATTGATCCTGTGGCACCACTCTTCTCTCGTCAAGATGTTTGAGGTGTGCCAGTAGTGGGGGATGCATTGTCTGGCAGCGTTGATCATAATCATTGCTAGAGATCTATAGTATCTCTCTTTCCGGATAGTTGTATAGTGGAGAAGGTAGGTAGCGGGGGAGAGCTCCTGTGGCTAATTGAGGTAATTGAGGTAATGGTGTTGTGGACTAGTTCCCAGAAAGTTTGAATTGCGCCAGGACCACCAAATATGGAGCATCGATCCCCCTTCCGTACCACATCACCAGCATCTGTTTGGGATTTGGTTTGAAAATTTGTTAAGAAGTTCGGGAGTTCGATACCACCTGGACAGAATTTTATATCCACATTCTTGCGTGGCAACCTTTAAGGAGCCCCTATGAGTGTGGAAGCAAATTATTTCCCATTCTTGTTCTGAAATGTCTACTTCTAGGTCTTGTTGCCATGCCGAGTAGACTCTACTGGAGAATGCTGTTGTACCCCCAAAGAGAGAAGAGTATAGGATAGATATTAGATGCCTTTGGGGAGATTTTTCGGAGCAGAGGTTCTCTAGAGTAGATGGCTCTCTTGACCATTGATCAGAACTGTCGCATTTGGAGAGAAAGTGTTCAATTTGCAAATATGTCCACCGCGGAATACAGTGCAGCGTTAGTTTGGCATTTAGTTCTTCCAAGGTTAAGATTTTACCTCTGTAGAAGAAATGCTTTGCAAGCTGGTCTCTGTATGGCCATACCGAAGAGAGAAAGGTGTCAAAGTTGCCAGGGGGGAAATCGGGGTTAGCGTGTATGGGGGTTAGAGGGCCCAGCCAGGGTTTAAAGTTAGTCTTTTTGGATGAGGTTTGGAAAATTGCAAGAGTAGGCCCTATTAAGGGATGGACATTTACTTGTGGGGGATGAGTTTTGGATTGGTCCAAGGGAGGGTTCTCAGACTCTGGTAGGAAGTAAGGTGTTCCAGGGTAACCCAATCTTTAAGGTCGTGATGGATGTTCCAGTCGAATATTTGCGTAAGGTGAACTGCCCAATAGTATTGGCGAAGGTCGGGAAGGGCAATTCCACCCTTGGTTTTGGGGAGGATAAGTTGCTCGTATTTTATTCTAGGTGTTTTGTGTCTCCAAATGAAGGAGGTGCATGCCTGGCAGAAGGATTTGAAGAAGGTCGACGGCAGTGTTATCGGGATGGTTTGGAATAAGTACAAAAAGTGAGGTAAGATTGTCATTTTGACAAGAGAGGCCCTACCAAACCATGAAATGTTGAGGGTGTTCCATCATTTTAGGTCGTCTTTTGTCGCTTTCAAAGTAGATTCGTAGTTGGCCTGGTACAAGTTAGAAAGGGATTTAGGTATTTTGATTCCAAGGTATGGGATTGAATCCTTTGCCCAGTTGAAAGGAAAGTTAGCTTGGCATAGTTTGAGAGTGTCAGAGGGTAGTGTGATATTAAGGGTGTTTGACTTTGAATGATTTATCTTTAGGTTAGATATGAGTTGGAAGTTATCCAGAACTTTTAAAAGGTTGGGAATAGATGCATGAGGCTCAGAAAGGAATAGTAGTAAATTGTCTGCAAACGCTGTGACTTTGAAAGTACGGTCTTTGATTGAGATGCCTTTGATGTCTTGATTTAGGCATAGTTGGTTTAGCAGGGTGAGGACAAAAAGAGAGGGACAAAGGGGGCATCCTTGTCTAGTGCCGTTGTGTAGGGTGAAGGCATTCGACAAGTGGCCATTGACACAGACTCTTGCTGTTGGTGAGGATTAGAGAGCGCCAATATAGGAAAGCATTATTTCTGGAAGTCCTAATGATACGAGGACCTTGTCCATGTAGTCCCAGGCCACTCTGTCAAACGCCTTCTCGGCGTCTAATGAGTGGAAGAAACCAGGTTTGTCATTTTTTGTAAGCCAATGGTGAATGTTGAGGGATTTGGTAGTGCTGTCTCTTCCTTCCCTGCCCGGTATAAAACCCACTTGGTCGAGGGAGATTAGGGAGGGCAGGAAATCAGTAGACGATTGGCCAGTATTTTCACATACATTTTTACGTCAAAGTTTATGAGGGAGATTGGGCAATAGTTTGTCACTAATTCTGGGTCTTTTCCTTCCTTGGGGATCACTGTTATGGGGGCTTCGAGGAGTTGGGGGGGATTTGTTTGTCTTGAGCAAGAGATCTTAATGCTGCTATGAATTGCGGCCTTAGAGTCTCTTTGAAGACTTTGTAGTATTTCAGTGGAAAGCCATCAGGACCGGGGGATTTCCCAACTTTTATGTCTTTGAAGACTTTGTCAAATTCCTCATCTGAGAGGGGAGCATTGAGTTTGTGGGAGGTTTCGGGGGATATTTTGGGGCCGCCATATTGGGTGAGAAAGTTTTGAATTTGGTTGGAGCGTGAGGTACTGTTAATAGAGCGAGACTGGTTAGGAGAAATATTGTAAAGGTCTTGGTTGTATTTTTCGAATTGAGAAGCAATCACTTAGTTGGAGGAGTGGGTCTTGTTATGTTTGTCCCTGATACGGTGTATTGTAGCGCTGCACTTTTTCTCTTGTACTGCTCTGGCTAGGAGCCTGCAAATTTTTATTCCATTGTTCATTGTTCAGTGTAAATTTTGTGTCTTAAAATGTACTGTCAAGCTCTTCCTTCAAGAGGGATATAGTTTGTATTAGTTCCTGGTGGGTCGCAGTGGCTAGGCTTTGTTTATGAGAAATTTCTAGGGAGCGTATGCGGGATAGTAGTGCTTTAATTTTCGCCTGTCTTTCTTTCTTCAGATTGGCTGAGGCTTTCAGAAAAACACCTCTCATCACATACTTGTGCGCCTCCCATACATTGAGGGGGGTCGAGGCTTCGTTGTTGTTTAAGAGAAAGTATTCCTGTAAATTCCCTTGGAATTTCATTGTTTCTATCGGATCTTTAAACAGTGTTGTGTTAAGTCTACAAATTTTTGTCCTGGTTTGTATTTCTGGGAAGGACAGAGAGATGAAAATGGGATGGTGGTCGAAGAGGATCATGGGTTCAATCGTGGCTGTTTTAAGGAGAGAAAGGGTCTTGTTGGGATATAAAGAAATTATCAATTCTTGAATATTTTTGGTGAAGGCTTGAAAAAAAGGGTAGTCCCTTCCTTGTGGGTTGAGCGTTCTCCAGGTGTCAGATATATTCTAAAATGCATTTTCAGCAATTCATTTTAATGAAGGTCTGGAAATAAAATCACAGTTATTCCAACTCACTAATGGGTGGGGGTTGCCAGATTGTAGATGACATCTATCTGGATCATCAATTTGCCACTGATTACTTAAATCAACACAATAAGCCCCTCAATATCAATGTTATTTATCCGAGACCTAAACCGTTAGGAAGGTGTTAGGGATCTACAATGTGACGATTCCTTCCATGAGACCACCCATACTACTGAAGGCTATAAATAGTATTGGAATATTTTGAGGTGGTGTCTGTGTCACTGAGTAGACCCATATAATAATGAATTAGGGGTGACGAGTCATAGGACCAATAACAGCTGAGCTAAACTCAAATAAGTCCTCTGCAATCTTCCTGCCTGGGTATCTGGACAGCCCCACGTGGGAATGCTACCAGAGGTTTTAAAAGGAATAAAAACTGTACTATGCATTCTAATATTATTCCATACTTCTCCTAAGGAAATAAATAATTTGTCTAAGAATCACAACATGCACATAAAGGAATATATATCTCCTCATCGGTAATCCCCACGTTAATATTGAAACAAGAAACAGGATGGCTGTGTCCTTGATGGAGAAAAGCCCCTTTGTTTTCACTAGGACAAAAGGGAACAAAACACACTGTAAAAAAAAAACAACTTTTTTGACACTATTTAGAAGTTAAAAAATGTTTTGTCTGGAGTTAAGCATTAAGAACAGTGTTTCCTGTAAACTCTTGCAATTATTGACTGATTTATTTGTAGACCCTGTATTACTATCCCCCAGCTGAAACAGAAACAGAAACTGTGGAGAAATGTGGAGGCTGTCAATGGATACACAATAATGTGCAAGGAAAATTAAAAAATAAACAGGATTTTTGCTTGCACATGGCTGGATGATAGAGGTGCAAATATATCTTTGGTTTATTTACAGAGCTAAATGAACCATTGATTTTTAAAGTAAAAATTCTATATTTCTTTAGTAAATTAACTCCAAAGAGTACTTGAACTGCGTAGAAATGTTTACATTTTTAAAGAAAACTCAGCAATCTTTAGTGAGATGGGATTGTCTTTTAAAAGAAACCTGTACAAAGAGATGAAAGAGGCTTATTTGCTCATTGGAGTGTTGGAAGCAAAAAGAGCCAGATCTGTACTCTATGCTGCTGAAATATTTTACAGCTCATTGGGAGAGGGGCACACTTTTTGCCTTGGAAGGACCTTGTACTGCCATTAGCTGGGAAACTAATAATTTTAAAAGGAGATCAGCAAAAACAGACTTCCTTATTTTTATAGGGAAAGGTTTCCGTTAATGCATTGACCTCAAATTTCAATCAGTTTTATTAGAAAAAAAAACATTTTTACAAATCACAAAAGAAAAAAAAAATGTTTTAATCATCTGCAGATGACATATTGTCCTAGAGATGGTGGTGTTACAGAAGGATTGGTTAACAGGCCAATGGGAAAGGTACAGCTGCTCTTGCTCATTTTGACATACCCCTTGATTAATGACTGGAAATTCATGAACAAGCTGTAGACATCTGCGTAAGAGCTATTTGCAATACTGATAAGTACATCATCACTTATATTTACAGAGTCTATAACAACTGCATAGAAATCATTCTCTTTGGTAATCTAAAGCTTCATTTTAATACTTTTCTTAACTTTCATAAACTTAAATATAACAACAATGCATTAGAAAGTAAAGCATGATTTTAATAAGTAAAAATGAGAATAAATCAAAAATAGTGAGGAAAAAAAAGTAACCCTGGATTAAAGTAGAAGTCTTATCTAATTAAAACATAGACAAATACTTTAATATTAGGAGCTAGTGAAATTACAGCTTTAATTTTACTGTAGAAAGAGAGCAACTGCTCTGTGTATACCTGACACTCTGTAGAATTATGAGCCTATGTCTGTAACTTACAACTACATCATAGTGATTGACAGCACTAAGAATGCGGGACCATAGAAGGCAAAGATTGCCTATGGAGTTGCCTTTACTATATGCTTTAAACTTAGCCAGCCCCTATGATTTTTCTTATGGTGAAGGGAATCACTGGCTCTAATGGACTATATCTGAATGATGCCTGCTGGTCGTGGGGCTGGACAGTGCACCTGTGCCATCCAGCCACAGCTAAATGCCAGAGCCTCATGCCCTGGGGGCTGGGGCTGAACACCCAGTGTGCATGAGGGCTTGCTTTTTTTTTAGAGATTTTTTTAATCACGTTTTGCAGAGAGTGTTAAAATACAGAGACTCTGGGCATACCCTGGCTCACAGTAATACAATGACAAAACAAAAACAGAACAAAAACAAAAACCATAAGCAAAAACCTAAATCTAAGTAGTAGACTCACCAGCCTTGTTAGCAGCGCATTACTAACTAAGTAGCACATAAGGGTGATCATAGATTATAGTAGTTATATAAGGACAAGAAAAGGACATAGATTAGGAGGGTACCCATTTCAGAGGAAGGTTCCCGAGAATAGTTATATTCCCCCTATACTAAGGATAGAACTAGAACTTGCGAACAGGCAAAAAATTAGTGCGAATGCTCAAACCCTTGTCAATGGGACACGAACATGAAAAAGTGCTAATTTTAAAGGCTTATAAGCAAGTTATTGCCATAAAAAGTGTATGGAGACCCGTGTCCTGCCCTAGGAGACATGTATCAATGCAAAAAAATGTTTTTAAGTTGAATGTTTTTTCAAAAAAGTGAAACAATAAAAATGAAATATTCCTTTAACCCTTTCACTGCCAGAACCGTTTTTGTGTTTTGACACACGTTTAAAAAATCATTTTAGGCCTGAAGATTACACAAAACCCCCAAACATGATATATTTTCTGAATGCAGAAACCCTGAAGAATAAAATAGTTGTAGTTCCAATGTTTTATGTCACATGATATTACCGCAACAGTCTAGGAAACGCAAAATATCAGTGGAAACACACTAACATGAATTGTAGGGCAAGTAAACACAATAAATTATCCCACATTTTTGGTAAAATATAAAAGATGAGGTTGCACTGAGTAAATCGATACACAACATGCCAAACCTTAAATTTTTGTGCGCCCCGTGAAATGGCGTCAAACGTCAGTACCCTATATTTTCTATGGGTGACACTTCAGAAGCCCCTATAGGTATCAGTTTAGTGTTATGGAGGAGGTATTGTGTTAGAATTATTGTTCTCACTCTGGCATATGCGGTGATATGTTACATGTGTATCGTTATCAACGTTTTCACGTGAAGGGGCCCCGACACATGCGTTTATGTTCGTGCGTGTGTATATGGGGGGGTGGGGAGGCCTCCAAAAATTTGGGGGGGTTTATTTGTTTGGGTGTAACTTTTTTAACAATTTTTTTACTTAACTTTATAAGAGCTGTCAAACGGCAAATGACAGCAGTCGGCGGGAGCCCTCCCATTAGGGAGGAGCTGTTTAATTTTTTTTTGGGTCATCGGCGCCGTGTTTGACAATGGATTACAATGGGGACACTTTTTTCTTTCTGTTTTAATAAAGTACTTGTCCCTAATTGTCTCCTGTGTTTTTCTCTTTTTTGACACTTTTTTGGTGAATTAGTAATACTCATTCACATAGGGGGCTGGATCTGGCAAGGGTTGTGGGGATGAGATCTTTCTCCCCATTAACATGGAGACAAGGTGCTTTGGGGAACCCCAAAGCCCCCTTACCATGTTAAAGGGCATGTGGCCAGGTAAGGTTCGGAGGGGGGTGCTCGTTCACCCCCTCCTGCCCTGGTGTGGATTTTGGGGGGACCCCCATGCCATTTTTTAAAAATTTGGCACAGGGTTCCCCTTAAAATCCATACCAGACCTGAAGGGCCTGGTACAGATTTTAGAGGGGACCCCCACGCAATTATTTTTTTTAATTTTGGCACGGGGTTCCCCTTAAAATCCATACCAGACCTGAAGGACCTGGTATTAATTTTGGGGGGGACCCTATGCCAATTTGTAAAAGAATTCTGGTGTGGAGCTCCCCTTAAAATCTTTGCCAGGCCCTTATCCAAGCACGCACTGTATATAGTCTACACTGAATGCAGCATATATATATATATATATACTATACTGTATATATATATATATATATATATATATATATATATATATTCTTACGCTGCCTGCACTAACTCTATGAAGGCACACTGCCTTTGGCCAATCATAGCTCTCACAGCAGAGTGCGCTGTGATTGGCCAAAGCATGCAGGTCATGTGCATGTTTGACCAATCTCCGGGCGGCATTTCCCCGCGATCGCCCAGTGCATTATGGGGCGCTCCACAAGCACCTCATGAAATTCGCTGTTCGACAAACGGGCAAACACCCTCCTGGAGGACCTGGAGAGACCCTTCGGGTAAGAGCCCTGGGCCAGATGGCTTCACAAATTTATATTACAATAAATTTTTCCCCGTTTTGGTGGCTCCTCTTTGCACTTATTTCAACTCTCTCACTGCCACCGACCCCCCTTCTGCCTGAAGTCCTTTTGGCACATATCGTGGTTATACACAAACCAGGTAAAGACCCCCAATCATGTCTGAACTTTAGACTCATCTCCCTGTTGAGCGCTGACACCAAAATCTTGGCTAAGTTGCTGGCTCTCCGACTTCAGAACCATGTGATGCATCTGGTGCACTTAGATCAGACGTGTTTCATGGTCGGCCAAGAAGCCAAAGATAATAAAATTAGAGCCCTTCATGTCCTCCACTAGGCACAGGTCCAGCTCGGGATCCGTGTGTTGTTGTACCTAAGGATGCTAAGAAAGCCTTTGACAGGGTATATTGGGTCTATATGTTCTCAGTGTTGTGTGGACTGTGATGGGGGATCGAATGTTGGGATGGATACACTCCCTGTATGGGCGGACAGCGGCCAGGGTCAAACTCAATGGGGTCCTCTCGGAGCCCCTTGCGATACGGAACGGGACCAGGCAGGGGTGTCCATTATCGCACCTAATATTTGCTCTCGCGCTGGAGCCTTTTCTCTGCGTGATTAGAGCTAATGCTGACATAACGGGGGTCACCATTCGCCCCACCGAACACAAGTTGTCGGCATATGCTGACGACTTGTTGTTCTATTTATCTAAGCCTTTGACTACCCTTCCGGTGTTGATGTCAGAAGTCCGCAACTTCGGATGTATTTCAAACTTCAAAATAAACTTTGATAAGTCGGAGCTCCTGCCTATACATGTCCCGTCCGCTATGGCTAAATCATTGCAGTGGTCCTTCCCTCTTAAATGGTGCTCACACTCCCTCCCATATCTAGGGACTCATATCTCCCCTGATCAGACCCTTTTATATACCCTCAATTTTGGCAAACTGCTGACTGGGATTGTGCACGACATCCACACCTGGCGGGACTTACCCCTTACTTGGTTCGGGAGAATTAGCACCCTGAAGATTACCATCCTACCAAGAATAATTTACTTGCTCTATACAGTACCCATAGCACTTCCTCGAGCCTTTTTTCAAAAGTTACGCAAAGAGTTCACAAAATTTGTATGGCAAGGCAAATCTCCGAGACTGGCACACAACCTCCTTCTTAGACCCAAATCAGAGGGTGGGCTCGGCCTGCCAGATATTAATCTTTATTACAAAGCCATGTCCCTGGTATGGATCTTAAACTGCCACCATGATGTCTCGACCAAACTGTGGGTTAGGCTAGAAAAGACGATGACGGGCAGGAACCTGGCGGGTGCTTGGTGGGTCCCGGCGAGGACCAGGGGCTTATCTGACTGGACCTCTCCCCTGACCAGATCCACTCTGGAAATTTGGGACAGACTTAACAAATCAGGACAGTATGCCCCCCGGACCTCTCATCTGGCCCCCCTGGGGGTATTCCCTTGGTTCCCCCCAGGAGAGGAGGGGGTTTCTCTGGGCCATGGAACGGGAGGGTGGGAACCCGTGCAGTCCACCTTTGGGACGATGCCATTCGCAGCATGGAGACATAGACAACCCGCAAGTTTTTTTCATACACTGGATACCCCATTACGACCAGCACATATTCTGACACCGTTCGAGTCCTTGAGTATAGAGCTCCCCGACCCGGGCCATTTACAAACTGATACGAGACTCCCAACCCACTGGGACCCCATACTATGTAAGGGAATGGGAGAGATAGCTGAGCCAGGAGTTCAACGACTATTTAAATTCACGCACTCCTCGCAATCCTTAGTTCCCTTATACAGGAATCTTCATTCAAATTGCTTTCCAGATGGTATACGACCCCCTCCAAATTACCGCATATATTCCCCCAGATGGATGGAAAATGTTGAAGAGGATGTGGCCAAACCGTTCTGGGAGGCAATAGCCCCCTGGATAACAAAGACTACCTTGCGGAACATCGAGTTCACCCCGTTGCACTACCTGTTTCATGGGACTCCCTCCTCTATCAAGCAGTATAAGAGGAGTGTCACACTCCATCTACTTAACGTAGCCAAAACCCTCATACCTAGGTAGCCTGCCCAGCATGGAGGCAGAGTGATGGGCACTCGAAGCTAGGGGCCAACACGACAGAATTAAGGACACATGGTCTGGCTGGAGATATTAGTCTCATGAGCTGCCCATTGATAGTGAAGTTGACTTCAGGACCAACCCATTCTCCCCCACTAGTGCTCAACCCATGGAACATCTCTGACTCGCGCATCGACCCATCATTCCGTTCTTTCCTTTCTCTTCTTTCTCTTTTCTCTTCGGTCCTGCTTCTGCCTATCCTATTTGACTTTATCTGACTGTGTTGCAGAATAGTGGACCCTTCACCAGTTGGAAAATGTTGGTTCGGGTTCAAGGCTCTTATATATTCAAGAGTGACAGCTAAAGTTGGGAAGTGGATACATGTTAATGGTTCATGAATGAGCTGGGGTGGCTCGGGGCCGGCGGCTGGGTTGGCCCCTCTGGTTTCACGCACACCAGAGATAGATGGAGCGAGACTTGAGGGAGACCCGGGGCGGCTGTCGGGCACTCCATCCCTGCAGACTCTAATAACTGCTTGTTTGGTGTCTACTTGCCTGTTTGTTCACTGCTTCTAACCGTGTACAACACTCAGATTTCTACTATATGCACTTGAATGTAACGTTGTATAATTTAATCTGTATTCTCAGATATTTCATAATAAAACTTCTGTTATAAAAAAAAAAACATTGTCCCCTCTCCTGTGGCCAAAAGGGAACAAATATTTTTTGATGGAATTAGAAATGCCACATTTGGTCCTAAATGTGTATGGCCATATCTATGGAGTTTTAAGTTTATCCTGTAACAGATTTGGCCATCACTAATGGGGCCTACACATTATATGATAATGGGAGGGAAAATTCCATATTCGGAACGATCATAAGATTTTCATATAATGTGTACACAATTTCTAAGAGCCAATTCAGATCTTCCAAAAGAAAATTACTGAAGGAACAAACTGCAAAATTGTTCTTATTGTTTTACAGAACTTATGATTTTCGTGTAATGTGTTCTAGTTTTGTACATTTGTAACCACTAAGTAAATATCATAGGCATTATGATAAAGTATACAAATATATATAGGACAATATGTATTATTGATTGTTTATTAATATTGAGATTGATTTTATTTTATTTTTTGTTAGTTTTGCTTGGGTGTGTATGTGCATGTATACATTCATATGTGTATGATTGTGTTGGTAGATTATTGGTAATTAGTTAAATTACAGTATTTTGAATTATTGACTATTGTATGGGACATTGGCGGCTTGTTGGTTATTTCTGGGTGGGCCGCAACCCCCATCCACCCTCCGCCACAGGCACGGCACTCAGTCATGGGGGTGCTGTCACGGCACTGACAGCATCCCCCCAGGCTAGCAGCACTCTGATAGGCAAACTCCCCCCCAGCCGCGGGAGTGTGGGAGTCTGGCACTTACCGGGCTATATGGTGTCCTCTCCATTGCAGTGTGGGTAGCAGCAGTGTCGGTGGATGTCCATTCTAGTCTCCTTCCAGGGTCACTTGTGCGTGTCTCCTCTCCTCCTAAGCGCCGGCCATCCAATAGGATCGACTGGCACTTTAGCCAATCGGGAAGCAGGTCTCATTTACCTGCCTCCTGATTTGTGAGCAGGCACTGTAGTGTGAAAATAGCAAACAATCATATGCTATGGTCACACAATTTGGTAGGATCGGGGCATACTCTCTGAGCCCCGAGCCCACCCTATTTTGAAGCCTAGTAGAGCCTCTGGCTCTAATCACGTGCTTCAACAAACATGGATAGGAGAGCGGCGGAGGTGTTGGGAGGGCGACGCCCATGCGCCTTCAATGCAAGGGCCACCCCTGGTATAGGACATCATTGAATAGTTTATTATTAATTATGAAGAAGGGGTGGGATTAGATAGGTTTGTACTTCTTACCATTCCTTTTCGGATATGTAAACTGAATTATTTTGTCTTCTTTTGTAACTAGTCTACTACTGAATGATTATTTCTTTTATTTTATATGGGTTTTTTTTACATATTCGAAATAAAGTAAAAATAACTAAAAAAAAAATGTATGATACAAAGTTGTTGTTATTAATTGTGGTGAGAGTTGTGCAGCAACATGTAAGTCTTCTCGTTTCTGTCATCCTTTGGAGCAGTATGGAGCAGAAACTAGATTCTGCTCTATTTGACCAGCAGTCTTGGAATTAGCACACCCAATAATTTTTTTTTTTTACCATCCCTAGTTGGTTTTTATGGTCTAATTTGAACCTTAAGAGTTTCCTGTACCTACTATGTATGTATTCCACTGTTTATCTCAACTGCGTTGCTTGCAAGTTATAACTACAGTTGCCACTGGCAATAATTACATGAGTTCTCCTGGTAGGAATGACTCCCAGTGCCCCCCCTCCACCTAGAGAACACAACAGCTGTGGTTGCAAAAAAGAAAATTGCACCATCCGTGGCCGGTTTAAACCTTTATTAAAAATATTGAAACAGAAAACATGAAAAAATGAAAGGGTCCAAGGTTATAAAAGGCATATACAGTATCTCACAAAAGTGAGTACACCCCTCACATTTTTGTAAATATTTTATTCTATCTTTTCATGTGACAACACTGACGAAATGACACTTTGCTACAATGTAAAGTAGTGAGTGTACAGCTTGCATAACAGTGTAAATTTGCTCTCCCCTCAAAATAACTCAACACACAGCCATTAATGTCTAAGCTGCTGGCAACAAAAGTGAATACACCCCTAAGTGAAAATGTCCAAATTGGGCCCAATTAGCCATTTTCCCTCCTTGTGTCATGTGACTCATTAGTCTTACAAGGTCTTAGGTGTGAATGGGGAGCAGGTGTGTTAAATTTGGTGTTATTGCTCTCACTCTCTCATACTGGTCACTGGAAGTTCAACATGGCACCTCATGGCAAAGAATTCCCTGAGGATCTGAAAAAAAGAATTGTTGCTCTACATAAAGATGGCCTAGGCTATAAGAAGATTGCCCCTTTCTGAGGTGGCGTGGATATGGGAAGCACAGTTTTAAACCTTAAAACAACATATAGATAAGATGTTACAGTGCCTTGCAAAAGTATTCGGCCCCCTTTGAACTTTGCGACCTTTTGCCACATTTCAGGCTTCAAACATAAAGATATAAAACTGTAATTTTTTGTGAAGAATCAACAACAAGTGGGACACAATCATGAAGTGGAACGAAATTTATTGGATATTTCAAACTTTTTTAACAAATAAAAAACTGAAAAATTGGACGTGCAAAATTATTCAGCCCCTTTACTTTCAGTGCAGCAAACTCTCTCCAGAAGTTCAGTGAGGATCTCTGAATGATCCAATGTTGACCTCAATGACTAATGATGATAAATAGAATCCACCTGTGTGTAATCAAGTCTCCGTATAAATGCACCTGCACTGTGATAGTCTCAGAGGTCCGTTTAAAGGAACACACCAGGCAGGTCCGAGATACTGTTGTGGAGAAGTTTAAAGCCGGATTTGGATACAAAAAGATGTCCCAAGCTTTAAACATCCCAAGGAGCACTGTGCAAGCGATAATATTATAATGGAAGGAGTATCAGACCACTGCAAATCTACCAAGACCTGGCCATCCCTCTAAACTTTCAGCTCATACAAGGAGAAGACTGATCAGAGATGCAGCCAAGAGGCCCATAACTGGTCTCGTGGAAGAAGGTGTACAAACCACACAGAGGGTCCACCGAACACCGTTTGAAATTTGTTGTGAAAAATACCTATAGAAATTCTTTACCGAAAGAAGAACGGTGAGAAGGTATTTCCGGTCTAAACACGTCATATGCTGACTAACAACAGGATACCTGTCTCAGAGGGTGGAGTCGACATCTAGAGACGTCAAGTAGGTCTCACTAATACCCGGAGAACCGACGTAGAGACTAGTCAGAAGAGGAACATACTCGACTTTCAAATCTCCCTACCGGTCCAGAACCATCTAAACGTCACCAGACTATGAGGAAGGTAATATTATAATAGCGAACGTGTCACGAGGAACCCTA
>BLSH010464449.1:410183-421264 GCA_018402905.1 Glandirana rugosa
ACCCCACATGCCATATAACATGTGAAGTCCACCACATAAAACTAGACTGTATATATTTTTAAATACACCACCTGAAGTGTACAATATACCGTACACCCCCGAATGCACTGATATATTGTGTACACCCAATACACTGTGTGTGTGTGTGTATATATATATATATATATATATATATATTAGACTGTATATATTTTAATACATCACCTCAAGTGTACTAAATACTGTACACCCCCGAATGCGCTGATATATAGTTTACACTCAATACACTGTGTGTATATACTGTATATATATATATATATACTAGACTGTTAATATTTTACTTTCAAAGATTTTTATTTGGTTTTTCATCATGTCAAACAATGGTACAGTACATAAAAGAGTTGGTCCACATGACAGACCATCATATACTGAGAAATTAAAAGTGGAGACTATTAAAGTCACAATCGCCCAAAACAGTTGCATGTTCAAACTTACGGAAAATGGTAGCAAAGATCATTTATCTGGTCCGACCAAGATAGAAGGTCAAATTTCCCAGGAACCTGACACCCCTAGATGGGAACAAGGTGTGCCAGGATGGGGAAATCTCGCTCTACCAAGGAGGACCAGAGAGACTGTGAATCTCTAAACTCTGCAATTACTTTGTGCGATGAGTAAAAGATGAGGGCAACAGACTAAACCTGTAACCTTTCCACTGAAACTAGAGTATAATAGACCAACTCGGACAAATTAATACATAGGATAAGTACCTGGAAAGAAAGGGGGAAAGGGAAATAAAGAAAAGAAGAGAGAGAGGAGGAAAAGAAGAGGTGCACCTAAGGTCAAATCTGATCAGTCGAGTCCAGTGTCCTAGGTAGCCCTGGAATGAGGGAGATGCCCACATATGCTGCCCAAGGCTCCCAGATAGCCTCAAATCTCCCAGTTGTGTCCGAGAGTATGCTAGCCATAGTCTCTTGTGACTTGATTCAAGAGATTTTCCGTACAGCGGCAGCCATGGAAATCTTTGTTTTTTTCCCAAGACTTCGCTATGGTCAGTTTGGCTCCTAGCAATATGAAGTGTACTAATGTCCTATTGGGTTTAGATAAGTTCGGTATGTTGGCATTGAGTAGAGCAATCTCTGGGGATCTGGGGACCTGGTTATTGGCCAACCTATCGATGAGGTTGAAGATTTTTCTCCAAAATTGGCGTATCCTTGGGCACTCCCACCAATTGTGCGACATTGAGCCTAAAAGGGAGCAACCTCTAAAACACCTAGGGTCTGCAGAGGGGTAGATGGAGGCTAGCTTGGTCGGTGTGAGGTACCACCTGGTGATAACCTTGATACTGGGCTCCGTGAGGGTGGTATTCAAGATGACTCTAAAGGAGTTGGATAGGGCACCATGCCAGGTCTCCAGGTCCCAAACAAACTGAAACTCCTCCTCCCAATGGTTCATATAGTGCGCTTTCATTCCTGGTTGGGTGATAGAAGTGTAAACTACTGAGATGCCCCCCTCTGATCCATGGCCTGGCCACACCAGATTTCATACACTGTGAATTTGGGTGGGAGGGACTTATCTTTCCATATTAGTTGCAGAAAATTATGAATTTGTTGAAATCTGAACGTTTCCGAATCTGGAAGGTCCAGTTTGCTTATACAATGAGTAAGAGTCATTGGTCCCAAAGGGGTGAAAAAGTACCCTATCTGGTACAGCCCCTTGTCCAGCCACCACTCAAATGCTTTGATGTCCATCCCCAGAGGGAACTCTGGATTATGAAAGATGTGGGCTAGGGGATGTAGTGGCGAGATAAGCTTGGGGTGGTTCCGTAGGGAGTCCCAGAGGGTGAAAGAGTGGGATAGAGTGGGGGATAGTATTGGTGGTCTTTTTTTAGACGGGGTCCAAAGAAGATGGTCTATTGTGTGTTTTGGGACTGCCTGCCTCTCAATTTGGATCCAGTCCGGTTTTTCAAACCTCAAATAAACCCAGGAGAGTTGTGCTAGTCTGGCAGCTTGATAATATTTAATGAGAAACAGAAGTCCCAAACCCCCCTTTTTCCTGTGGCCGTAGAATACATTTTGGGGGAACCTATAACCTGAGTTTCAACCAGACGAACCTAAGGATCTTACTCTGGAAGTTCTTAAGGTGGTCTCTTCTTATAGATATCAGTAACGCTCGAAAGAGATACAAAAGCCGCGGCAAAAGGGTCATTTTAACTGCGTTAATTCTACCCAACCAAGAGAGACCACTGTTAGACCAGGATTTCAGGTCAACCTCAAGCTTTCTGTAAATGAGAGGGTAGTTGATAGAGTATAGATCTTCTATTTTAGCCGACAGGTTGATGCCTAAGTATTTAATGGAAGACAAGCTCCAATGGAAAGGAAATGAGTGTAGTAGGGAAGCAACTATTTCAGGTGGGAACGAAATGTTCATTGCCTGGGATTTGGAATAATTCACTTTAAGCCCTGCGGTTTACGCAAAAAGATCTAAAGTGTGGCTTAAATTGGGGAGAGAGGTATGTGGAGAAGTAATAAATAGGATGATGTAGTCGGCAAAGAGACTGCATTTGTGGTTCTGTGTTCTGCATGTTACTCCTTTGATAACTGGGTTTTGGCGGATCTCGATCGCTAAGGTTTCAATAGCCATAGCGAAAATGAGTGGGGATAAGGGGCATCCCTGTCTCATCCCTTTAGCTATGGCTATTGGATTTGAATAAAAACCCTGAAGCCTAATTCGTGCCGTAGGGAAAGAATAGAGAGCTCTAATAGTGCCCATAAATCGTTGGCCAAAGCCCCATCTTTCTAAGAGTGTGAAAAGATATGTCCATGATACCGAGTCAAATGCTTTTGGCAGGTCTAGAGAAAGAACCATGCCTTGTTGCTTCGGGCCTCCCTCCCAATTAGATTGCAGAATGGAAATTAAGTTGATAGCTCTGCGTATCTGATCTGGCCCTTGCTTGCCCAGGATGAAACCCACCTGATCTCTGTTTGTATATGCATTAATGAATGACGCTAACCTGTTGGCTAATATTTTCGTCAAGATTTTAATGTCATTATTGATAAGAGAAATCAGTCTGTAATTGCCCATTTCCTCAGGGTTTTTATCCAGTTTTGGTATAACTGTGATGTAAGCTGAGTTAAGCCGTGGGTCCAGAGGAGAGCCCTGTGCAACGGAATTAAAGAATTTCGTCAGAAAGGGAGAGAGTGTCTCAGCGAAAGTTTTGTAATAAGGGACAGAAAGGCCATCAGGGCCTGGAGCAGACCCTTTCTTCAGGTCCCTGATGACTCCCAAGATCTCCCCTTCTGTAATGTCAGCCTCTAAAATGAGTTTATGTTCAGTCATCAGGGAGGGTAGGGGGATACCGTCCAGAAACGAATAGATATGTTCCCTAGGGGTCTGTAATGGAGAGCTATAAAGTTCCGAGTAGTATTTATGGAATACTTCAAGGATAGTCGTCGGGTTAGAAGAGAGGCCCTGACCCGGGATTATGATTTTAGGAAGTGTGGAATGGCGAGGTCATGGGGAAAGTCTTGACGCCAGCATGGGGCCTGATTTGTCATTCTGCGTATAGAATTTTAGGTCGCTTCAACAAATGCTTTTTTTCTGTTTTGGTCATAAGGGCCAGTTTAAGCTCTAGTCTAGCTTTGTCTAACTGGGAGGTGAGGTGCTTGGAAGGCTTAGTCTTGTGGAGCGCCTGAAGGGTCTGGTAAGACTTCTCGAGTCTGACTATATCCACCATCCTTTCTTTTTTTAGTTGGGATGAGATCTGGATAAGTTTGCCCCGATAAAGGCCTTATGGGCTGCCCAAAGGATATCTGCAGAGATTCCCTCCGTGTTATTAAGAGAGAAGTATTCTTTGAGGGAACTATTGAGCTTAGTAACTTTGACTGGATCAGAGAGCAGTGATTCATTCAGTCTCCACTGGGCTTGTCTTGCATAATGTGGGTCGGATTGAATTTGTAAAAGAACTAGAGTGGTCAGAGAGGGCCGTGTCAATTATTCGGGAGAGCGTGACTAGGGGTAACGTGTTGGTTCGTACTAACAGATGGTTAATTCTTGCATAGGAATTATGAGGTGGTGAGAAGTGTGTGAAGTCTCTCTTGACAGGGTTAAGTTCCCTCCAAGTGTCCGTCAAGTTAAATGTGTGTAACAGTTTAGCTATTTTGAGGCTCACCTTGAAAGGGTGCGTTAATTGGTTGCCCGGGAGTCTAGATTTGTCAAGTCCTTGGTCAAATGCAGTGTTGGAATTACCTCCCAGTATGATTCTGCCTTCTAAATGAGGTTGGGTGACGTCCAGTAGGGATTTGAAAAAGGTGAGTTGGCCTTTGTTCAGGGCGTAATAGGAGACCAGGGAGTATACATTTCACTCCATAGTGCCTTTGATAAGGACATATCTCCCTGCTGGATACTTAAGTTCCAAACATGGGGTAAAACCACAGGATTTAGAGATTAGGATAGCTACCCCTTTGGTTTTAGACTCTGCTTTAGCCAAGAAGGTGGGAAAGTAAGGGTGAAGGAATTTAGGGATGTACCGAGCAGGGAAATGGGTCTATTGAACCATTACTGCATCCAATTTAAGGGATTTGTAGTGACCCAGGACTTTCCTTCTTTTTATGGGGGAGTTTAGTCCCTGAGCATTATGGGTAGCTATTCTAAGATGTTTTTGGTGTTCTTTAGCCATGGGACATGTGGGGGTCACTGCTCATGCTTACAACTTCACTCACCAAAAACTCAGTAATCCCTAACGAGAAGAACCCACGGATATCCAGGAGCCTCGGGATGTAGCTTGCTGGACTGGAATCAGCTGAAATAGAGATAAATGTTAGGTGCAAAGTCAGAAGAACGGAAAAGAGAAGATAAAGTGTCACAAAATATAGAGTAGGGTAGAGAAAATGAATTCTAAAGATAACTAGTGGGTATGGCATCAGAGGGGGTAAGTCTCCCCTCTGGCTTACCAGCCCAACCCTCTGATGAGGGAAAAGAACAAAAGTCATTGACAAAGTGAGATAAGATATCTGACCCATCCGGGGCAGAAAACTTATCCCAGGGAGTTCCTAGGAAGTCCCGAGGTAAGTGGAGGTGCAAGGGGACCTACCCTGGCCGGAGTATCTCCCAGCCCATTTTATTCTTAAAACAAAACCAGAACATCAAAAATAAGTGCAATCTTCAAAGGAACATATCATTCTAAGATGGACTTAAGAACCCTGGACCTCTTCCCTAAAGCCAGGGTCACCCATGCAAAGCTTGGGACCACGACAGGGAACTGTGGTCCCAGTCTGAACACGCCACTTGTAAACAATTTTGACTGAATTAAACAACTGGTCAGCGAGCTTGAATAAGAAGCATCACATAAACAACTGAGTCAAAACGGTTCAGGACCAGGGGTCCAGTAGTCCAGAATCCAGGGCACACCCGTTAAGGCAAAGTAGGGATTTTCCCAGGTCTCATACGGGGGCACAGAAACAGGCAGTCACATGCAGACTCAGGACCAGGTTATGGAGGCCTTTTGTCTTTCACTTTCTTGCTCTTCGGTTTGGACCAAAGTGGTGATACTGGGCTAGCAGGTAGAGGTCTTTTCGTGTGGGAGCCAGTTGGGTTGGTAAGAACCATAGGAGCTTCTTGGGAGATTAACTGTAAATTTAGCAGAAGTTTTTCTCCTTCCGGGAGCGATGAGAATAAGAAAGTTTTCCCCTTATGGATAAATTTCACGGCGAAAGGGAAGGCCCACCAATATTTGAGATCTTTTTGTTGGAGTACATGGAGAAGCGGTTTGAGGGCTCTCCTCTTTTATATGGTAGTTGGAGACAGGTCTGCAAATATCTGGACCTGATACCCCATACAGGTAGTAGTAGGGATGGAACGTGAGGCCCTCATAATCTCTTCTTTAATATCATAGAAATTAGGTTTCACTATAATATCTCTTGGCGAACCGTCCTTTCTTGGAGGGCCCAAGGCCCTATGGGCTCTGTCCAATTCTAATCTGTGTTTGGGTACATTGGGGATCAGCGAGAGGATCAAGTCTTGGATTGCAGGTATGACTTCCGTGACTGACTCCGGTAGGCCCCTCACCCTGAAATTGTATCGTCTGGATCTATTTTCAAGATTGTCAATTCTCGCTAGGGCTGTGTCAAGTTGGTCCTGCAGAACTTGAATGTGGGCTGAATTTTGGTTTGTTTTAGCCACCGTGATGTCCAATTTTTGCTCAATGGCTTCCATTCTGGAGCCTAGGTTATGAAAGTCCGCTTTTATGTCTCCCGTGATTTTCGCAGCAGTGTTCGCAAGGCCTCGTTCCAGTAAATTTGAGAATTTAATGTATAAATCCACTGTATTTAAGGGGGAATCCTGGCTAGGGGAGTAGACCTCTGGCCATACAGTGGAGCTAAGACCTACCGGAGTGACTGGAAGGTCCTCCATTGTATGGCGAAGTAGGGATTCTGTGGAGCAGATATATATATACCGTATATACTCGGGTATAAGTCGAGTTTTTCAGCACATTTTTTGTGCTGAAAAAGACCCCCCTCGACTTATACCCGAGTCAGTGTCTGTGGATTATCAGTAGTTTCACATTAAACAGAGCCGAGCTGCTTCTAAGAGCCGTTCTGTGCTTTGTAAGTGTGATTAAACACATTGGAATGCAGAGAATGCAGAGAGAGGTGTCAGATTCTCAGCTTGATGTCGGGAGGTGGGCGGCACCTCCTGATCTCCGTGAAGAGCTGCAGCTCTCTCTCTGCATTCTCAGCATTCTCTGCATTCCAATGTGTTTAATCACACTTACAAAGCACACAACGGCTCTTAGAAGCAGCATAGCTCTGTTTAATGTGAAACTAAACTACCTTACTCAGCCCTTATGTGTTCTGGCTACAGTCTCTGTGTCCTGGCATTAAAATCCCTGTGTCCTGGCATTAAAATCTCTGTGTCCTGGCATTAAAATCCCTGTGTTCTGGCTAAAATCCCTGTGTTCTGGCTAAAATCCCTGTGTTCTGGCTAAAATCCCTGTGTTCTGGCTCCCTGTCCCTGTGTTCTGGCTGCTGCATTTCACACCCTAGGCTTATACGCGGGTCAATACGTTTTCCCATATTTTTTGGGTAAAAGTAGGGGGGTCGACTTATACACGGGTCGACTTATACACGAGTATATATACGGTATATATATATATATATATATGTATATATACTAGACTGTATATATTTTAATACACCACCTCAAATGTACTATATACCGTACACCCCCGAATACTCTGATATATACTATACACTCAATACACTGTGTGTATATACATATTAGGGATGATCCGAACACCCCCCGGGTTCAGTTCGCACTAGAACATGCGAACAAACAAAAAGTTTGTGCGAACATTCGAACACCATTAAAGTCTATGGGACCCAAACATAAAAAATCAAAAGTGCTAATTTTAAAGGCTTATATGCAATTTTCTTGCCCTATAAAGTGTATGGGGACCCGGGTCCTGCCCTCGGGGATATGTATCAATAAAAAAAAGTTTTCAAATCGATAATTGTTTTCAGGAGCAGTGATTTTAATAATGCTTAAAGTGAAAAAATAAAGGAAAATTCCTTTAAATATTGTGCCTGGGGGATGTCCTTAGTCTGTGTGTAAAAGGGCGCATCTCTGTGAGATGTAGAACATAGTCAGAGCAAAATTACATTTCCATAGGAAAAATTGTCTTTTAAAATCGCGGCTGTAATGTATTGTCAGTTCCCAGCAATATACAAAAAATCGCTGAAAAAAAGGGCGTGGTGTCCCCCCCCAGTCCAAACCAGGCTCTTCAGATCTGGTTTGGATATTAAGGGGATCCCTGTGCCAAATTTTTAAAAAAATTGACGTGGGGTTCCCCCTAAAATCCTAACCAGACCGTTATCCGAGCATGCGGCCCTGGCCGGCCCTGGCCCTGGCTGAACCATACCAAGCTACATGCCCTCAACTTGGGGAGTATGGGTGCTTTATGGAGAGGGGCTCAAAGCACCTTGTCCCCATGTTGAGCCTCTTCCCCACAAGCCTGGCCGGTGCTTGTGGGGGTCTGCGGGCGGGGAGGTTTATCAGAATCTGGAAGCCCCCTTTAATAAGGGGCCCCCAGATCCTGCCCCCCCAATGTGAATAGCTATGGGGTACATTGTACCCCTACCCATTCACCAAAATGTAGTGTAGTGGTACAAAAAACAAGAGGCAGTTTTTGACAAGTCCTTTATTGTGTAAAGTAGCTCTTTTCTTCTTTCTTCTTTCTTCCTGCGGTCTTTATCCATCTTCTCCTACCCCGGTCCTTCTTCTTTCAGTCTTCTTGCTTCCTCTCTTTGTCTTCAATCTTCATCTTCATCCTCTTCTTCTTTCACCACCGCCGCTCTCCCCGCTGCTGCAGCCTGGCCCCTGCGCGTCTTCCAGAATGGGTGGTCTTCACAATGACAGTTCTTTATTAAGAAGGGGCCACCCGGTGACGTAAATGGGTGAGCCGCCCCCTCTGACAGCGCATTACGTCAGAAGGGGGAAGGTTCACTTGGTTACATCACTTGGTGGCCCCGCCCCTTTTTATAAAAGAAGTGTCATTATGAAGACAGGGGCCAGGCTGCAGCAGTGGGGAGAGCGGCGGCAGTGATAGAAGAAGGAAGAAGACTAAAAGAAGAAGCAGAAGACCAGAAGAAGGACCGGTCCAGGAGAAGATGAAGGAAGAAAGAAGAAAGAAGAAAAGAGCTATTTTACACAATAAGGGACTTGTCAAAAACTGCCTCTTGTTTTTTTACCACTACACTCCATTTTTGGTGAATGGGTAGGGGTACAATGTACCTCATACCTATTCACATAGTAGGGGGTTGGGATCTGGGGGCCCCTTTATTAAAGGGGGTTTCCAGATTCTGATAAGCCCCATGTCTGCAGACCCCCACAACCACCATCCAGGGTTGTGGGGATGAGGCCCTTCTCCCCATCAACATGGGGACAAGGTGCTTTGGGGGCGACCTCAAACATCCTCCCCATGTTGAGGCCATGTGGCCTGGTTTGGTTTAGAGGGGGTGTGCTCGCTCGTCCCCACCCCCTCCTGCCATGCCAGGTCTGCGTGCTCGGATAAGTCTCTGGCTTGGATTTTGGGGGGACCCCACGCCATTTTTAAATTAAATTTTGGCACGGGGTTCCCCTTAAAATCCATACCAGACCTGGAGGGCCTGGTATGGACTTTGGGTGGGAACCCTACATAATTTTTTTTTAATTTTCGCGCAGGTAAGGCCCACCAATATTTGAGCTCTTTTTGTTGGAGTACATGGAGAAGCGGTTTGACGGCTCTCCTCTTTTGTATGGTAGTTGGACACAGGTCTGCAAATATCTGGACCTGATGTCCCATACAGGTAGTAGTAGGGATGGAACGTGAGGCCCTCATAATCTCTTCTTTAATACCGTAGAAATGAGGTTTCACTATAATATCTCTTGGCGAACCATCATTTCTTGGAGGGTCCAAGGCCCTATGGGCTCTGTCCAATTCTAATCTGTGTTTAGGTACATTGGGGATCAGCGAGAGGATCAAGTCTTGGATTGCAGGTATAACTTCCGTGACGGACTCCGGTAGGCCCCTCACCCTGAAATTGTATCGTCTGGATCTATTTTCAAGATCGTCAATTCTCGCTAGGGCTGTGTCAAGTTGGTCCTGCAGAACTTGAATGTGGGCTGAATTTTGGTTTGTTTTAGCCACCATGATGTCCAATTTTTGCTCAATGGCTTCCATTCTGGAGCCTAGGTTATGAAAGTCCGCTTTTATGTCTCTGTGATTTTCGCAGCAGTGTTCGCAAGGCCTCTTTCCAGTAAATTTGAGAATTTCATGAATAAATCCACTGTATTTAAGGGGGAAAACTGGTGAGGGAGGCTAGGGGAGTAGGCCTCTGGCCGTACAGTGGAGCTAAGACCTGCCGTTGTGACTGGAAGGTCCTCCAGTGTATGGCGAAGTAGGGATTCTGCGGAGGCCGGGGAGACAGAAAGGAGCTGATGAGCTATAGGGTTAGGTCCAGTTGTGAGATAAAGGGTGGCTGGGGATAGCACTGGCCTGTGTCCCGAGGCTTCCTCCGAATATGTAGCTGGTGTGTGAGCCTCTGGTGAGCAGGCCTGGTCGGATTCCCAAAAGAGCTGTATAAGTGACCTCCTCACAGCAGAGCCCTGCATTCAGGGAGGAGTGGAGCTGTGGTTTGGTCCTGTGACCTGTGGTCTGAAGGTGGGTTTAATGGATATTGAGCCAGGTTACTAGTTCCTTGTCCTTGCACTAAAACCCCCTTAGCAAAGGGGGGGCCTTTCAGGGGGAGAACTCTGAAGGTAGTCTCATCTGGAAAGGTTCTGAGGGCTAACGAGATTGCTGTCAGGTTTGATTGGAGCTGCTAGGCTTTCTGTGCTGATCAAAGAGGCCCGGAGCACTGGGTCATCCTGCTGTGCAAAACCCCTGTGCATATCCGTGTGTCTGGAGCTGGGAGCCACCGTTAGGCCTCAGCGGCGGCCTTCTTGATACTCCTGGACGCTGCACTGTGCTTGGAAGGGGGATATGTTTAGCAGGCAGAACCCCTGTCTGTTACCTCCTCCTGTGCCAGAATGCACTATGCGGCTGTTCAGGTCAGTCCCACCGAGGTGTGCTGCAGCTATCAGTTTTTATAAACCGGGACCCATGTTAGACCGAGACCGTGGCCATCTTGGTACACCCGCGGGACATAACTTAGAGCCAGGCCGACTTGGGGGCCTTTTCTGCTAGGGGTCTTGGGTCTCCCCTTCTCCTTGGAACACTAGGGGGTTTGGCTGTTTTAAGCAGGATGTTCTGGGATCGCTGATGCTGGTGCCAGATGATCCGTGTCCGGGGTAGGTGCGGAGCTCCCGTCCTATGCAGCCATATGGGAGCTCCCGCACATGCGCACTCGACTGTTTATATTTTAATACACCACCTGAAGTGTACTATATACCATACACCCCCAAATGCACTAATATATAGTGTACACTCAATACACTGTGTGTATGTATATATATATATATATATATATACTAGACTGTATATATTTTTATACACTAACCTTAAGTGTACTAAATACTGTACACCCCCGAATGAACTGATATATAGTGTACACTCAAAAGGTTCCTCT
>BLSH010464449.1:421436-439533 GCA_018402905.1 Glandirana rugosa
CTTGACTGTATATATTTTAAGGTTGAATATGCTTTATTTTAAACAAGTCATGAGTTTACATGTGAAATAAGAGACATTATGATATAAAATTCAGGTGGTGTTTATCTTAATTAATTGTTCATATACGCCAAATTACATGACCAGTTAACATAGAAGTAGTATAGAGGTTAGAAAAGACAGAAGGAGGGGGAGTAAAGGAAGGGGAAGAGAAAATAGGAAGGGGATGGGGTGGGCTGTGGGTTCAAATTGGGATATGCCAATAGTAGTATGTTGAATTTCCGTCTATGATCGTGTTTTCAATCTATTTTTCAATTTATCAGAGGAGGAGTAATGCATCCAACTATACCATAAGGTTTTAAATTTTTCCCAATGGTCTAATTCTCTAGCTCTCATTTCTTCCATATGCATGGTGTTGTTAATTTCGGAGATCCAAGAGGATAGTGTCGGGACAGAGGAAGACCTCCAGAGTCTAGATATTAATTGCCTGGCCGAGGCCAGGAAGAAGCGGAGTAGAGAGTTTTTTTGATTTTTCACAGACCCAGGAAGAATAGAGAGCAGTGCAATAATAGGGTCTGGGGTCAGGGACTTATCGTATAATTCTGAATAAATTTGAAAAATCTGTTTCCAAAATGGTTGAATCATTGCACAATCCCACCATATATGAAGGTATGTTCCTCTCGCTCCATGGCATCTCCAGCAGGTATCCGGCACAGAGGGAAATATGTGGTTCAGGGAGACCGGGTCTCTATACCATCTCGAGATCAATTTAAAGTTTTTCTCCTGGGAGTAGCCGGTGATACTCGACTTGTGCGTGAAAAGAAATGCTTTCTGCCATTGCTCATCAGTCAACTCCATACCTAGTTCCCTGGACCAGGCCTTCGTATAGGTCGGGCATGTAGAGTGAGTGGCTGACAGAATAGATTTATACATCGCTGACAGTGTGTGGCAGGGTGTTTCGGTTAAGAGACAGAACTGTTCAAAGTCAGTGTGGCGTCTATGTACCTGGTGCGAAGACAGAAGTGCCCTACAGTAGGAAGAGACATGTGCAGCCGTCAGCCAGTTTAGGCTGGTACTGGGATCGCAAGTACGGTCTATGAAGGCACCACTGGAAGTCTGTACAAATGAGCTAGCCGTTGGCCAGGATGATCTGAGGTATGACCCGAATGCATGAGCTCCTACACCTTCTGGGAGATTTGCATTGTCAAAAAGCGGGGTGAGAGGGCTAGGTTCGGTGGACAGCCGATAGTTGTCCCGCTTACGGTACCAGACCCAAAGGGCCTCAATCGTAAGAGGGGAAAGTCCAGGGCAGGGCAGTGAATGACCCCCCCCCCCTGTCCCCAGAGTAGCGCTCTTAGGTCTAATGGTGCCATGTCCTGTTCCACTACATTGCTCATTTTGATCAATGGGCGAGGGAACCATTCCAAGAGACGAGCGAAGATCGCCGCTGAGTGATATATTTCGAAATCTTTGACACCCACGCCCCCCTCGGTCTTGGGATAGCAAAGTAATTTATGTCTAATTCTGGGAAGACCCCCACGCCAAACAAATCTAATTATCAGGGACCTCAAGGTACGAAAGAAAGCAGAGGGTTAATGTGTGGATGCGTCTGAACCAAGATGCCGGGGTGTCCCGCCAAGCCTCTGTCAGTTTTCTAATTTTGGTAAGTAGGGGACTGTAGTTTAGCTCATAGAGGTCATGGAAACGTGTTGGGATATTGGTCCCCAAATACGTGATAGCTTTAGATTGCCAGCGAAACTTAAAATTAGTCTGAAGGGCTGCCTGAGTCTGCGGGGGCAAGGAAACATTCAGCGCCTCAGTTTTGCCTAGGTTCAGTTTGAAATTACTCAGCTCACCAAATCTGCTGATTTCAGTCAGGATAGAAGGGATACTGATATGAGGTTGGGTGACGTATAATAAAAGGTCATCCGCATAGAGTGAAAGTTTACAGTGAGCCGAGGGAGTTTTTAGGCCATTAATAGAGGGATTAGACCTTATGGCTTGTGCTAAATGCTCAATCACTATAGCACGGAGGAGAGGAAGCAAAGCTGGTCCTGGTTAGGAGAATAAATGTTAACAATGGTGAAGATTGTTTGTTCAAAGGATATTTTTAAGAATATATATCTACCTAGAGGGTCAATCTTTTGGTCCAGAACTTCTGGACTAAATGATTGGTGAAATGCAATGGAGACCCCCTTCGATCTGGATGCAGGATTAGTGCTATGGAACCAAGAGGAGTATTTTTTGGACACTAATCGAGGGAGGGCATCCGCTCGCAAGTGCGTTTCTTGTAGCATGAGAATTTGAGAGCGTTGTTTGTGGAAGTGGTGAAGGATCTGATGGCGTTTTTCAGGGGTATTAAAGCCTCTGCAATTCAGAGAGGATACCTTAAGATGTGGAATTGAGGCCATGTTTGGGATAATACGTTTGGGAGCTGCTCAGGAGTAAGAAACAAACCCGCGGTCCAGACCCAAGGGGAGGAGGGAGGAGGAGGAGGAGGAGAGGGGGGGGGGACAAGAAAAGAAGCTGCAGCTGCTAACCTGCAGTGAAAGAGTGGAGAAAATGAAAAAAGTGTTAATGGTGGAACATTGAGTACAAAAAAGAGCTATAAGCTCAGGCCAATAAGGCCTGAATATGTAGTAAAGGTAGAGTAATCGTTGTGTTTGGACATCTTAGAGTTGTATGGTAACATACGTATATTAGATGTTCCCTGATGCCATCTGTACACTTTTCCCTCTCGAAAAGCCTTCAGATCGCGATGTAGTTTTTTGTCTTTACTAATGAGAATATCTTTATTAAATTTCAAAAGGTGGATTTTCAATTTTTGTTCTAAATCAGAGACCAAGGTGTGTGTCTGGTGTAGAACCAAGACCTTTTGCAGTACATCTATTTGTTTGTCTAATTCCGCTATACGTTTGTTATATTCTCCAAATAGTAATGACATCATATTCTTTGAACAGAGCTTCAGATTCTCCTCCCATTGCTGCTTAAAATTAGGATCTGAAATTTCAAATGAGGGAAAAATTTGAACACGTAAACCAAAGGGGTTAATATCCTCCTTGGTATAATCTTGAAAGTTTTTTATATGCCAATGTAGTAAGGACTTTTTCTCCAGTATTTGACAAAGATTGATATAAGTAGATGTAATGATTGATTCAACTGCTTCATTCTTACCAAACTCCTCATGCAAATTGAACATGAAAGATGTCCATTGTTCACCCTGATATTCAGCCATGTTGAGAAAAAGAAAAAAACAGAAAAGTGTGAGACAATGCCAAGACCAAACAACTAGCAAACCAAAAAGAGGAAAAAAAAAAGGGGGGGGAGAAGAAAAAACGGGAAGTGGGGAAACACACCTGTCTATGGAGCCTTTCTCATGGAGAGGGGATGTAATGGGCATTTGCTACCCGAATGCAATAGAATATGGGGGGGGGGGGGAGAGGCTCTACAGAGACAGAAAGAAGGGGACTGCCACGTCCTAAATTAACAGAAAATATTGGAAAGGGAAAAATAACCCAAACCACAAAAAATATCCCCCTGGACTTTACCGGCAGTCATATGAAAAAAGCGTGAGATTGGGTAAAAGGCTATTTCATTTTATTGGTACACAAAATAAAACAAAATGGAGCATTGGAGTGAGCAGGAACACGTGGGTCCCAAGTTCACCTCAAACAATGCATGTACATGTAAAATTTACATATGCAGTATATACATATTTAGCACAATTAATCATTTAAAAACGCAGACATTTTTGGGATGGGTACCACATTGAACAGCAAACAAATGGAAAGCTTTGATGCATTTGAGATTAGACACACTCAGGAGCCGCTTGAAAGGCAAGATCCCGGGGCTATGTCACAAATGTCCCAACATGTTTCGGTCAATCCTTCATCAGGGGACGATGAACATCAAGCAAAACGAGAAATATGCTGTCTGTAAGAGGGTTGAATCATATATAACAACATCAATTTTATTGATAATACAACTGATTTATATTGCATGTAGATTGGTAAGAAATGTGTTTCCAGGACAAAGACTGGAATGAAGAGAGAAGGAGTTGAAATGTGCCATCATTTACATCTAACTGGAGGTACCATCAACCATAATTCAAAGCAGCCTTGGACGGAGTCTGGGAATCAGGTCAAAAAGAAAGCCAAAGGGGAAGCAAATGTCTCAGGAATGAGAGGCAGTGGGTTCCATACATCCACAAGGGGCCCAAAGTGGCTAGGTCAGCTAGACCTCACAAGGAGGTGTAGGGTAACACTGATTGAAGAGAGGGAAGAGAGTACATGTATGTAGATATATAATATATGCATGTAAAGTAGAACATAACGATAAGAGGCAAAAGCTTCTCGTTATGGTGTGCTTAAGCAATCCCATGGACTGTGCCGCTTAAGTATAATGCCAATACAGGCATAGTTTCTGTATTGTATTGAATAGTTGCTGCCCGTGGTGTGTGTATAATGCACACAGCACATGGACAAGAAATGTTGAAAAAAGTGTTTAGGTATTCCTAATATTACAAGCGGCACAGAAAGGGAGCCTAAACAAGTAGTAAATGTAAAAGTAGTTATGTACCTGGGTTCAAGATGTCCTTCCGCATGTAGGGTGCATCTGGCAATCAGTTTGATGTAGGGCCAGTATATAGGGCCGTAGGCGTCGGTGGCAGCCAATCCGCTACGGCGCGCACAGGTGCTGATCACTCGTGTAATGTGGGCGGGAAGCCCGCATACCGAGTGCAGAGAGTCCCTCCAGGGCGCTTGGCGCACGGCGTCATCACGCTACGTGGAGCGGGATGACGTCATGCGTCAGACACTCCGCCGGCAGGTGTGTCCCGGCGAACGGAGGCCCGCCAGGACAGTTGTATTATCAATAAAATTGATGTTGTTATATATGATTCAACCCTCTTACAGACAGCACATTTCTCGTTTTGCTTGATGTTCATCGTCCCCTGATGAAGGATTGACCGAAACATGCTGGGACATTTGTGACATAGCCCCGGGATCCTGCCTTTCAAGCGGCTCCTGAGTGTGTCTAATCTCAAATGCATCAAAGCTTTCCATTTGTTTGCTGTTCAATGTGGTACCCATCCCAAAAATGTCTGTGTTTTTAAATGCTTAATTGTGCTAAATATGTATATACTGCATATGTAAATTTTACATGTACATGCATTGTTTGAGGTGAACTTGGGACCCACGTGTTCCTGCTCACTCCAATGCTCCATTTTGTTTTGTTTTTTGTACCAATAAAATGAAATAGCCTTTTACCCAATCTCACGCTTTTTTCATATGACTGCCAGTAAAGTTCAGGGGGATATTTTTTGTGGTTTGGGTTATTTTTCCCTTTCCAATATTCTCTTCGTATAATTATGTACAGTTGTTATGAACTAGCAGTAACGACCCTCACGGAAGATATGTGTACTAGGTGTTATTGACAATAATAATGTTATCACTTCACCTTGAGTATCTGACGATAGCTTTACCAGAGCATTGTATTTGATTTGCTGTAATTTTCGTGACACACATTAGATGGCAAGGACACTTACTTGAATAAAATGTATGCAAAACATATATTCCTATACATATTAAATCAATAATTGCAGTTTATTGATACTTCAGGGGACCAATGCACTTTTTTTTTTTTAAATGGACCTAATCATGATTGGACTAATATGGGAATATAAATAATATCAACGCTTTAGCCTTGGAAAATCTATTCCAATGTTCATACTCTTAGCTATGAGAAATTAAAAGGACAGCCCCAAGGGATTTTATAGGCGAAGGTTCAAACTATGGAGTAGACAAGTACAAAGAATATATAAACAATATTTTATTGAGTTTCATATTAAAATCTTAATATTGAAACTGGGTGAATATCTAAAACTAAATTGGCTTTTCATACATAGAAAGGGAACAGCAATACTTCTACAGATTACACAGCAGGCCTATGGTGAAGCGCCAATCCTATGTTGTTATCTGAGGTCCCAACATGTTTCGAAAAGAGGAGTTTGTCAATTTCTTCTTCAGGGGAGAGATTAAGTATTGCAGAGAAAGTTCTAGAAGAGCAATAGTAACACATTATTACAATATACACTTTGCAAAGGTGATGTATATCATGTTACAGTACAATAGAGATATATGCATAAACAAGTAAATAATATACAGTTTTATCGCCTTTCACCATAGGCCTGCTGTGTAATCTGTATTAGTATTGCTGTTCCCTTTCTATGTATAAGAAGCCAGTTTGGTTTTAGATATTCACCCAGTTTCGATATTAAGTTTTTAATTATCCAAGTGTCCAACAAAATATTGTTCTTTTATATATTCTTTGTACTTGTCTACTCCATTGTTTGAACCTTTGCCTATAAAATCACTTCAGACTGTCCACCTAGTTTCTTGTAGTATATTGGTATGTGGCGTATAGTTCCCTTTTCGGATGAGTGGCTGGATTTTCATTGATATACTCTTAGTTATGTGTTTAAAGTGGACCTTTCATGTAAGGTCTGTGTTTGGGGTTTTTCCAATGTTGTATGGTTTGGTCCAACCCCTGCAACTGCCATATTCGCTGGATATATTGCCCTACTAAAGGAAGTAGAAAAATGATGGATCTTCTGGCAGGATCAACGGACAATAAAACTAGGTTACCGGGATGCTCAGAAAAACAAAAATTGCTGTATTAATGCTAGTGACCACATCATTTACAGTAAGTCATTTTTGCTTTTGTCCATAACACCACTATACTGAAACAGGTTTTTTTTTTTTGAAAATTTGTTTTATTGTTTCAAACAACATATATTATACAAACAACAATAGGGACAGTCCACCACATTCCGGTATGCTGCTCCAAAAATATAGAGGGAAAGCAAAACAAAAATTACACAAAAAGAAGAAGTGCATTACACTGAAAAATCTAAACATTGCCTGTGAAGCTTGCCAACCAACCCACACCACCCCCAGCTGAAACATAATTACTATAACACTATGGTCCATTTGAGGAAACCAACCAAACTGTCACACTAACATGGAATGTGAAACCCAGCCCAGATTTGTTGCAAAAGACAATATACCGGCCCCTTCAAAGGCAATGGGAGTACATATCAACCTATCTCATGAGAGACAAATAATAACTTCAAACAAAAATATTAATTAGTCTGTTACAATGAGAGGTGAAGCCAACCATCCCCCCATACCTTATCAAATTTAAGAAGAGCCCCCCTATTCAAATAAGTGGCTTTGTAAAATGTTAAGGTTTTATTCACTGATGCCTTCCAGGACTCTACAGATGGGGGAGTAGAACTCTTCCAAGACAAAACGATGCGCTTCCTGGCATTAAAAAACAATATAGTAAGTAGGGTCCGTATAGCCGTAATAGGAGCCAGATCATCTGCCAACCCAAGCATACGATGCCTTATCAAGGTGGCCAGCGGAATAGTGGTTACCTCCTGCACACACATTAAAATGTCCCTCCAATATTTCTGTATACATAGACAATCCCAGAAGACATGCATAAAGTCAGCCCCCCTTGCGGAACAATGCCAGCAAGAAGAGGTGACTGAGCCAAAAATTCTAGCTATATTTGCTTGGTGAAACTGGTTTTAAGTCTTCAAGTGCATTGCTAGATAATACGCTATAACAATAAATTCTCTCTGAATATATCCATGTTGATTAATTATCTATAGTGCCAACAGCTCTAACAATTCAGCTGTCCATATACTGAAAGTTATTTTTTTTAGCAAGAACTTCGCTGTAATAATGATTTGAATAATTATGTTCCTTATGTGAGCATTACCATCCAAGGAAAATAATGAGCTTTCAACATGTGCCAATGTCTCTTTAAGACCTCTGAAACAGCAGCACATCATTGAATGGCATGACATAGGGCCAAAGAAGAGCACAAGGAGAGATACTATTTTCCCTAGCTCGGGCACTGCTAATCTTGAGGAGGACTGAGATTAGGAACAACCACCCCTGTGCAGGTGTCCCTGCATAATGGTGACCCTCAGTCATTGAAACACCGGTGTAAAGTGGTTCTAGATTCTAGAGAGAAAGGTCCAGAACTAGCAACATCATTAAATTATCTTTTTTTATAGAATCAATTGCAACTATGCTATGAATAACAACCCTTCTGGATAGAGGCACAAAAAAATCCACATGGTCCTGGTGCCAAATCTTAACTTAGGTTAATACATATCTCGAAAAAAGAAAGGACATATTTAAAAAAAAAATATTTATGAACTCAAAGGTCCATAGATAAAATTTTACTATTTTCAATGTAGCAGGAGTTACCAGCAATCCGCTGAATGTAACGCAGAGAAGAATGGTGTCAAATAAACAAAAGGAGGGAAATGCCGTGGACTTTCACTGTGTTGTTCATTTAAGCACACAAGACTCCATCTTGTTCACACTGTTGAAATGTGTAACCTTCACTTAACACAGACACAACTTCTGCTAGAAGCTCACTCTGTCTCTACTCTCCCTCCTCTCTCAAGATTTTACTTTTGCAATTGTTCTATTCGCTAGCTTTTAATAAAGGGCCCCTCCTCCTCCCTTTTTCTTTCATTCCATTGTTTGGCTTCTGTTTGGAATGCTAAACTTTTAATATTGCAGTAATGGTCTATATGACTTTTTAAACAAAGTATTTGACTCTATTGTTTATATTTTATTGTATGTTATTTTGATATGCTCAAAGTCCAGGGTCCACTGGCCATTGTAGTTCCACGGCCATGGTCAGCCATGCACAGTATCTGTTTGTGTATTTTAACTGCAACCTCCTTGGTATAGCAGGCCAGTAGAAGGAGCTGTGAGCCAGCCATCCTCCTGTCCTCTCCATGATCTGGATGACATGACTTCCTCCTGTGTGGTCAAAGCGCAGCAGCCCGGACTTCCTGTTGCTTCCTGTGTCCCGGCTCTCTCCTCCACAGCCATCTGGACCCCAGGAGACACATTGGACTGTGGCAGCCTTTCAGGATGATGATTTTTTTTTAACAGGATGCGTCTGTTCTGCTTATACGTTATCTCACAAAATTGAGTACACCCTTCTTAGACATTAATGGCTGTGAGTTATTTTGTGGGGACAGCAAATTTACACTGTTATACAAGCTGTACATTCACTACTTTACATTGTAGCAAAGTGTAATTTCTTCAGTGTTGTCACATGAAAAGATATAATAAAATATTTACAAAAATGTGAGGCGTGTACTCACTTTTGTGAGATACTGTATCTTGTAAGTGCAATGTATCCTTTTCTGCCGTTTTCTACAGAGTCTTGGACACACACTGGGGTGGCTGCCACCTAAAATAATTTTTAATATTTTATTCATGACTTTTCTCCTGGATTTTGGAACTTAAACCACCTATTAAAAGGACTATATACACACAGTTTTTCCTGCCACTGCGGTGCAATTGTCCATATGTTGTGCACCTGGTTGTTTCTACTTTTTTCTCCTTCACTGATGTGCACTGATAGGCTGCACTGAGGGGCACTGATGAGATGGCACTGATGGGCATTGATGAGGCTCCACTGATATGCAGCACTGATGGGCACTGATAGGCATCACTGATGGGCACTGATAGGCACTGATAGGTAGCACTGATGAAGAGGCACTGATGGGCACTGATAGGCAGTACTGATGGGCATAGATAGGCACTGATGGGGCTGCACTGATAATCAGGGCACTGATGAGGCTGCACTGATAGGCAGCACTGATGGGCACTGGCAGGACCTACTGATGGGAACAGATAGACAATGATGGGGCTGCACTGATAATCAGGGCACTGAGGATCAGTACCCTGATTATCTGTTTAAATGTCCCCTATCCCACTTGCCAGTTACTGGCTCTCCTCTTCTCATAGTGTGACAGCGGGTGTGCAAAGGAATGCCAATAGCCAGCAAGTTTGTGTACATGTGATCAGCTGAGATTGGACACAGCTGATCACATGCTAAAGGGCTGCTGTTATTGGCCCTTTACTGAGATCACAGAAGATGCCAGATACATGCCCCAGGGGGCATATGGGGGGCATGGCTCTGGAAGAATGTCCATGGGCACACTCCCAGAACAAGAGAGCTGCGCTGTAGCCATCTTTCGGCTATAGTGCAGGTCTAAAGTGGTTCAGTCATCAGTGGCAACTTACACATTTTTGTCCTCACAGATTCACTTTGAGCATATCCTGTCAAATCTACCATAAATTAGTTGACAGTAATTTTGGTTATCAATGCAAAAATTGCACTTGTTCTTACTAAATACCTGTAAAAAATATCTTTAGATAGATAAAATATGTCAATATCTCTGTAATTTTCCCTTTACTACTGTTTGACTATGAATAATTCAAACTGTTTACAGTATGCCTTAATCACACATTTTAAGTCATCTAACATGTAATCAAATCTATACAAATCTCAGCAAAGAACATTTAAGTTGCAAATAGCTTTCAGAACGTGGTTTGGTTATTTACATCTCTTCTTGGCTATTACTTGGCATGCTACAAATATAGCTTTTAAAACTGGTAATCTAACACTATTTGTAGATATTTCAGGACATTTGTAGTAATCAAAACTCCACTCTTTATTTAATAAATTAGTGAACAGTTATCTCTCAGAAATTAGTTGATTGTTGATTATTTACCTGTATTCCCTCCCTTTTAGTGCAGTAATGTCAAACTGTAAAGTCATCCCATCTCCTGCCTGAGCTCAATGTTGACACTCATAAAATGGTTATATAACAAAACATGCTTTCAGAAGCACATAAAAAAATAAAGGCTTTGTTAACTGTCCCTATTATGCTCCTCCAGCAGCCAGAAGAGTGAGTTACCGGAAGAGGGTTTAAGACATGTGGAACACGGCCATGGGACATGGGGAAATATTTATATTTCCTTAATATTGATTGGCTCACAATATCTATTAATGAGTTCTAAACCTGGTCAAGGGGCTATACAGGACAAGGATGGTCACTTTAGTTGACTCATACCAAAGAAATGTTACTGCAAACTGACCAACTCCTTAAAAGGTCATATTGTTGTCTGCAATGAGAGTTGACCATTTTTCTTACACAAGTTCTATATAACACACACAGCTTGTACTAACTGTCTCATCTTCAGAGCTTGCAATCATGCATGTGCCTGTGGTCACCTGCGCCATGTCATATAATGGGGGGGGGGGGGGACCCATTGTGGAAACAGCATCTTTAGTTAAGTATTCTTGTCATATTTTCTTTATCTTTATTATTATCTGTCATTATTTTTAATAAATGTTATACTTATAAGTATTTGTGTGCTCTCTCTTTGCACATATCGAATACAACCCCAAAAGCGTAAACTATCACCTGACCGTGATACAAAAACATGTCAGCCGTTAAATGGGGAGAGAATATAAACATTAAAGGAAAAACACCTAACCATGATACCTAAGGCTGTACTATTATAACAACTTAAAGCAGACCTATCACTAAGACAAAGCCCACCCACTAATTAATTATAAAGTGCTGAAAAAAAGCAAAAAAAAACCCATTAAGGCCTCATACACACGGATATTTTTTACTGCCGCGTTTTTGAGTGTTTTTTGCAGCTCTAAATGTTATTCAATGGCCCCATAAAAACACTGACATTTTTGACCTGTAGATAGCATTGGCGTTGGTGAGCTGAAAGCAGAACCCACAGTCAGCGCGTTCCGAGGCTGTAGCGTTATTGCGTAAAGTAAAAAGTAAGAAAATTCCTTACTAATTGGCTTTACATAGGCTTACCTAAGTGAGGGTGATACTACTAGGTTTTCTTGAGTGATCTTGGGAAAATAGGGAACCAAAATGCCACATGAATGTACTCCTGTGCAATGTTAGAGTGTCTTCTTGGGTTCCTGAAAATACTGTATCAGCAACAGGGAGCAGAAAGAGGGTGGGAGTTAGGGGGGGATTTTTTTTTAAATATACTGTATTTTTTCCTGCTTTCCTCCTGGACTTTGTAATTAAGGGGTAGGGGGCTGCCACAAAAAGAGAACTTGTATTTTTAAGGTATGTTTTTACCTTATGAAAGTGTTTAACATGCTTTGAAAAAATTCAGAGAGATATTTAGTAATATCCAAAAGTTCAGAAAGAGGTTATAACTAATTTAGTCAAAATGAGCACTTGGTAAATGTAAAATGTTCTAGAAGCATGTTCTATCAACAAAAGTTAATATTTTCTTATACATGCAGTATCTCACAAAAGTAAGTACACCCCTCACATTTTTGTAAATATTTTATTATATCTTTTCATGTGACAACACTGAAGAAATTACATTTTGCTACAATGTAAAGTATTGAGTGCACAGCTTGTATAACAGTGCTGTCCCCTCAAAATAACTCAACACACAGCCATTAATGTCTAAACCACTGGCAACAAAAGTGAGTGCACCCCTAAGTGAAAATGTCCAAATTAGGCCCAATTAGCCATTTTCCTCCCCAGTGTCATGTGACTGGTTAGTGTTACAAGGTCTCAGGCGTGAATGGGGAGCAGGTGAGTTACATTTGGTGTTATCACTCTCACTCTCTCATACTGGTCACTGGAAGTTCAACATGGCACCTCATGGCAAAGAAATCTCTGAGGATCTGAAAAAAAAGAATTGTTGCTCTACATAAAGATGGCCTAAGCTATAAGAAGACTGCCAAGACCCTGAAACTGAGCTGCAGCATGGTGGCCAAGACCACACAGCGGTTTAACGGGACAGGTTCCACTCAGAACAGGCCTCGCCATGGTCGACCAAAGAAGTTGAGTGCACATGCTCAGCGTCATATCTAGAGGTTGTTGGGAAATAGATGTATGAATGCTGCCAACATTGCTGCAGAGGCAGAAGGGGTGGGGGGTCAGCCTGTCAGTGCTCAGTCTATACGCCACACACTGCATCAAATTGGTCTGCTTGGCTGTCATTCCAGAAGGAAGCCTCTTCTAAAGATGATGCACAAGAAAGCCTGCAAACAGTTTGCTGAAGACAAGCAGACTAAGGGCATGTATTACTGGAACCATGTCCTGTGGTCTAATGAGACCAAGATAAACGTATTTGGTTTACATGGTGTCAAGCGTGTGTGGTGGCAACCAGGTGAGGAGTACAAAGACAAGTGTGTCTTGCCTACAGTCAAGCATGGTGGTGGGGGTGTCATGGTCTGGGGCTGCATGAGTGCTGCCCGCACTGGGGAGCTACAGTTCATTGAGGGAACCATGAATGCCAACAAGTATAGTGAGATACTGAAGCACAGCATGATCCCCTCCTTTCAGAGACTGGGCCGCAGGGCAGTATTCCAACATGATGATGACCGCAAACACAACTCCAAGATGACCACTGCCTTGCTAAAGCAGCTGAGGGTAAAGGTGATGGACTGGCCAAGCATCTCCAGACCTAAACCCTATTGAGCATCTGTGAGGCATTCTCAAATGGAAGGTGGAGGAGCACAAGGTCTCTAAAATCCACCAGCTCCAAGATGTCGCCATGGAGAAGTGGAAGAGGACTCCAGTGGGAACCTGTGAAGCTCTGGTGAACTCCATGCCCAAGAGGGTTAAGGCAGTGCTACAAATTATGATGGTGGCCACACAAAATATTGACACTTTAGGCCCAATTTGGACATTTTCACTTAGGGGTGTACTCACTTTTGTTTCCAGCGCTTTAAACATTAATGGCTGTGTTGAGTTATTTTGAGGGGACAACAAATTTACACTGTTATACAAGCTGTACACTCACTAATTTACATTGTAGAAAAGTGTCATTTCTTCAGTGTTGTCACATGAAAAGATATAATAAAATATTTACCAAAATGTGAGGGGTGTACTCACTTTTGTGAGATACTGTATATACTACCACAATATAAAGCACAGTAACAGAGGTAGGGACACTTGTTTCTCAGTACAATTCATCCTCTAGCAAAAAACATATAAACCACTCTTTCATGTAACAGTACCTTACCTCATCTCTGGTACCATGGTAACCAATATGCTTGCATAAACGGTACTGACTTTATGCATGTGTGCACGTGCCTTTGTAATGTAAGTGTGTGTATGTTTCCACTTAGGTGTCCTTGGATATACTGTGTGTGTATGTCCTTGGATGGCCTTATTGTAATCTATCAATGGTACAAGTGTATATGCTGAAATGGATTACTAATAACCTTTACAACAAGGGCAGTGCTGCATTCTTTATTTATTTAAGCTTCTAAATAATTTTTCTTCATACTGAGATGAATTTGTATCCTAGTACACACCAGCACAATGTAGTTATCAGAATTCTAAGTTTTGATGTAATTCTTTAAAAAAAAACTAAAGTAAGGTGGTATGACGGAAATAGAAGCAATTTGCAATCATTTGCACTTCTCTTATGCAAATTAACTCTTCAGAAATTAACTGTTGGGATGTTTCTGATTAGCATATTTATGCAAGTGATATATTATCAGAGCATACTAAATTGGAAAAACTCTGCAAAGTTAAGTTCAATATGAAAACTGCATATGTGTTTTAAACAGTCCAAGCAAAACTGATAATACCTCCCAGGCGTTCATTATAGTTAGAATAATCATCAAAATATACACAGCAATTTTGATCTGGGGACTCCAGTGGTTTAATGGTAAAATAAATAACATTTTATATCTTTCAAGAAGTTTAAATATTCTGACTCTAGTGTACCAAATCATAACTCAGTTATAACTGCATGTTAAATATTATTTTTACATACAGTTCAGTGTCATGAGTTTTCCAGTTAAGGTACAGTATCTCACAAACATGAGTACACCCCTCACATTTTATTATAACTATTCATTATATACACATTTTATTATAACTATTCAACACTGAAGAAATGACACTTTTCTACAATGTAAAGTAGTGAGTGTATAGCTTGTATAACAGTGTAAATTTGCTGTCCCCTTAAAATAACTCAACACACAGCCATTAATGTCTAAACTGCTGGCAACAAAAGTGAGTACACCCCTAAGAGAATATGTCCAAATTGGGCCCAATTAGCCATTTTCCCTCCCCGGTGTCATGTGACTCATTAGTGTTACAAGGTCTCAGGTGTGAATGGGAAGCCAGTGTGTTAAATTTGGTGTTATCGCTCTCACTTTATCATATTGGTCACTGGAAGTTCAACATGACACCTCATGGACCTCAGAACTCTCTGAGGATCTGAAAAAAAGAATTGTTGCTCTACATAAAGATGGCTTAGGCTATAAGAAGATTTCCAAAACCCTGAAACTGAGCTTCAGTACAGTGGCCAAGACCATACAGCAGTTTAACAGGACTGGTTCCACTCAGAACAGGCCTCGCCATGGTCGACCAAAGGAGTTGAGTGCACATGCTCAGCGTCATATCCAGAGGTTCTCTTTGGGAAATAGACGTATGAGTGCTGTCAGCATTGCTGAAGAAGTTGAAGGGGTGGGGGGTCAGCCTGTTAGTGCTCAGACCATACGCCAAATACTGCATCAAATTGGTCCGCTTGGCTGTCGTCCCAGAAGGAAGCCTCTTCTAAAGATGATGCACAAGAAAGCCCACAGTTTGCTGATGGCAAGCCGACTAAGGACATGGATTACTGGAACCATGTCCTGTGGTCTGATGAGACCAATATAAACTTATTTGGTTCAGATGGTATCAAGCGTGCGTCGCGGCAAGCAGGTGAGGAGTACAAAGACAAGTGTGTCTTGCCTACAGTCAAGCATGGTGGTGGGAGTGGCATGGTCTGTTGTTACATGAGTGCTGCCCGCACTGGGGAGCTAAAGTTCATTGAGGGAACCATGAATGCCAACATGTACTGTGACATACTGAAGCAGAGCATGATCTCCTCCCCTCGGAGACTGGGCCGCAGGGCAGTATTCCAACATGGTAACGACCCCAAACACACCTCCAAGACGACCACTGCCTTGCTAAAGAAGCTGAGGGTAAAGGTGATGGACTGGCCAAGCATGTCTCCAGACCTAAACTCTATTGAGCATCTGTGGGGCATCCTCAAACGGAAGGTGGATGAGCGCAAGGTCTCTAACATCTACCAGCTCCGTGAAGTCGTCATGGTGACGTGGAAGAGGACTTCAGTGGCAAGCTGTGACCCTCTGATGAACTCCATGCCCAAGAGGGTTAGGGCAGTGCTGGAAAATAATGGTGGCCACACAAAATATTGACACTTTTGGCCCAATTTGGACATTTCCATTTAGGGGTGTACTCACTTTTGTTGCCAGAAGTTTAGACACTAATGGCTGTGTGGTGAGTTATTTTGAGGGGACAGCAAATTTACACTGTTATACAAGCTGTATACTCACTACTTTACATTGTAGAAAAGTGTAATTTCGTCACATGAAAAGATATCATAAAATATTTACCAAAATGTGAGGGGTGTACTCATTTTTGTGAGATACTGTATATCTATACATTTTTTGACTAGAGGTGGAAAGAATTAGAACCTCTATCAGATTTATATTTCTGTTTGTGTCCCTGCTTAAAAGATTCACTCTATTTGTTTAGGGGACCATTGTCTAGGACAGAAGGTGAAGGCAATTGCACATTTTTACAGTTTTCACTGAAACAAAAGGTGAAAGGAAATCGTCCAATGGTTCTATTTAAGAAAGAACTTTTCCTCAAAATTCCTCATGGCTTGTTGTATTGACAGTATGAATAAGAAAAAACACTAGACACAGACAGACTTTAGGGTAGAAATCACAACAATAGAATTATTAATTCATTTATAAGTATTTTATTGATACCACAGTTAAAATATATAAAAAATAGATACCATTGAAATAACTGATTTTAAGGCTTCTCAATAGCTTTCTGTTGTCCACATCCCACCCCCTTCCATGTACAGTATCTCTATACACAGCTTATAGACATGATTCATGACACAAGGTTCAAAATTTCAAGCAATATGTATTTCAACTGCTAGATGGGTGGCAGGTTGCTACATTCTCTGTATGCATTTCTCAGAACAAAATTACACTTCTTCAGGAGGGATTTTGAGGCTAAATTCTAAAATGAACATATTATACATATTAGATAAGCAAACAATATTACCATAAATAGCTACAACACATGGTAAAAAGTAGCGCTAATTGAATACATTTTAAGAGTATATAACTAAAACATAGGCACCCGGTGCAAAAACAAATATTAGACATATAATTATACATGTGAAAACAATTATATTAAACTTCTACACTTACAGTATTATTACAGTATTTTTAAAATACATACATACAATCTGTGTGTGGTCCGCATATTTCACATCGTGGTGTAATGACATCAGTGATGTCACATGCAATGGGATGGCATAACAGATGGAGAGGGCAGGTACTCATGTGAGAAGATTGGGAGGTAAATTGGAAACCTCCTCTTGTTATTCTTATGCTAAAACAATTTGGTTGTGGTACCCTTTATACAATATTTTAGTAAACAATGTCACAGTAATTTATTTTGTATTGTGAAGTTTGGGGGTATTAGTAACTGTAGTGGTGCTCCAGGACCATGTGCAAAGCCAATTTTAAATAAACAGAAATTCTATATTTTTCTCAAGGAAAACAAAACAATGCTTTCAGCTGCAAATGAAAATGGCTTATATCCAGCAAAACGACAACATAAAAGTCTGCTTATCTTCAGCACAAAACAACGTTAACAGAGTATCAGTCACAGAATGTTTTTACCCGCAGGAAGTAAAGTCCAATCCAACAACTTGGCAGCTCCTAGGAGACATGCAGCACTCCAGACACCTGTCTGCGCTCAATTTCGTACTACACAACACCTGCTCTAGGAGCATTATGTCCTTACGGGTTCTTCCTTGAGGACCTGTAATCAGGGTTGGAGGGTTTTTCCCACCGCAAATATCTTTCCAAATCTCCAAGTTCTCAGTCCCCTAAAGGACACAAACAATTGAGTACTGTCTGTGATACTTTTTTATTTGCCCTAACATACAATTTTTCAGGACAAGCTTTGGGGGTGTACTCCCTTCTACAAGGTCCTAGCAGTACTAATACACAAAGTTTTAGCTGAATGTTAAAATAAGACAATCTTTGAGGGAAACAACAAACAAACAAGCAAATGTACACAGCAATGGACAGAATAAAATTGTAAGTCGATTTTGAAACACATAATCATGACGATCCTGGAACATCTTCC